>CM076578.1:42038642-42356971 GCA_034641835.2 Pinus albicaulis
TTCATAAAAAACATAAAAACCCACTTATTTAAAATTTTTAATGTTTAAAGTATATCGAGCTCCAATGCAAAAATACCTCCCTAATATCCTTTTAAAAACCCATTTACCCCATATTATATTAATTCCCGCATATATAATTTACAACCCCCCTTAAATTATTTTAGCCTATAATTTATATATATATATATCCCCTGCTTTTTATTACATTAATATCCCACATGTATATATATCCCAACCCCATGTAATGTATTTTTATATGTTATTTCACATTACTCCCCACCTTATACATTTTATTAACCCCCCATTATATGCTAACTCTTGCTTTTATATGTTTTCCCGACCCATCGCATATATAAAATCCTGGGTCCCACTTTACATATCCTCGCATAACTCATTCCCGGTCCCACCTATCAGAACATCCCACCTCATCCGTCCGTCCGATTTGTGCTACCTAGATCTGACCATTCCCGAACCCTTTCGCATTTTCAACTACCTAACGTTTAAAACCAATCGAGAGTGCGAAATGGGTGGTTTTTCACCCCTGCCTATTTTCCACGCGTCAGTCCCATGTCTTATCGCATCACCCAGTTGAAAACCACTCAACCGCTTTTCATCATGCGATAAACCGCCAACCTGTCTCTGTGCATTGAAATGAAACCAGTCACTTTTTGAATTCAACCCTACGCCAATGAGTTTAACCACCTTCGGTTAAAAGCAATAAAACCCGCTCGAAACAGTTTTACCCTTATTTTCTGTTTATTTGAGAAAAGAGCCAAGAGAACCAAAAGAACCATCGTCGATCCAGTTTGAAGCTTTGCAGACCAAGAAAGCCCCTGTTACAACCATAACCCCTTCTGCAGACTGAATTAAACCTTTTCCAGGTAATCCTAAGCCTACAAAAGCCATTATTTAAGCACATAAAAGTAAAAATTGATAAAATATACAAATCTATGGCCTCCGAGAGTGTTTTATCCATTAACCCTCTGCAACCACCCATAGTAGATATTGAACACACTCCTCTAGCAGAGAAATACTTCAAAATTAGTGATACAGTCACTGATTTCAACCTCCTAGAGCTCCACTACTGGAGCCATGATAAATTCATAGACCAGGCTGATGATATCCACCTCTGGGATTCAAACCTACCCAGGTACATTTTCCCACAGACATTTCAATTCCCTGAAATCATCAGACTTTTTCAAATTAATTACTTGCCCTATGAAAGAGCTCTAGTAACCCCAAGCCAAGAGAATTTATTCACAATCACTGCAGAATCCATAAATCAGATGTTACAGATCCAACCTAAGCCTGATGAAGCCCCATTATCAATTGAAATCCTCACTGAACTATATCTGAAGCTAGAATTTCCCAAGAGGTTCCAAATATTCCAAACTTTCCTTCCTCCATCAGTGAAAACTCCAAAGAGTAACCCTCCATACCCAGCTTTCATTTTTTCAGAGAGAACCAAATAGATTGTCACAATGCTGTCATGCATTTTAGGGTATTTTACTGATGAATATGTAGATGCCTTTATCCTAGGTTTTCCATCCATATTCTGCCCAGGACAACCTCCAGCTTCAACATTTAACTTTGCTCAATATCTATCAGATGTCATCCATGAGAAAATAGTTAAATTACCAGAGGAAGGAGTGTTTAAATATTCATCAGTTTTGTTTCATTTGTTCCTGTATTTCCAATCAGAAAGGTTTGCAATTAGCTTCCAAAAATTGGACATAGAGGGTAAACCCCAATATGTAGTCTTCTGGACATCCTTGATCAGAAAGGATTCCACATAATTCAGCTACAAGGACTTCATTGATTGATTTTTTCATCCAGTTCTCAACATGCTAAGCAGTAGCATTCAACCTAGGGTCAGTGAAGAGATAAAGAAAGTATTGCAATTGTCAGATCAAAGTAGAACAAGAGAATGGTATTTATACTAGAACCATACTGAAATTAGGGTGTATGGATGCCAGCTTATTCCATACAAGCTCCCCAACTACCTCCCAATGAGGTTATTTGCATTATAATACATCAGACAGATCCTAAACTCAGATGACGTTAATTTCTTGTCAGCAAAGAAGAAAATTCAGTTTAAGATTAAGAACCAACTTGGTCCTTTCATTTACAATAGTAGGAATGTTGGTCAACAAGAAGATAAGTGTTTACAAGATTTCAATTTCAGTAATAGTTTCAAATGGAAGTATGATCCTTTGGGAGTCATCAGTAAGTTAAGAGTCAAATTCAAATTAACTCCTTTTGTTCACGAGTCAAAACCAGAGATTGAAGAGTATTCCAACCAGTCAGAGTGGTTGGAAAATACTTTGCAAGAAGTGGAGAAGCAGGTTAATACTAGTTCCATCCTGCATACTCCAGCCCCACAAGACAAGAACTCAAAGAGAGCAAGAGAGGAAGGCTCTTATTCTGCATAGACTACTACTGACACCAAGTTCAAGCTAATGTACAGGAAAAAGGCCAAAATGAATCTAGTAATTGAACAAGAAGAGATAATTGACAAGGTGGATGTCATTTATACATATATTTTGGTTATATATAATGCAACTCCCACAGTTTCAGAGGAAACACATCAACCATCAACCTCTAGTGCTCAGATCATTCAGAAGCAACATAGTGCAAAAGTTTCTTCATAAAAAAAACCAGTGGATAAAGAAAATCCTAGTGACCAGAACATGTTACTTTCAACCTTTGATTACAAAACTAGGAAGATGCAAATGACCTTTTTACATCCAAAATTGTGGGCTCCAAAATCATCAGCAGACTACAGGAAAAAATCCTTTGAAGTTCTTGCTAAAGATGTACATCCTATAGATTAGATTTAATTTCATAAACAAGCAGGAGAAATGATCTATTCTACTATGACCAACAAAGCTTGAAGTGTACAAAAACTACATAATTCTCTAGAAAATATCAGAGCATAGTTAAAACTAGAGAAGGCTTCTTCACAAGCCAAGGATAATAGAATAAAATCACTTAAATAATTGGTCATGGAGGTTGGATATGATCCAAAGAAAATCAAAGCAGCTGAAGAGCTTATCAAGAAAAAGAATGCAAACATAGCTGCATTGAAGAAGCAGCTGAAATTACCTCCCACTGAATATCCCCAAACTAAAGAAGTTTTGGAGAATGAAAGCCAGAAGGATGAAATGATGAATCTCATCATTTAGTTGACAGCTCAACTGAAAGAGATAGAGAATGAAATGGAAAAATTAGTGAAGGAAAATAAGGCAAGCATGGAAGCAATTACTATTACTGCCATTCCCATAGCTTCACCATCAACTTCAGTGGCTACAATAGTTCCAACTACTACAGCAGTTCCAGTGACAACAGAAGTTTCTGCAACACCATCTACTACACCAGCAACAACAACAGTCCATCCCAATGATGAGGCAAGTAAATTGACTAAAGCCATGCATGACATGTCAATCCAAACAACTAAGATTAATAGACTTAAAGAACAAGTAAAAAGTATAGAAGATGAAAAAGAAATTAACTCAGGTCAAGCATAAGGCTGAAACACAAAAATAAAATAGATTTACTAACAGGATTCAAAAGTTAGAAAATGAATTGACATTGGCAGAACCTTTGGCCCAAGCAAAGCAACAACTATGGGCCAATATCATTAACTCTGTTAATGATATTTGGCCATTTATTCAAGTTATATTTGAGCAGAAAGATTTGATAAAAGAAGCAAGTAAAGCTCTTCAGAAAGTCAAAGAAGAACTTGAAAAGAAACCAGAAGAGGCCACTGAAATAATTAAGTTTCTCAATTCCAAGAACAAGCATGAATTAGAAGAAATTGGGATAAGTGATAGAACATAAACAATCTTAGAGGTAAAGAAGGTAATTTCCAAGAGAAATCTGATGACACAACTTGAGGATAAGTGTCAAATTATGGAGCTAGCAGTGAATAGATTCATGAATAAGTTTGATGTTTTGAGACAAAAGGGTTTTCCTAATCCATTAGTGATCAATGACAGAATAATCAGGCAGGAAGATTAAGACAAAATGATTAGAGATGTGGCTAAAGGAAATTCCAAGGGAAATTCCAACAATTCCTCTTTGAAAGGAATTCCTACAGGCAAAGTATTCTTTTAGATTTTTGAAAATCTCTTTTACCTTCAGCATGAGGTAAATCATATTTTTGTAAATAACCCTACATTTAAAAAGTATACTGAAGCAAATGAGATTTACATGATGATGGTAAAGATCAAAATTCTAGATGAAGAGGCTTGGGAAAAACTGTGTGATTTACTGTGACAAGGTAAAAGTAAAAGCAGGTAAAAGAGCAGTCCGGATAAAGAGTAAACAGAGCAGACAGATAAAGTAAAGACAAATTAAATATGAATACATATGAAAGACAAAGTTAAAAGAGAATCATATGAAAAGCAACATAAAGATGCAACAAGCGTAAATATACAACCAACGTGAGAGACAAGGCAACAAAATATCAAAGAAGCAAACAACAAATCCAATAAACAGGGACAACTTGCATTTAGTTACATAGGTGTCTCTATCTTCTTGCATGAAGATATTTTATTTCCCTTGAATAAATCCTAAATCAGTTTTAGGAATTTTGTATTAAGTTTTGTATAAATAATTTAGTAATTCGAAGTATTGAGAATGGATTCCTGAACAATTCTATAGTTGTAATTGATCTAAATACCTGAGGGTTTATTGTACCATTTTCAAATTCACAGACATGACAAGTAATAAAGGCATTGCATTACAGGATTCATGTGTTGAGCTTCTTCAGTGAAGTATATTTTAATTGTTCATTGTCATTTTCTTAAGTATTCCATAAACTTGTATGTTTTTCCAAATTTAAATGTTATAACAGGAATATTATTGCAGAACTTGTTTAAATATACTTTGTTTTGAATTGTTATTCATTTTAATGTTTTCCTCTGATATCTAGATCTGAAAATTCTTAATTTTTCTCCCATCCTGATTGACCTCTTTCACCTTCCTTCATCATCTGGTTTAAGGAATCCTTAACTGCTCCTCGATCCCGATTGAAAACCACTTCACCATTCAGCCTTTAAGATCTGAGTTTCCTCAGCTACCCTGCCTTGTAATAACTTCCTTTAGAACTTGATTTTGTCCCATTTTCTTGATACATTGACTCCATAGCCCAATGGAAAAGTAGAAAATACAACTATCCATCTAAATCAATAGTTCCACCAATAAACCAAAATCAAAACAAATCAATCTTACATAACTAGCCTAAAATAATTAGAAAACAACAAAGTTAAATCATTAAGGGAGAGCCCTCTCTGAGCATTAGGAAGGCTAGATCCTAATCTCCATAAGTGGTTGATAATTACCTCTAATATTTCTTTAAACACTCATAACAACCCTGTTAAATTTTGGAGTGATAACATACTGGCGACCATACTGGGGAAATCAATCCTCAGTTAAATAAATCTTAAAGGAAACACTTTTCCTCATCTTTTCACCTAAAGTTTTATTTAGGGTTGTTAAAATTTTTCATTAAAAATTAAAATTCTGGCTTCCAAAAGAACATACTATACCAGGGCTCATCCTGATCCACAACCTGCTATAATTGTTAATGATGCTGACATAATTTTAAGAAAAAATAAAAAAGTATAAAGTCTAGGAAGTAGTAGTCAATTAGTCAAATCAAATTCACTCCCTAAAGAATTAACAAGCTTACAGGATATTCAGTTTGATTTGTCATTTGAACATTCCTTATTTAGAACCAAATCTGAAAATTCAATCTATGATATTGTGATAGACCTTGATTTTATTCAATTTATTGAAGAAAATAATGAAACTACCCCACTCGATTCAGATCAACAAGTTCTAGAGACCTTTGATAAACTTGATATTTTGACCTCAACCTTGATTAAAGATATTGACAAAGCCTTCTTTCAACAATCAGTTGAGTTAGCTACCCTAGTTGCTGCTACCCCTAAGCGTTTTACCATTCTTTCAGAAATTGTAAAAACAGATCCATTTAGTTTCACCTCACCCATAATCTTCACTACAGTTCATTCCACAGAACCATTCATCCCCAAGCTTCCTCTTCAACCGAAAGTTTCATTCCCATATTCTAGTACTCCAAGTATATCCTCTAGCATTCCAACTACATCCTCAAGTGTTCCAACTTAATTTGCAAGCACTTCAAGTTCATCTCCAAGCACTACCACTCCAACCTCCTAGCCAAGCTAGAATATTAGCCATGGCAGCCAGATATGCCCCTTTGGTCTTACCAGCTCAATTACATGCCATGCCATAGGATTACTAGAGTAAAATATTTCAGTTTGATGGTACTGGTCAATATACTGCCCAACAACATGTAAATAAAATGACTGATTACTTTGAATTACATGAAATTGATGAAGCTGATCTTCAAATGAGATTATTTGCACAAACATTAGCAGGAGATGTCAAGAAATGGTTTAAAGGTTTACCTGCTGGTCATATTGCTGATTTAGCTACTTTCCATAGATTGTTTATCAATAGATGGGAAAGAAAGAAAAATCCTTTACAAATATTATCTGAATATGAAGACATTAGAAGAGCTCCTAATGTATCTGTTCAGGATTATTGTATTAGGTTTAACACCATTTATAATGCAATTCCTGCAAATATCAAACCTCCACCAGGCTTGGACCTAATCAAATTTCCAGATGGTTTTGACACTGATATGTCATATCAATTGAGAGAAAGAAACACTGCAACATTAGAGCAAATGCAAAGTGATGCAGTTAGTGTAGAAGCAAACTTATTAGCTAGAAGAGCTAGGATGAGAAATGAAATAAGAGTAACCATTAAGGATGAACCATCCACATCAGATACTAAGATAGATAGTTTAGCTAAAAGCATGGAAAGAATAATGGATAGATTAGAAAACATGGAAAGAAAACCACAATGGGATAATCAACAAGGTCCTCAAATCAGAAATCCCAACTTTAGGAAAAATCCTAATACTGGTAAAACAAGAGAAACAACACCTGATCAATAGATTAGACCAATTTTCCAAGAGAACTATGCTGATAGTTCTCAACAAAATGATGAAGACCAGGACACCCAGATAAACTTAATGGGAATCAATGATGAGAATACTATTTTTCTTACCCAAGAAGAACATGAATTATACATGTTACAACAATTACAGTTAGAATCTGGAGAGTCTTTTGACTATAAACAAGGCTATGAGTCTGCAATATATGAATTTCACAAACAATATAGCCTTAGAAGTAAGAAAAACACAGAATCCCCTACTAAGAAAAATGTCGAAACTCAAACCAAGAAAACAGTAGAAGCTCCTGTGAGAAAAGTTCTACAAATTCTCCCTAGAGAAACTCTGAAAACTTCAAGCCCAAACATTGTAGACATCACATCTACTGATACTCAAACTTCAACTGCTGCTAAAACTACCACTGCCACTCAAACTGTCCTAGATAAGAAAATTGAAAGTAAAATAATGGAAACACAAACTAAAATACAGTGGATAAAAAAGACAAAAATACACAAACTGCAATTGGTAAAGAGGAAATCATTCAGTTAGGAAAAATTCAAGTACCATTCAATATTCAAGTTGAGTTAGCCAAATTGAATATACCAGTTCCTTTAACAGAACTAGTGAAAACTGATTCATACAAAGCCCAAATCACTGAAACACTGAATAGGAGAAGACGTTGCCAACCTAAATGATGAACAAACAGAATTATTATTTGGTCCTGAAGTTAATGGTAAACATCAACAAGGAGGTGTCCCTCCATTCTACATTATTTTGAACATTCATGACAACATCTTACACAATGCAATGTTAGATTCTGGAGCATCTCATAACTTAATGCCAAAAGGTGTCATGGAAAAGCTGAACTTAGACATCACTAGACCATACAAAGATCTGTTCTCATTTGATTCTAGTGAAGTTAAATTTCTTGGCCTGATAAAATATTTGTGTGTAACTCTAGTCCAAAACCCATCTAAGAGTATTATCATGGATATTGTAGTTGCTGATATCCCTCCAAAGCATGGAATGTTATTATCTCGCTCATGGGGAGAAAAATTGCAGGGATCACTACAGTTAGACATGTCATATGCTAAAATTTCTGTATTTGGTCAGCCCAAAAATATTTACAGGGAAAATTTGATGAAATACATGGTCAGCAGTGCAGAAAAACCTCAAAATTATCCTATTTATTCTCTGCATTATGATATGGATTCTTTTATCCTATGCAATTCAGACACTGGAAAAGATAAAATTACAGCAGTAGAACAGAAACATAAAGAATTTGACAGTGACAATATAACTCGTAAGTCTATGTGGCATTTAGATTTCGATGGTTATGTGAACAGATTAGGATTAGGAGTTGGAGTATGGATTTATAACTTAGAGAATGATCATTCAAAAGGTCATGCCTTTAGGTTAAATTTCAAATGCACTAATAACATGGCAGAGTATGAAGCGTTAATCTTAGGACTGCAAATTGTAAGAAAACTGGGAACCAAGAGAGTTTCTATCATGGGAGACTCAGAATTAATCATAAAATAGATCAAAGGAGAGTATCTTGTGAACAATCCTAGACTTAGCCAATATAGAGAAACCATTCTATATTTGATTAATTGTTTTCTTGAAACTGACTTTACTGTTATTCCAAGAAAGAAAAACATGCAGACACATAGTTTGGTTACTTTTGCTGGCACATGCAGATTACCTTTTTAGCCAAATCATCAGTACACTGCAGATGTAAGACATAGGGCAACTATACGTGATAATTTGAAATATTGGCAGATCTTTTCACTAGACTCACAAATCTATAATTTTATGAATTATGAGGGAGAGTTTAAAAACTGTAATATATATATTGATTGTACATTAGACTACACCATAAATAGCGAGATAGATATAAGTGATGTAGATAAAATAGAACTCACTAAATTCACTAGAGCTTAAATAGATAAATTAGAAACAAAAGAAATAGAAGAAATAACCAATGATGAATCAGAGATTTTAAACCTTAAAAATAACATTTTGCCTAAGGGATTAGCCCCATTAGAAGATCTTTTTGATTCCAATGATGTAGCTAGTGTTAGGGTCCTATAATAATAGGATTCATAATTTTGAATTGACTTTGATTAGTCTTGTAATATGTACATACTTTGCTTTCTGCAAATTTTTTTCCCATATCAGAAAAATAAAAAAATGTAAAGAGGGTAAAAGTCCTAAAATAAAAATCAAAGGACTTGAAAGGAAAAAAAAGAAAAGAAAATGGACCCCAAACAAAAAGAGATAAAAAAATAAAACATGAAAGTGATGCAAATCCAAATGCCACTACTATTTACTTTTACTGCAAAATAAACATTGTGTGCAACTTGTTAAATTTCCACAATCCATGAAGGTTAAACAACTTAATCTTAACCTTTCATGATTTAAATTTCATGTTGTTAGATAGAGAATAAAGATCTAGCCAAACAATTTAATCTTGGTAGATCAGTAGTTAGTTAGAGAATAATAAGGAGCTCAATAGCTTAATCTGATCCCTTGGAAGAAATAAGGATAGAATTAGTTAGTTTGCTGTTTTAAAAAAAATGAATAGGGGTTTGCAAGCTCAAATGCACCCATGAAAATGAAGTAGAAATGTTACGTTAGCAGATGGGTAGGTACAAGCAGTTTTTACAATCATAGATAAGCAGAAAATTGGTCATTTCATTTACTATTTTCCTTCAAAAATCACCCCCTTGTAAAAATACTTCATCCCCTCCATTTTCATTCTTTCCCCTTCATTTTTCCCTTTTTCCCATTATCATCCATTTTCCTTTGCAAAAATTTCCTTTACCTAAGTTAAAACACATTTTACTTAAGAAAAGTAAAAACCCTTCAACTAATTACCCTTTTATTCAAAAACACCCAAAAACCCAAAAAACACTTTATCCTAAGTAAAAATGTTAAAATATCATGTTGGGACCCATTATGAAGAAAATTATTTCCAACATCAAATTTTACACTATACATAGTGTATTTTAACGTTCTGCAGTTACACCCGGATGCGGGTGCTATATAGAAATTGGGGAGGCCACCTAGAAGCCATGTGGAGGGACATCTGTCCATCCCATGCGCTTGCACATGGCCGGCCGTCCAGTGATAAATGCCACAGGCTTAACATGAATTCGCATTCCGCCACCTTCAATTCGACGTCCACCCGCTGCAGAGCATTTAGAGCTCTCGAGTCCTACACCATTGCTATTAAGACCGCCTCCTGCATCCATTCGACCTCCATTTGGCTCTCACTTCTGCTTTCTCTCCATGCTTCTCGTTAGACCTGTCAACCTCTAGCTCTTGGCCTGCCGCTGCCCTGCCATAGTCTCCCCTTAGCATTCTCTGGCAGAGGCAACTCCTCTCCGGTGTTGTCAAGCACTCCCTCCTGGTCCTGCACTTCCACTCCTCTGCCTAACATGCCTCGGTGTCATCGTATGCGCTGTCGTAGGCCTGGAGGTTGAGGTCTTCCATCTAGACCATTGCTTTCGCAGGCCATGGGAAGAGAACTGAATCTCTCTATTGGTTGGGAGGACCCTACTAGGCTTGACCCTGTCAATCTCTCTGCACAATTATCTCTACAGCTCCTTGTTTCTCCTCCGTCCTCCTCCAACATTCAGCCCAAGAAACATCCACATAAGTCTACCATCCCGCCTGAGCTGGCCTTCATCCCTCAAAAGATGAAGGCTATACCTATGCAAAAAGCCTCCAACAGCAGCCATTGTACCAACAGTAACTCGGGTTCCAGTGGTGGGTGCAACTCCAAAAGTGAAGCTGAGGACAAGGTGACAGATAACAATGAGATGGAGGCAACCTCCAATCAGCTTAACGCTCCAGGTTCGCCACAGATTTCGGCCGCTAGCCATGCGCTGTGCAAAGAGGAGGATGAATCCTTCTATGTCTGCAGGATAGAGGAGGAAGAACCCATCGCCATCAAGAAGAATGATGGTCCTCACCAACCTCATTTGTAGGGATCTCTTTCTTTTTATCAGTCTTTTCAAAGCGCTCTCTAGTTTTTACATGTTTTGGATGACTCTGTTTTTAGACTTCAGTTCAAACTTCAATACTGTGCATGCTGGTTTCCCGTTCAGGGAAACGCTATTTATGTGCTTCTAGTGGACTGGTTTCCCCATCTAGGTCAGTCCATTCTCTAGCATCAAAATCTTGATACTTCCTTTCGGAATTGGCTCGCCAAGGCCGGAGGAAGAGACATGTAAATTTTTGCCGTGTATGATATAATAGCAATAGTTTAACTTAGAACAAAAAACATTCCACAGTTACATTATATTTTAACACTAACCTAAGGTATTAACTTCTGTATATACCTTTTAGCCCGTATTAATTAATTCCTTATATATTATTCCCCACCCATATTTTTCATTTTAACCTATGTTCTATTTCCTCACGTGTTATATAAGTCCGCCATCCCATAGGTTAAAATTATTAAACTCTATATATAATCCCCGCCAGTTCTAATGTTACACTTATTTGCATCTCATTTGTTAGTACATTAACCTCCGCCTATCATAATGCACTCCTGACTATGTATTAAACCTTAGTTTAATACATATTAAACCTGTCACGATGTTGAAACCCTGGGCCCCACGTCATCAAACCTTGCATCTCTATCGCATAATCCGATCCATTCGATCTACATTTGCTAGATATGACGATGGTTATCCCGTGTTTCACATTTCATTACACGATGGTTAAACTACCCCAAAGCTTGTGATAAGCGTGGTTTGTGGGCTTTCTCTCCCCTCTACGTGTCTTAATTTTATTGGATCACATCAATCAAACTAATTCCATTTACCACCTTTAAACCCTGCGAAAAATGCTTGTTGGTTTTCTTTCCCCCATGCCCAAACTACCCTCCTGTTTGAAATGACCGTGTAATCAATGCATTCATTGTTGAATAAAAAATGTTTATAAATCACCCAAATGCATTCCTTTTACTCTTATGTTACCGTTTTCACGTAGAAGAAGCACTGCAGACCGAAACAAAAGCTGTCGACTCCATTTTAAAGCCTAAAAGATACAAAATTCATGAATTTGATTGCTACAACTACTACAGAAGATATCCGAGAGCCTATAAAGACCAACAAGAGCTTCTGAAAGCTTTCTACAACCTCAGAAACCCTCCTGCAAAGCAACACTTCCATTTTCCTAGGTATTCTTCATAAGAACAGACCCATTCATCGATCTAAAAGAGTAATACAGTTAATCGAATCATTTAGGAGCCTTTGAAACTAAAGAAAACCCATTTCCTTCCTAAATCCTTTATTCTGTAAACTCTGAGGAATTCTTTCACAGATTCTGAAACCTTGGACTAGTAAAAATCACAGATTGAGTAAACTGAAGAAGTTTAAACCATCCACAGACTTGAGAAAGCCTTCTGTGACCTTCAAACATTTTCCTACAGTACTTAGGCATCCTTTTTGCATAAAATTTATGTCTTGAGATTGTTTTTTATCACAAAAAGTGCATTATAAGCCCTAGATATCATTTGTAGAAACTTTGAGGTCTTAAGATTTCCCTTTTTATAGAGATTATAGTTTGGTTAATTGAGTGAATTTAAAACCTTTTTGCAGACAATAGATAACCCCTGTTTTATCCAAATCCTTCTGCAAACTGCTATAAACTTCCATAGGTGCTTCTACAGGCATAAACTAGTGTTTTTAAGGTCAAAAGAGTATAAAATTGATAAATCAAGCAAAACAATGGCTTCCAAAAACATTCTAGCAGTCAATCCTCGACAACCCCCTATTGTAGATATATAGCACATCCCCTTGGTTGATATAGACTTCAAGATTACTGATACAGTAACAGAATTCAACCTTCTTGATCTCCACTACTGGGGCCAAGAAAAATCCCTAGATTAGGCTGATGAAGTGTTTATCTAGGTATCAAACTTGCCAAAATATGTTGTTCCTCATACTTAAAAATGCCCAAAGGTAATCAAACTCTGCTAATCATGCCATTTTCCAGATTAGAGAGCCATAGTAAACCCTGAAAAAGAAGTCTTGTTTACTATTACAGCAGATTCAATCAAACAAATGCTTCAAATACAACTTGGACCAGATGAAGTTTCTTTGTCCATTGAAGCCCTCACTCAGTTATACTTGGACCTAGACTTTCCCAAGAGGTTCTAGATTTTTCAGACCTTCCTGCCTTCTTATGTAGAAATTCCCAAGCTAAATCCTCCATACTCTTCTGCTAAATTCTCTGGAAGGACAAGACATATCATTCCCATGTTGTCTTTCATTCTTGGCTACTTTACAGATGAACATGCTGATGTTTTCATGCTTGGTTTCTTGTCTATTTTTACATTGGTCAGCCTCCTATTACCACTTTTAACTTTTCCCAATACCTTGCTGACAGTATCCATGAGCAATTGGTCAAATTACCTTCTGAAGGTGTTTTTAAGTACTCTTCTTTCCTATTTCACATGTTCCTATATTTTTAGTCCGAGAGGTTCAATATAAGCCTTCAGAGGCTTGATGTGGAAGGAAATTCACAATCAGTCATCTTTTGGAATTTCTTGATAAGGAAAGATTCAAATGAGTTCACCTATAAAGATTTTACAGATTCCTTCATTCATCCTATAGTCAATTTGGTAAATAGCAGTGTACAACCCAGAATTAGTAATGAAATCAAGAAGGTTTTGTAATTGTCTGAGCACAATAGGACATGTGATTGGTACTTGTACCAAAATTACACTGAAATAAGAGTTTATGGATGAAGTCTTATCCCTTATAAACTTCCCAAATACCTCCCTATGAGGTTATTTGCCCTGGAATACATAAGGCAGATTCTTAATTTAGATGCTGTTAATTTCTTAATAGCAAAGAAGAAAACACAGTTCAAGTTGAAGAACCAGGTTGGCCCTTTTATATGTAACAATAGAGAAGCAGGTCCTGAAGTAGAAAAATGTTTACAAGAGTTCAAATTCAGTCATAGTTTCCTTTGGTATTATGATCCCCTTGGTGTTATTAGTAAAATGAGAGTTAAATGCAAATTAAATCCATATGTAAATGAAAAGAAGCCATAGATTGAGAAATTCTCAAACCAATCTAAATGGTTGGAGAATAAATTGGTAGGGGTAGGAAAGAAAAGTGATACTAGTCAAACTTTACAAACTCCAGCCCAAGAAGACATAAATGTGAAGAGAAACATAGAATAAGGATCCTATACAACATAGACTACAACAAGACTAAATTCAAATTGAGATACAGTAAAAAGCCAAAGCTGAATCCTGCTAATAAAGAAAAGGAACCAATAGAGGTGATTGATACAAAAATTGCAGAAAAAAACAAAACACCTCCTACAATGATTGAAGAGGAACAACAACCCACAACTTCAAAGACACAACTAATTCAGAAACAACACAGTATTGAATTTTCTTCATCTAAGAAAACAACAGAGAATTATATGGATATCAAAGAAAGATACAAATAAATCAAAGCCAGAAATGAAGAAACTAAGACATAAATATATTCTTAGTATCTGAAAAAAACTCTAGGCATCCAGAATAGGCTACTTTCATCCTTTGAATACAAAAATAAAAAGATGCAGATGTCATTTTTTCAACCTACAGTTCAGACTCCTAAATCATCCTCAGATTACAAAAAGATAGAGTTTGAAGTTCCAATCCAGGATATTCATCTTCTGGATCAATTTGAATTTCATAAATAGGCAGGGGAGATGATTTATTCTACAATGACCACTAAGGCCACGAGTGCAAAAAAACTGTAAAACACCTTGGTAAATGTCAGAGATCAACTTCAATTGGAGAAAGCATCTTCATAGGCAAAGGACACTAGAATCAAATCATTGGAAGAGCTAGTAATTGAAGTAGGGTGTGATCCTCAAAATGTAAAAGTTGCAGAAGAACTGATCAAGGCGAAAAATGTAGACATTGCTACATTAAGGAAACAACTAAATCTGCCCCCTACAGAACATCCTCAAGCCAAGGAAGTCTTACAGGATACCAATCAAAAAGATGATATGATGAGTCTCATTCTACAGTTAACAACTCAGATAAAGGAAATGGAAATTGAAATGGACAAGTTGGTCCAGGAGAAAGAAGCCAACAAAGAAGAGGAAGTTCCTGCCACTGTCATCCCTGTAGTTACAACAAATGTACCTTCTACTTTGGAAGAATCACAGGCTCCTAATGTCCCAATGGCCACAACACTTCCAATTACTTCATCTATAGCTTCAACCACAAAATATTCAACAACAACAACACAACTTTCAGATGAAGCAAGAAAACTAGTAAAGGCTATGCAAGATATGTCTATTCAGACCAATGAGATAAACAGACTAAAATAATAGCTAAAAAAGATTGAATATGCTATGAAAATTTCTCAAATAAATGTTAAGAATGAAGAAAAAAAAGCCAACAGATTGAATGAGCAACTGAAAAAGTTGGAAAAAGAACTAACACTAAAGGAACCAATGTCACATTTCAAGTAGCAGTTATGGTCCAATATCATTGAAGCATTCAATGATATTTGGGCATCCATACAGGTCATATATGAGCAGAAAGACTTACTGAAATCAACAAGAGAATCAATATAGAAGATCAAAGAAGAGCTTGGTAAAAAACCTGAAGAAGCTCTAGAAATCATCAAGTTTCTTAATTCCAAAAATGAACAAGAGCTGGAAGATATTGGAATTAATGATAGAACATAGACCATCCTAGAAGTTAGGAAGGTAATCTCTAAGAAGAATCTGATGACACAGTTAGAGAAGAAATGCCAGAACATGGAGATTGCAATCACAAGGTTCATGATTAAGTTTGATTTTCTAAGGCAAAAAGGCCTTCCCAATCCTCTAGTTATTAATGATAAATTAATGAAGCAGGATGATTATGATAAAAATATAAGAGAGTTTTCCAGAGAACAAGTGAAAAATTCAGCCTTGCAGGGAATCCCAACAGGAAAGGTCCTATACAAGAATCTAGAGAATTTGTTTTACTTACAGCATGAAGTAAAACACTTATTTGTGAACAAGCCGACATTCTCAAAGTATACTGAAGCTGATGAAAACTTCAGAAGGATGATGAAGATAAAACTTCCAGAGGTAGAATTTTGGGAAAAATTAGCTGATTTACTATGAAATCAGATTGCAGTGAGCACAAAGCAGTGACAGTAAAATAGAGCATGTTGTTTCCACATTTACAGTTACAGTTTTGTAGTAAAAGAGTATCAGTGAAAGAGTATCAGGATAAAGTGAATCAGTTGAAAGGTTAAAGTTAAAATCAGAGAAAAAATGAATCTGCCAGCATGAAGGACACCTTATTATCCAGCTGTAGCTTCATTGAACAACAAAGAGATAAAGCGTTGACAAAATCAAGACAACAAACCATTTATTTCAATAAAAAAGGGATAGCTAGCATTAGTTAGAAAGCTGGCACTATCTTCTTGCATGAAGATATTTCTTTTCCATGAATAATTCCTAAATTTATTATAGGATATTTTATATGAGTTTTTGTATAAATAATTCTCATTTAGAAGTATTGACTGTGGATGAATTGCTGAACATTTCTATAGATTGTACTATTATGAACTTAAGGTTTTTTTGTACCAATTTTAAGTCAGCAGATTGGATTAAAGAAATAAAGCATCATATTACAGGATTCATGTGTTGGGCTACTACAGTGAAGTATTTTCACTTGTTACTTTTTCAATTTCTTATGTTTTCCATCAATACTTGAATGTGTTATAAATCTAAATGATAAATCATGAATTGTTATTTCAGAATATGTTAAAGGCACCCTATTTTGACTGATTATTATTTATATGTTTTGCACTGATATCAAGATTAGGGAACCCTTAATTGCTCCCTAGTTTCGATTGACCTCTGCCTTTTCACTCATAATCCAAATTTAAGAACCCTTAATTGCTCTTTATTCTGATCAAAACCATTTTCACCATCAGCCTTGAATATCTGAAGTGACTCAACTAACTTGCCCTGTAAACATTTCCCTTTAGAACTTGATCCTGATCTAACTGCTTGATACATTGACTCCATTAGCCCAATGGAATATATATCTACATCTATCCATCTAAGTAAGTGATTTCATCACCAAATCAACTCAAAATCCAAAACCAATTTACTCTACATAGCTAGCCTAAATTCAAATACAATCAAAAAAGTTAAATCTTATAGAGAGAGCCCTCTTTGAGCATTAGGAAGGCTAGATCCTAAGGCTTAAAAGTAGGTTTGTGGTTACCTCTAAAATTATTTAAACATAAAATCAAAAATCTTACAACTATTAAGGATTATTGGAGTGATAACGTACTGGCGACCATACTGGGGAAACTAACCAATCCTCAGTGTTTAAAAATAGATCCTAAAGGAAATATTTTCAATTATCTTTTCACCTTAAGATTGTTTTAAATAAGTTGTGAGTATATTTTCATAAAAACTGCAATTCTGGCTTCTAGAAGAGTCTACTATACCAGGTCCAATCCAGATCCACAACCTGCTGTCATAGTAGATAATCCTGACAGAATTTGAAAGAAAAAAAAAAGTGTAGAGAGTTTAGGTAACAAGATTTCATTGGTCAAAGAAAATTCTCTTCCAAATAAACTATCAAGTTTACAAGACATAGAATTTGATTTAAATTTTGAACAGTATTTATACAGAACTAAATCCGAAAGTGACTTACATAATATTGTAATATATCCTGATTTCATTTCATTTATTTAAACTACGAAAGAAACTGTTTCAGTTGATTCTGATCAAAATATTTTTGAAGTTTATGATAAGTTTGATGCTATAACTGCAACTTTGATTAAAGAAATTGATGAATCTTATTTACAACATCTAGTTGAATTGACTGATTTATCAGCCTATACCCCTAAGCCTTCTACTAGTCATTTAGATACCAATATTTTAGAATTTGTAGGTTCATCCTTATTTACTACCACTTCATCCATTATTTCCACTACACTTCATTTCAAAGATTCATTCTCTCCTATGCAACCATTTCAACCTAGAATTTTATTTCCATCTTCCACCACCTCAAGTTCATCCCCTAGTATTTCTACTACTTTTTCTAGTACTTCATTATCATTTGCAAGTACACCTTCTTATATCCCAATCTCAACTGCAAGTGCTTTAAATACATCAACAAGTACTTCTAGTTCTTCACCAAGTACTTCAAACTTACCTCCTAGCCAAGCTAGACTTCAAACCATGGCTGCCAGATATGCTCCCTTGGTCCTACCAGTACAGTTACATAACATGCCCCAATATTATCAAAGTAAAATCCCTTAATTTGATGGAACCACTCATTACAATGCACAACAACATGCTAATAAGATGACAGACTATTTTGAACTGCATGAAATTGATGATGTTGATGTCCAAATGAGACTTTTTGCTCAAAATTTAACTGGTGATGTGAAAAATTGCTTTAAAGGTTTGAATGCTGGTAGTATTGTCGATTTAACAGTTTTTCATAAAATATTTCTAAGTAGATGGGAGAAAAAGTAAAATCCATTACAAATTTTGTCTGAATTTGAAAATATAAAAAGAGCACCAAATGAAACAGTTCAAGACTATTGTACTAGATATAACAATATTTACAATGCAATCCCTGCTAATCTTAAACCTCCTCTAGACTCTGCCCTTATCAAATTCCCTCATGGATTTGATACAGATATGGCTTACCAACTGAGAGAGAGGAATCCTAAAACATTAGAGCAGATGCAAAGTAATGTTGTAAGTGTAGAGGAAAATTTGTTAGCAAAGAAAGCTAGATTAAGAAATGAAAGGAGAGTGACAATAAAAGAGGAAACATCAACTTCAGATTTGAAAATAAACAACTTAGAAAAAACATTAGAGAGAATGATGGATAGGTTAGACAATATCGAAATGAAGCCACAATGGGATAACCAACAACAAGGACCTCAAATTAGAAATCCCAATTTTAGGAAAAACACCACCACTGGAAAATCTAGAGAATCAGCACCTGACCAAACAATAAGACCACCTTTCCAAGAGAACAATGCTGAAAGTTCTCACTAAAATGAAAATGATGAAGACACTCAGATCAATCTAATGGGAATTAATGATGATAACCATTTTTCTTATACAATAAGAACAGGAGTTATATGAATTACAACAACTACAATTATATTATGGTGGGTCTTTTGATTACAAACAAGGTTATGAGTTTGCAATTAATGAAGTTCATAAGCAATATAACCTTAGGAGCAAGAAAAATGTAGAGCCTCCTACTAAGAAATCTTCCCAAACTCAAAAAAAGAAAAAAGTAGAGGCTCCTACCATTAAAGTTCTGCAAATCCTCCCTAGGGAAACCCAACAAAACTCTAGTTCAACTCAGAAAATTTCAAGTCCCAAAATTTCACCCAGTCCTAAAAGTGTTGACATCAGAGATGCTGATGTCCAAACATCAACAAATCCTCAAAAATATACTGCTGCCAAGACAACAAATTCTATTAAAACAACAATTTTAGATCCAAAAACAACTACTGCTGATTGCCAATCAGTTGATCCTAAAACAGATACTGCTAAAAAAACAAAATTTGCCAAAACTTCCAATGCATCTCAAACTATCCCTGAAAAGAAAATTAAAAGCAGTAAGACAATGGAAATACAAACAGAAAATGAAAAACCAACTGTATAAAAAGAAGATAAACACACCCAAAATACAATTACAAAAGAAGAAATAATTTAGCTAGGAAAATCACAAGCACCATTTAACGTCCAAGCTAAAATTGCCAAATTAAAGATACCAATTCCTTTGACAGAGTTGGTAAAACATGACCTATACAAAACACATATCATTGAGACTTTAAATATGAATGATGAAGAAGATTCTGTAAATTTGAGTGATGATCAACCAGAACCTATTTTTGGTCCTGATGTTAATGGGAAACACCAGGATGGAGCAGTTCCTCCTTTTTACATTAGCTTAACTATTCATGATCAAATTTTACATAATGCAATTCTAGATTCAGGGGCTTCACATAATTTGATGCTAAAAGAAATAATGGAAACCTTGAATTTAGACATCACTAGACCTTATAAAGATCTCTTCTCATTTGATTCCAGTAAAGTGAAATGTTTAGGCTTGATAAAAGATTTATGTGTTACTTTAGTTCAATACCCTAGAAAAAGCATAGTCATGGATATTGTAGTAACTGACATCCCTCCTAAGTATGGAATGTTGTTATCTCATTGTTGGGGAGCTAAACTGCAGGGATATCTACAACTAAATATGTCTTATGCAACAATATCCATTTTTGGCCAACCCAAGAAACTTTACAGAGAGACATCAATGAAGTACATGGTTAGTAGTGTAGAAAGACCTCGAAACTATCCTATTTACTCTACACCTACTGATATGGACTCATTAATTTTATGTAATTCTGAAATTGGTATAGAAACAACACTGAACTAAAATGGAAAAAGAAAGCACGAGACAGTGACAACATTTTTCATGAATCAATGTGGCACCTAGATTTTGATGTATCAGTTAACAAATTAGGATTAGGAGCAGGAGTTTGGATACATAACATGGAAAACAATCATGCAGAAGGTCACGCTTTTAGATTAAATTTCAAATGTACAAACAACATGGCTGAATATGAAGCTCTGATTTTAGGACTACAAATTGTTAGAAATTTAGGAGCCAAAAGAGTGTCAATCATGGGAGACTCTGAGTTAATTGCGAAACAGATAACAGGAGAATATTCTGTATATAATCCAAGATTAAGCCAATATAGAGAAACTGTTTTAGATCTGATTAAGGAACTGCTTGAATGTGACTTTGCTGCAATTTCTAGAAAACTAAACATACAAGCACACAGCTTAGCAACTTTTGCTAGTACCTACAATCTTCCCTTTCAACCAAATCATAAATATACATCAGAAGTTAAACACATGCCTACAATTCCAGATAATCTAAAATATTGGAAAATATTTTCACAGGATGAAAAGATTTATCATTTCATGAATGATGAAGGAGAATTTCAGAGTTGTAACATAGACACAGATTATACAGTAGATCAAACTATAGATAGTGAGATTGATATAAACAATGTAGATTTAAATAACATAGATTTTACTAAACCAACTAAATTTACTCAAGTAGAAATAGATAATTTAGAGAAAGTAGAGATTGAAGAAGTAGCAGATGATGATTCTGACATCTTAAACCTTAAGAACAACTTTTTGCCTAAGGGACTAGCCCCTTTAGAAGATCTTTTTTATTCTAATGATGTTGCAAGAAAAACTAAGATTGAACCATTAAGATATGACATTGAAGAGTGTAATATAGGAACATAAGTAAAGCCTAAGATGATAAAACTTTCAAAAGCCTTACCTCAAGAAGAAAAAGTCAAATACATAGCTATTTTTAAAGAATTTCATGATGTATTTGCATGGAGTTATGAGGACTTAAAATCTTATGACACTAGCATGATACAACACAAAATACCTATAAAAGAAGATCAAAAACCTTTCAAACAGAAGCTTATAAGAATCAATCCAGTTTTGATGCCTTTAATTGAAAAAGAGGTTAAGAGAATGTATGAAGCCTAGATAATTGCACCAATTAGATATTCTGATTGGGTTTCAAACCTAGTTCCCACTAGGAAAAAGATGGGAATTCAGACCGTGTGTTGATTTCCAGAATTTAAACAAAGTGTCCTTAAAAGATAACTACCCTCTCCCCAAGATGGATCACATTTTATAGAGAGTGGTTGGTTCTTCTAGGATTTCATTACTTGATGGATTCTCTGGATATAACCAGATTTCAGTTCAACCAGAAGACCAACCTAAAACTACTTTTACTACTCCTTGGGGTACTTTCATGTATTTGAAAATGCCTTTCGGATTAATGAATGCAAGAGCCACTTTTCAAAGAGCTATGGATATAGCTTTTTCTAAATAAATTCATGATTTCCTTGTGATCTATCTAGATGATATTAATGTATTTTAAAAGTCTGACAATGAACATCTAGATCACCTCAGACAAGTGTTTATCAAATGCAAGAAATTTGGCATTTTTTTAAATCCTAAAAAGACTCTATTTGGTCTGGAAGAAGGTAAATTATTAGGACATATCATATCTAAAGAGAGAATTAGGATAGACCCAGCTAGAATAGAGGCCATTATGAATATTAGTCATCCTAGGAATATTAAAGAATTGCAATATTTCTTAGGAAAAATCAAATTTCTCAGAAGATTCATCTCAAACCTAGCAGAAATAATTAGAGAACTCAATAATATGTTGAAAAAATACTTAGTACTTAAATTGAATATGGAGGCCAAACAATCATTTGAATCAATTAAACAAGCCTTGATAAAAACACCAGTCCTTATAAGTCCTGATTTCAAAAAAGATTTCATTATTTTTTATTTTTCTTCAGAACATACTATTGCTGCAGTCTTACTGTAGAAAAATGATCAGGGCTATGAGCAACCCATTGCTTTTTTCAGCAAATCACTTAGAGACGCCACTTTAAAGTATAACATAATGGAAAAGTAGGCACTAGCTTTAGTGAAGGCTATCAAAGACTTTAGAGTGTACATCCTTTATTCACATATCATTGCTTATGTTCCAAATTCAGTTGTAAAGGACATTCTAACACAGAATGGGCCTGATAGCAAAAGAGACAAATCGATTACACCCATTTTGGAATATGACATAGAAATTAAGCCCACCAAACTCATTAAAGGTCAAGGTTTAGTTAAACTAATGGCTGAATCAAATTGTCATGTTTTAGATATTAATTTTATTGCCCAGTTAGATGACCAAGAAGAGATGGCAACTCCAGAGATCAGTGAAGCCTTTTCAGACTCACCATGGTATGCAGATATTATATTTGTATTAATAAATTTACAAGCTCCTCTTGGATTATCAAGAACTAAAGCTAGATTTTTAAAGTTAAAGGCAATGAAATTTTGTATCATAAATAATGCACTGTTTTGGAAATATCATGGTGGTATTTTATTGAACTGTTTGCTTAAATAAAAGCTGATAAAGTTTTGGAAGAGTTTCATGCAAGTGACTGTGGAGGACACCTTTACTGGAAGTCAACTACAGATAAAATCTTGAGAGCGACTTTTTACTGGCCTACACTGTTTGCAGATGTGAAAAAGTATGTGACCTCCTGTCACAAGTGCCAAATTTTTGAAGGAAAGAAAAAGCTGCTACCTTTACCCCTTAAACCCATCTCCAGAGAAATGCCTTTTCAACAATGGGGTCTTGACTTCATTGGCGAAATTCACCCTCCATCCTCAGCCCAACACAAGTGGATTTTGACAGCCACAGACTATTTCACTAAGTGGATAGAAGCCATACTTTCCAGGCAAGCCACTGATACTGTCATAATATCATATTTAGATAACAACATACTCTCAAGATTTGGATGCCCCCAAAAGATCATCACTAATAATGCAGCTGCATTCAAGTCGAAAAAGATGATTGACTTCTATAATAAATACCACATTACCCTTGGCCATTCTACTGACTATTACCCCCAAGGTAATGGTCTTATTGAATCCTCCAATAAAAGCCTTGTGAATATCATCAAGAAACTACTAGAAGACAATAATAAAACCTATAATAAAAGGCTAGTGAATGCCTTATGGGCAGATAGAATTACCACAAAGAAATATATTGGTACATCCCCTTACCAGCTTGTTTATGGGATGGATGATGTTTTCCCATCTTCTTTAGGAGTATCAGTAATGAAGATAATCCAAGAACTGCAGGTTGAAACCAACGATATCCAAAGAAGAATAAACAAAACCATACACTTGTAGAAAACCAGGGAAGAGGTCTATCTCAAGTCTCAAGTTGTTCAAGAAAATATTAAAAAGATATTTGACAAGAAGACTAAAGAAGATGATTTTTATATAGGTGATAAAGTTTTAAAGTGGGATTCTAGGAGAGAAGATGAAGGTAAACATGGGAAATTTGATTTCTTATGGAAAGGCCCTTATGTCATGTATGGTTACAGAGGTAACAATGCATTCTTTTTGAAGGATTTGGATGGATCTGATCTGCCAGGTGGACCTATCAATGGTAGAATGTTGAAGCATTACTATTCCCCAGAATGAAATTTGTTCACTTTGTTTACTTTACTCATTGTACATAACATTGAAAATTTTAGATTGGATTGGGTGTTTTTCTAGCAAAGTTGAAGCCCAGAGAGAAGGCCCTAAGATTTGAAGGATAAAATATCATAAATATGAATAATGCAAAGCTCAGAAAACAGTTTCAAGGCCAGCACAGTCAAAATTCAAAGGCTACTAGTCTCAAAGTTCTTGACATTTCACTAGGAAATGCCATCCCCATGTGGAGCCACTGTTAGAGTCCTATAATAATATGATTCATAATTTTTAATTGAATTTGATTAGTCTTGTAATATGTACATACTTGAAAGAAAAATAAAAAATGTAAAGAGGGTAAAAGTCCTAAAAGAAAAATCAAAGGACTTGAAAGAAAAAAAAAAAAAATGAAAATGGACCCCAAACAAAAAGAGATAAAAAATAAAACATGAAAGTGATGCAAATCCAAATTCCACTACTATTTACTATTACTGCAAAATAAACATTGTGTGCAACTTGTTAAAATGCCACAATCCATGAAAGTTAAACAACTTAATCTTAACCTTTCATGATTTAAATTTCATGTTGTTAGATAGAGAATAAAGATCTAGCCAAACAGTTTAATCTTGGCAGATTAGTAGTTAGGTAGAGAATAATAAAGATCTCAACAGCTTAATCCAAGCCCTTGGAAGAAACAAGGATATAATTAATTAGTTTTCTTGTTTTAAAACAAAATGAATAAGGGTTTGCAAGTTCAAATGCACCCATGAAAATGAAGTAAATATGTTACGGTAGAAAATGGGTAGGTACAAACAATTTTACAACCATATATAAGCAGAAAATTGATCATTTAATTTACCAATTTCCTTCAAAAATCATCCCCTTGTAAAAACACTTCATCCCCTCCATTTTCATTTTTTCCCCTTCATTTTTCCCTTTTTCCCATTATCATCCATTTTCCTCTGCAAAAATTCCCTTTACCTAAGTTAAAACACATTTTACTTAAGAAAAGTAAAGACCCTTTAACTAATTCCCCTTTTATTCAAAAACACCAAAAACCTAAAAAACACTTTATCCTAAGTATAAATGTTAAAATATCATGTTGGGACCCATTATGAAGAAAATTATTTCCAACATCAGATTTTACACTATACTTAGTGTATTCTAACATTCCACAGTTACATTATATTTTGACACTAACCTAAGGTCTTAACTCCTGTATATACCTTTTAGCCTTTATTATTAATTCCTTATATATTATTCCCCACCCATATTTTTGATTTTAACCTATGTTCTATTTCCCCATGTGTTATATAAATCTGCCATCCCATAGGTAAAAATGATTAAACTCTATATATAATCCCTGCCAGTTCTAATGTTACACTTATCTGCATCTCATTTGTTAATACATTAACCTATGCCTATCATAATGCACTCCCGAATATGTATTAAACCTCCCACGACGTTGAAACCCCGAGCCCCACGTCATCAAACCTTGCATCTCTATCGCATAATCTGATCCATCCGATCTACATCTGCCAGATCCGACGGTGGTTATCCCTTGTCACACATTTCATTACGCGATGGTTAAACTACCCCAAAGCTTGTGATAAGCGCAGTTTGCAGGCTTTCTCTCCCCTCTACGTGTCTTAATTTTATTGGATCGCATCAATCAAACTAATTCCATTTACCACCTTTAAACCCTGCGAAAGCTGCTTGTTGGTTTTATTTCCCCTGCGCCCAAACCACCCTCCTGTTTGAAATGACAGCGCAATCAATTCATTCACTATTGAATAAAAACTGTTTGTAAATCACCCAAATGCATTCTTTTTACTCTTCTGTTACCGTTTTCACGTAGAAGAAGCATTGCAGACCAAAACAAACACTGCCGACTCCGTTTTAAAGCCTAAAAGATAAAAAATTCACCAATTTTATTGTTACAACTGCTGTAGAAGATATCCAAGTGCTTATAAAGACCAACAAAAGCTTCTGGAAGCTTTCTACAACCTTAGAAACCCTCCTGCAAAGCAACACTTTCATTTTCCCAGGTATTCTTCAGAAGAATAGACCCATTCATCGATCTAAATGAGTAATATAGTTAATCGAATCATTTAGGAGCCTTTGAAACTAAAGAAAACCCATTTTCTTTCTAAATCCTTTATTCTGTAAACTCTAAGCAATTCTTTCACAGATTCTGAAACCTTGGACTAGTAAAAATCACAGATTGAGTAAAATGAAGAAGTTTAAACCATCCACAGACCTGGGAAAGCCTTCTGTGACCTTCAAAACTTTTCCTACATTACTTAGGCATCCTTTTTGCATAAAATTGATGTCTTGAGATTGTTTCTTATCACAGAAAGTGCATTATAAGCCCCAAATATCATTTGCAGAAGCTTTAAGGTCTTAAGATTGCCCTTTTTAGAGAGCTTACAGTTTGGTTAATTAAATTAATTTAAAACCTTTTTGTAGACAATTGATAACCCCAGTTTTATCCAAATCCTTCTGTAAACTGCTATAAACTTCCAGAGGTGCTTCTACAGGCCTAAATCAGTGTTTTTAAGGTCAAAAGAGTATAAAATTGATAAATCAAGCAAAGCAATGGCTTCCAAAAATATTCTAGCAGTCAATCCTCTATAAACCCCTGTTGTAAATATAGAGCACATCCCCCTCGCTGATATAGACTTCAAGATTACTGATACAGTAACATAATTCAACCTTCTTGAGCTCCACTGCTGGAGCCAAGAAAAATCGCTATATCAGGCTGATGAAGTGTTTATCTGGGAGTCAAACTTGCCAAAATATGTTGTTCCTCATACTTACCAATGCCCATAAGTAATCAAACTCTGCCAATCATGCTATTTTCCAGATCAGAGAGCCATAGTAAACCCTGAAAAAGAATTCTTGTATACTATTACAACAGATTCAATCAAACAAATGCTTCAGATACAGCCTGGACCAGATGAAGTTCCTTTGTCCATTGAAGCCCTCACTAAGTTATACTTGGACCTGAACTTCCCCAAGAGGTTCCAAATTTTTTAGACCTTCATGCCTTCTTATGTAGATTCCCAAGCTAAATCCTCCATACTCTTCTACTAAATTCTTCGAAGGACAAGACATATCATTTCCATGTTGTCTTTCATTCTTGGCTACTTTATAGATGAACATGTTGATGTTGCAGTGCTTGCTTCCTTGTCTAATTTTACACCTGGTCAGCCTCCTGCCACCATTTTAACTTTGCCCAATACCTTGCTGACAGTATCTATGAGAAATTGGTCAAATTACCTTATGAAGGTGTTTTTAAGTACTCTTCATTCCTATTTCACATGTTCCTATATTTTCAGTCCGAGAAGTTCAATATAAGCCTTCAGAGGCTTGATGTGGAAGGAAATCCACAATCAATCATATTTTGGACTTCCTTGATAAGGAAAGATTCAAATGAGTTCACCTATAAATATTTTACAGATTCCTTCATTCATCCTATAGTCAATTTGCTAAACAATAGTGTACAACCAGAACTAGTAATGAAATAAAGAAGGTTTTGCAATTGTCTGAGCACAACAAGACAGGTGATTGGTACTTGTACCAAAATCACACTGAAATAAGGGTTTATGGACCAATTCTTATCCCTTACAAACTGCCCAAATACCTCCCTATGAGGTTATTTTCCTTGGAATACATAAGGCAAATTCTTAATGCAGATGCTGTTAATTTCTTAATAGAAAAGAAGAAAACATAGTTCAAGTTGAAGAACCAAGTTGGTCCTTTTATCTGTAACAATAGAGAAGCAGGTCTTGAAGCAGAAAATGTTTTCAGGAGTTCAAATTCAGTCACAGTTTCCTTTGGTATTGTTATCACTCCAGTAAATTCTTAAGTTGTGGGATTTTGGATTTTGGTCAAAGAATAATAGAGGTAACCACAAACCTACTTCAAACTCTAGGATCTAGCCTTCCTAGGGTTCAGAGAGGGCTCTCTCTTTAAAGTTTAAATTTGTTTTAGTTTGTGAATATTATGCTAGTTATGAAAGTGCAGATTTGGTTTGGTTTTGTTGGATTTGGTGGGAAAATTTCACTTGGAGGGTAGATAGAGGGAAATATACTTGTCCATTGGGCTATGGAGTCTAAGTCAAGCTAATAGAACTGGGATTAAGGCCTAAAAGGTCAAATGTCTGCAGGGCAAGATAGATAACCCCTGGAGATCTTGGAAAATTGGTTTTTGAGATGGTATGATCGGGATAAAGGGCACTTAAGAATCCTTAAATCTGGAAAAGGGAAGTAGTAGATAGAGGTCAAATGGGAGAGGGAGAAATTAAGGGTTCCCTACACTGTAAATCAGAAGAAAACAAAGAAATGATAACTAGTTAAAAATAGGGTGCTATTAACATGTCCTGTAGTAATACTCCTAGTTATACATTCAAATTTAGAATTAAAACACAGATGTATGCATGTAACAAAAGAAGATAACAATGACAAGTTTAAGAGAGTACTTCACTCCATATATCTTATCACAGGGATCCTGAAGTATGATGCCAAATAGTTGATTCATTCTGCTACTCAAAATCAAAATCCAAAGCCTTCAAGTCAACAAAATATCTATAGTAATCTCCAACAATTTTATTCCACATCAAATACTTCAAAAGAGTGAAGCATTTATACATAATGTTTGAAAAAATATCCTAGATGACTTCTATGAATTAAATTAGGAAAATAAAATATCTTACAACAATAATAGGGACATCTTGCTAACAAATCAGCAAGCTGTCCTATTTTATTCAAAATAAATAGAAACTGTCTTAGGATAAGAAGCAACTGGTTGCTTATGTGTCCTCTTTGCTGGCACTTTAGATATTTTTTGAATCTAAATTTCCTTCACTGATACTCTTTCTCACTTATACTCTTTCATTTCGGATACTCTTTAACCTTCAGTCAAATTGCTTTACTGCTGTAAAATCTGTTTTGACAGCGAAATCAGCAAACATATTTTTTCTTCTTCATTTGTTTGCCTTTCATTCTTCATAGCAAATCAGTCAATGTTTGCCAATCCTCATTTTTAGGAATTTGAATATTTCTTAGTTTCCTAAAATTCTCATCAGCTTCGGTATACTTAGTAGAGGTTGGCTTGATTAAAAATAAGTGTTTGATCTCATACTGCAAATAAAACAAATCTTCAAAACTTTTTAGCAATACTTTTCCTGTGGGAATGCCTTGACCTGTTGGCTTGTTCACCTGCACCTTATTAGGACTGGAGTTTTGGTTAAGGCTTGTTTGATAGAGTCAAATGATTGTTTAGCCTCAACAGTCCATCTAAGAACTGAATCTTTTTTTAGCATGTTATTTAGTTCTGTAATTATCTCAGCTAAGTTAGATATGAATCTTCTTAAAAAAATTATCTTACCTAAAAAGGCTTGTAATTCTTTGATGTTTCTTGGTGGGCTGATGTTTAGAATTGCTTCTATCCTAGTAGGATCTATTCTAATTCCTTCTTTTGAGATTATATGTCCAAGTAACTTACCTTCTTCTAATCCAAATAGACTTTTCTTAGGATTTAAAGAGATGCCATATTTGCTACGTTTAATAAAAACTTGTCTCAAATGATCCAAGTGTTCATTATCTGTTTTGGAAAAAATAGTAATGTCATCTAAGTAAATTACTAAGAAATCATGTATTTCCTTTGCAAAGGCTATGTCCATAGCCCTTTGAAAGGTTTCTCCTGCATTCATTAGACCAAAAGGCATTCTTACATATATAAAAGTGCCCCAAGGAGTAGTAAATTATTTTTTAGCTTGGTCTTCTTCTTGGACTAGGATCTGGTTGTATCCCGAAAAACCATCTAACAGTGAAATCCTTGAAGAACCCACTACCCTTTGTAATATGTGGTCCATTTTAGGTAAAGGGTAATTATCCTTTAAGGATACTTTGTTAAGATTTCTAAATTCAACACACAATCTAATTTCTCCAGTTTTCTTTCTTGTAGGAACTAGGTTGGAAACCCAATCAAAATATCTGATTGGTGCAATGATCTGGGCATCATACATTCTTTTAACTTCCTTTTCAATCAAAGGTAATAAGACAGGGTTAATTCTTCTCAACTTTTGTTTGAATGGCTTTTGATCTTATTTTATTGGAATTTTATGTTGGATTATGTTTGTATCATAAGATTTTAAATCTTCATAACTCCAAGCAAACACATCTTGATATTCCTTTAAAAGCTCAATATATTTATCCTTTTCTTGTTGAGGTAACATTTTAGACAGTTTGATTATCTTTGGTTTTAATTCTGTACCAATGCTACATTCTTCTATGTCAGATCTTACTGGCTCCATTTTTGGTTTTCTAGCTACATCATTAGAGTCAAAAAGATCTTCTAAGGGGGTTAAACCTTTAGGTAATAAATTATCCTTAAGATTCAATATGTCTGATTCATCTTCAATAATTTCTTCAATCTCTACTTTCTCTAAGCTATCTATGTCAGCTTGACTAAATCTAGTAGGTTTATCAAACTTTATTCTATTTACATCTAAGTCATTTAAATCTATTTTACAATCCAAATCATGCTTTATTGTACAACCTGTATCTATAATACAATTATGAAATTCTCCTTGATTTTACATAAACTTGTAAATATGTTCATCCTGAGAAAAAATTTGCCAATACTTAAGATTATCGGGAATTATTGGCCTATGTTTGACTTCAGCAGTATATCTGTGATTAGGTTGGAATGGTAAATTGCATGTACTAGCAAAAGTTGCAAGACAATGAGCTTGTATATTTTGTTTTCTAGGTATAACAACAAACTTACATTCCAATAAATCATCAGTTAAATCTATGACATTGTCTCTATATCTGCTTAGTCTAGGATTGTAAATAGAATAAACTCCATTTACTTGTTTTATGATCAAATCTCAATCTCACATAATTAAAATTCTTTTTCCTCTTGAGTTCCTGATGATTTGGAGTCCTAGGATGAGGGCTTCATACTCGGCCATATTGTTTGTACATTTGAAATTTAGCCTGAAAGCATGACCTTCAGAATGATTGGTCTCTATATTTGTTATCCAGACTCCTGCTCCCGCTCCTAACTTATTCATTGAACCATCAAAATCTAAATGCCATTGAGATTCATGAAAAATGTTATCATTATTTGGTGCTCTCTTTTTATCTACTAGTTTAGTTTGGATTTCATTTGTTTTAGAGTTACATAGGATAAAAGAATCAAGGTCAGTTGGTGTAGAGTAAATTGGGTAGTTTATAGATCTTTCAGCACTACTGACCATGTACTTCATTAATGTTTCTCTATATAACTTTTTAGGCTGACCAAACACTGATATAATAGCATAAGACATGTCAAATTGTAGAGATCCCTGCAACTTTTCTCCCCATGAGCGAGAAAGTAGCATTCCATATTTTGGTGGGATATCAGCTACTACAATGTCCATTAATATACTCTTACCAGGGTATTGAACTAGTGTTACACACAAATCCTTGATTAAACCTAGACATTTAACTTTACTGGAATCAAAAGAAAACAAATCTTTGTATGGCCTTGTAATTTCTAGATTCAAAGTTTCCATGGTGGCTTTTGGCATTAGATTATGGGAAGCTCCTGGATCTAGCATTTTTTTATGTAGAATTTGATCATGAATGGTGAAACTGATATAAAATGGAGGAACTGCACCATCTGCATGTTTTCCATTTACATCTGGGCCAAAAATCAACTCTGGCTGATGATCATTTAGATTTATGGAGTCTTCTCCATTATTCATATTTAATGTTTCAGTTATAGTTGATTTATACAAGTCATTTTTTACCAATTCAGTCAAAGGAATTGGTATTTTAAGCTTTGCAATTTTTGATTGTATGTTGAATACAGGTTGAGTTTTACTGATTTGAATCAGTTCTTCTTTGGTAACTGTAGTTTGTATTGGTTTGTCTTGTTTTTCTATAGTTGTTTTTTCATTTTCAATTGTTTTAGGATTCTCTGTTTGTGTTTCTTGTGTTTTACTACTTCTAACTTTCTTTTCAGAGATTGTTTGTGAAGCAGTAGATGTTCTTTCTAAGTTAGAATTATCAGTAGATGTTTTTGAAGTAACCGTTTTTGAGTCTACTGTTTTAGGATCTGCAGAAGGTTTTTTGGGATCTAAATTTGCTGTTTTTACAGAATTAGAAGATTTAGCAGTAGTAGGTTTCTGTGAATCTTTTTTAGCTTAAGCATCTTCATCAGTAATATCAACAATTTTAGGGCCTGATGCTTTTTTCGGACTAGAAATGTTTTGGGAAGAATTTGAGTTTTGCTTATTTTCCCTTGGGAGAATTTGCAAAACTTTTGTTTTAGGAGCTTCTACTATTTTCTGATTATGAGTTTGGGAAGTTTTCTTAGTAGAAGACTCATTGTTTTTCTTGCTTCTAAGGTTATATTGGCTGTGTATTTCATTTATAGCATAGTCATAACCTTGTTTATAATCAAAGGATTCACTTGAATCTAATTTGAGCTGCTGAAGTTCAAATAATTCCTGATATTCCCGAGTTAGGAAAATGGTATTATTGTCATCTATTCCCATTAGATTAATAGTATCCTCCTCATCATCATTATTATTCTGATAACTTTCAGCATATTTCTCTTGGAATGGGGGCCTAATGTTTGGTCCGAGGATGATTCTTTTGTTTTTCCAGAATTTATGTTTTTTGTAAAATTGGGATTTTTGATCTGTTGTTGGTTATCCCACTGAGGTCTTCTCTCTATATTATCTAGTCTATCAATCACTCTTTCTAAAGTTTTAGCTATAACATCCATTTTTATGTCTGAATTAACATTTTCTTCTTTAATGGTCACTCTTCTTTCATTTCTGAGTCTAGCTTTTTTGGCTAGAATGTTCACTTATACACTAACTGCATCTGTTTGCATTTGTTCTAAGGTGTCTTCATCTCTTTCTCTTAATTGGTAAGCCATATCTATATCAAATCCATCAGGGAATTTGAGCATAACTGAATAAGGAGTATGTTTAAGATTTTCAGGGATAGAATTATAAAAACTTTTATATATGGTGCAGTAATCTTGGACTGATTCATTTGGAGCTCTTTTCAAGGAATAAAATTCAGACAAAATTTGGAGGGGGTTCTTTTTATTTTCCCATTTATTTAAAAGCAAAGTAAAAAAAATAGGTAAGTCAGTTACACTACCAATTGCTAAATATTTAAACCACTTCTTAACTACTCCTGTTAAAGTTTGTGCAAACAGTCTCATTTGAACATCTGAATCATCAATTTCATAAATTTCAAAGAAGTTCGACATTTTAGTAATATGTTGCTGAGCAGTATATTGAGTAGTGCCATCAAACAGTGGTATTTTATTTTGATAGTCTTGTGGCATATCATGAAGCTGTTGTGGTAGGACAAGGGGAGCATATCTAGCAACGATAGCTTGAAGCTTAGCTTGGCTAGGAGGTAAGGTAGAACTGCTTGGAGCTGTGCTAGGAATGATAGTGGATGAACTAAAGATTGTATTTGAAGTGTTGGGAAATGAGGATGATGTATTTAAGAAATCAAAAGGTGAACTGACGGATATAGTGGATGAAGTAATTGGTGGAAATAATACTCTAGGTTGTAGAGGAAACCTACAGATAAATGGATCTGTAGATGAGATGGTGGTAGAGTTTATGAATGATGTAACATCATACAGAGATGAATCTCTAGATGGAATTATTGTAGTGTGTAATTGAGAAACTGGAGGTCTGTTTGCATAAGTCAATAAATGAGATAATTCAATAGCTTCATCAATATCCTTTAGAATAGCAACATTAATTTCTTCAACTTTGGTCTGATATTTAGCTTTCTTAGATTTAGAACTTACTGCAATAGATTTATGTTTTGCATTCAAAAATGAAATAAAAGCAGTGTCTAAAACAACAGTTTTTAAATAACTTTCATATTTATCTTTAAATAATGAATGCTCAAGTTTCAGATCAAAATAAATATCTTGCAAACTTACTAATTCACCTGGTAATGAATTGACTCTTATTAATGAGATTTCAACCTCTAAGTTTTCTGTTTGTTTTTTCTTTTTACCAATTCAGTCTGGGTCATCTACCATAACAACAAGCTTAGGATCTGGTTTAGACCTGGTATAATAGACTTTCCTAGAAGCCAGAATTACAAATTTTCAATACCCACAACCTATAAAACCAATCTTAAAGTGAAAGGATGAATTAAATGATTCTTTTAAGACTAATTTTATGACTGAGGACTGGTTATTTCCCCAGTATGGTCGCTAATATGTTATCACTCCAGTAAATTCTTGAGTTGTGGGATTTTGGTTTTTGGTCAAATAATACTAGAGGTAACCACAAACCTACTTCAAACTCTAGGATCTAGCCTTCCTAGGGTTCAGAGAGGGCTCTCTCTTTAAAGTTTAACTTTGTTTTAATTTGTGAATATTAGGCTAGTTATGAAAGTGTAGATTTGGTTTGGTTTTGTTGGATTTGGTGGGAAAATTTCACTTGGAGGGTAGATAGAGGGAAATATACTTGTCCATTGGGCTATGGAGTCTAAGTCAAGCTAACAAAACTGGGATCAAGGCCTAAAAGGTCGAATGTCTGCAGGGCAAGATAGATAACCCTTGGAGATCTTGGAAAATTGGTTTTTAAGATGGTATGATTGCGATAAAGGGCACTTAAGAATCCTTAAATCCAGAAAAGGGAAGTAGTAGATAGAGGTCAAATGGGAGAGGGAGCAATTAAGGGTTCCCTACACCAAAAATCAGAAGAAAACAAAGAAATGATAACTAGTTAAAAACATGGTGCTATTAACATGTCCTGTAGTAATACTCCTAATTATACATTCAGATTTAGAATTAAAACACAAATGTATGCATGTAACAAAAGAAGATAACAATGACAAGTTTAAGAGAGTACTTCACTCCAGATAGCTTATCACAGGGATCCTGAAGTATGATGCCAAATAGTTGATCCAGTCTGCTACTCAAAATCAAAATCCAAAGCCTTCAAGTCAACAAAATATCTATGGTAATCTCTAGCAATTTTATTCCACACCAAATACTTGAAAAGAGTGAAGTATTTATACATAATGTTTGACAAAATATCCTAGATGACTTCTAGGAATTAAATTAGGAAAATAAAATATCTTACAACAATAATAGTGACAACTTGCTAACAAATCAACAAGCTGTCCTATTTTATTCAAAATAAATAGAAACTGTCTTAGGATAAGAAGCAGCTGGCTGCTTATGTGTCCTCTTTGCTGGCACTTTAGATATTTTTTGAATCTAACTTGCCTTCACTGATACTCTTTCTCACTTATACTCTTTCATTTCGGATACTCTTTAACCTTTAGTCAAACTGCTTTACTGCTGTAAAATATGTTTTGATAGTGAAATTAGCAAATATATTTTTTCTCCTTCATTTGTTTGCCTTTCATTCCTCATAGCAAATCAGTCAATGCTTGCCAATCCTCATTTTTAGGAATTTGAATATTTCTTAGTTTCCTAAAATTCTCATCAGCTTCGGTATACTTAGCAAAGTTTGGCTTGATTACAACTAGGTGTTTGATCTCATACTGCAAATAAAACAAATCTTCAAAACTTTTTAGCAATACTTTTCCTATAGGAATGCCTTCACCTGTTGGCTTGTTCACCTGCTCCTTGGCGTGTTCTCTTATCTTCTTGTCATAATCATTTTGAGGCATTAACTTATCATTAATAATTATGATATCAGGAAGTCCCTTTTGCCTTAAATTGGTGAATTTAACCATGAATCTGGTTATAGCAGTATTCATACCTTCACATTTCTCTTCAAGCTACCACATCAAATTTCTTTTGGTGGTAACTTTCCTAATTTCTAGGATAGTTTCCGTTTTGTCATTGACTTTTAATTCTTCCAGTTCCTGTCTATTCTTGCTATTGAGGAAATTGATTAATCTTACAGCTTGTTCTGTTGTATCAGCTAAATCAGCTTGTGTCTTTTCGATCTCTGCTTGGGCTACTAATAGTAACTCTCTCTGCTAAAAAAATACCTGAATTGAAGGCCAAACATTATGGATGGCTTCAATTACATTATTCCATAGGTAATTTTTAATATATGATATCCAATCCTTGAGAGTTAATTCTTTTTGGAGCTTCTTTACCTCTTCACTCAATATGTGGGCATTTTGTTCATGTATTTTAGCATCTATCTGAATTGATTTATTTGTCTTCTCAAGATTTTCAATCATCTTTTTCAACTTGTTAATTTTATTTGTTTTCAAAGACATCTCTTCCATTGCTTTCACTAGTTGACTAGTTTCATCTGTAGGTGGCAACACTATTGTAGAGGATTTAGTTGCTAAAGTTGTTGAAGAAGTCACTGGAACTGCAGTGGCTAGTGGCTCTTTGGGTGCCAAATTTTCTCCTAAAGTTGAAGGCACTGCTGTAGTGATGACTAGGATGACTGTGGGAATCACTGGTTCATTTACTGTCTCCTTTTCTCGGACAAGTTGGTCCATTTGTACTTCCATTTCCTTAATTTGAGCTGTCATTTGAAGTATTAAACTCATCAATTCATCTTTTTCCTTTTGATCCTATAAAACTTCCTTTGTCTGAGGATGCTCACTTTGAGGAAGCTTGAGTTGTTTCCTCAAGGCAGCTATATCCTCATTTTTCTTCTTTAGCAATGCTTTTGCTGCTTTGATGTTTGTAGGATCATATCCTACCTGCAATACTAAATCTTCTAAGGCCTTTATCCTTAGATCCTTTGCATATAATGAAACTTTATTCATTTTCATTTGATCTTGCATATTAGAGATGGTGTTTTGAAGCTTATGAGCACTCATAGCTTTTGTTGTGACTATGGAATACAACATCTCTGAGGGTTGCCTGTGAAACTCTATTTGATCTAATTCATGGATTTTGTCTGTAGCTACTTCCATATCAACTTTCTTATAGTTAGCAACTATCTTTGGCACTGATATTGTGGGCTGTAATACTGACATAATCAATTTTTTAGTTGAATAATCAAATGCTGATAGGAATATGTTTTGATTACCTAGTTTTTTCTTTAAGAACTGAGAATATATTTCAGTTTTTATTTCCTCATTCTTCAACTTGATTTGTTTGTATTTCTCCTTAATATCCAAATATTTTTCCTCAGCTGAATGTGAGGAAGAAGCCTCCATACTTTGATGCCTTTCCATTATCTATGTATCTTCATTATTCAGTTATTCTTCATTCTGATTTGGCTCACTGATGATTACAGTAGCCACATTGGTCTCTGGTTGTTCAGTTTTGGTATTCAAGGGCTCTGTTTCTTCAACATCTATTGTTACTTTTCCTTTAGCTGCTGTATCCAGTTTTGGCCTCTTGTTGTAAATGATCTTAAACTTTGTTTCTGTTGTAGTCTCTGCAGTATAGGCTCTTTCTTCTCTGATTCTCTTAGTGGATGTTTCTGGCTACTTGGAAATTTCCAAAGTGTGACTAGTATTCCTTTGGTTTACTGCCTCTGTTAAAGTGTTTTCAACCCACTCAATTTGATTAGCAAACTTCTCTATTTCTGGATTTGATTCATGGATAAAGGGTGTCAATTTACATTTTACCCTTAATTTACTTAAGATCCCTTGTGGATCATAATTCCATGGGAAACTTTATTCTAATTTATATTCCAGTAGTTGACTTGCTGCTTCCTTTTCTGCATCTGTGTGATTACATATGAAAGGCCCAATTTGATTTTTGAGTTTGAATTGGGTCAGCTTTTTGGCTGCCATGAAATTAATTGAATCTGAATTTAGTATCTGCCTAATGTACTCCAAGGCAAATATCCTCATTGATGGATGCTTGGGTAACTTGTAAGGCAACAAGTTAGAACCAAAAACTCTGATTTCAGTGAATTTCTCATACAAATATCAATCACCTACTTTGTTTTTTTTTGATAACTGCAATATTTTCTTCATTTCCTCACCTATTCTAGGCTGCTCTGTTTTAGTCAACATAGTGGTCATTGGATGTACAAACAACTCTGAAAACTCTGAATAACTGAACTCTGTACCTTCTTTTCTAAGTATGGATGTCCAAAAGATAATTGATAGAGGTTTTCCTTCTATATCCAACTTTTGAAGTGAAATTGGAAAGCTCTTTGATTGGAAGAAAAGAAACATGTGGAAAAGATAGGAGGTATATCTGAATACTCCTTCCAGCTGTAAATTAGTCAATTGATAGTGAATACTATCAGCAATGGAACCATCATAGTCAAAGATAACTGAAGGTGGTTGACCTGGAGAAAAGGTGGAAAAAAATCCTAAGATAGACTCATCAATGTACTCATCAGTGAAATACCTAAGTATGAAGGAAAGCATGGAGATTACATGCCTTGAACCTTCAGGGAATTTAGCAGTTGAATATGGAGGGTTTATTTTGGGAATTTTAACATGCAGAGGCATGCAAGTCTGAAAAATCATAAACCTTTTAGGGAAATCTAGGCCAATGTATAGTTTAGTGAGGGCCTCAATAGACAAAGGTACTTCTTGAGGGTCTGATTGAAGTTGAAACATTTGGTTTATTGACTCTACAGTGATGGTAAATAGGACATCTTTATTTGCATTCACAATAGCTATTTGTTCAGGAATATAGTACTGGTGGCATAATCTGATAATTTCTTGACAAGGGTGAGTCAGGGGTACTATATATTTGGGCAGATTGGATCCCCAAATATGAACTTCTTCAAGATCATCTAAAGATTTCTCAAAACACCAGTTATGGATATCTAACAGATTGAATTCAACTATGGGATCAACTATTTTGTAGTCAATATCAGCAAGGGGAGTATGCTCAATATCAACAACTGGGGGCTGTAATGGGTTGACTACAATTGCAGTATTTGGAGTCATGGAAGGAGTAGGTTTAGGATTTTTAGAACCTTCAGGCTTGCTTACACTCTCTTTTTTAGGCATCTTGATTGGCTTCTGCAAGTTTAAACTATTTGCAGAGGCAATTTTACTATAACAGAGTCTTGTTTGGGCAAATTTGGTAAAATAGAGTCTCTTTTTGGATTTTATGCTCAATTAGGTTTCTCGAAAGAAGTTCTGAGGCTAAAAACTGGTCTAAAACAGAAAACATGGGTTTTTTGAGTTTTTTGACTGAAAAATGGGCTAAAAATCTATTGAAAAAGGATTTACAGAATATTAGAGCACCTGGAGAGGATTTCTGGCCTTTTAGAGCTTGAAATTGATCATTAAACTGTGAAAAACTGATAAATTTCTTTGAAATACTGGACAACGGAAAACCAAGGTTTCTGGGAAAATTTTGCGAGAGTCTGGCATGTTTTTGGGACTTTTGGGCAATTCAATTAATCAACTTCTTAACTATAAATGTGCTTTCTCTCTTTAAAAGGTTTTTTCAATCTTGATTGCAAGTTCAATTTTGAGAAAAATACCTGGTATGATGCAGGTATTGGCTTCTAAAGGGTTTCTGAGTTTCTTTGCTGAGTTGAAGGCTTTAGTAGCTTGTTTGGAGCAATGCGCAGCTCCTCAATAGTCTTTAGAGGTTTCAGGGAAAGGGTTTGTAGGTTCGGGCATGAAAATGGCAGAAAAAGGCTTTAACAAGGTTTTTACAGTCGGAAGGAAATGCAGTGGTTTAAACACACGAGATAAGTGAATAAATGCATTACCAAAGGTTTTATTAAAACATTACAGTTGCATTGAATGCAAGTCTTGTTGGGCAGGAATGGTTTCAGATTGCAAAGGCTTTGAAAACTGGTGGTTTATCGTGTGGAGTTTTAGTGGTAAGCTGTTTTAACCTCAACGGATGCGATCGAATGAGGGAATTCCATGTAGAGGAGAGAGAAATGGGTGAAAACCACCCATTTCACGTGGATTTGTCTTTTGGGTGATCACACACCTTTTATACGTGATATCATGTTCTGCCCGTCAGATCTGGGAGTTTAATGCAAAGGGCTGAGATCGTTTCTAGAGTTGCATTGAAATGGAAAGGTGGGACCGGGCCTTTGCATAGGCGGAAGGTTTAATATGTGGAGGGGGGATATATGGTTTAACACATATATATAGGGTTTTAATCAATATACGTGGGGCAGGTGTTTATGCTTAAGTGTACAAAGTTTTATGAATAAACATTTGTTTAATTCAAAAATTTAGGATTATATGAATATAGGTGGGGTTAATGTTTTTTATTCAAAAAATTTGTGAAATGTTTTAATAAAACATATGCAGACACGATTTATTATATTATATAGTTTTTAACCTTTTGAATGGTTTTAAAACTATAGGGGCGGGGTATTTCAAATAATGATAAGTTTAGACCGAAGGGCTTATAGTCGGGGTTTTTATTTATGCACGTGGGGATAACAGACTTTGGTCTAAACATTAAAATAGTGGGTTTTTTGGGGTATTTAGATATAAGAAATTAATAAGTATGGGAGGGTATTTCTTAGGGATTTAATAGAAATATGTTAAAGGTTAATATGAAAGGGTAATGTAATTTAAAAAAAAAACAGATATTATCTCTAAGTATAGTATAAAATCAAGCATAGCTCATCTTTATATTTCTTTCACTAATACTTAGGATAAATGTGATTTTGTGGGTTTTTATGAATGCTTATGAAGGGATGAAGTTAATTATTCTAGGGTTACAATTTTACTAAGCAAGAATGTGTCTTTACTTAGGAAAAAGGGGTTTTAATGTATGAATGAAGGGTAAATGATGATAAATGTGGGTTTAACATAAGGCCTCAATATTTTTAACTAACCAGTCATAGAGCCTTGGGTCTGGTCCCAACAAAAGTCAGAGAAATGCTCTGAGCCTGTTTGACTGATAGCTTAGAATACTGAATACTCATAGGAGAGGGGAAATTAGTGATTTTTCCAGATGATGTATTATTTACATGATTGCTCCACTGCTTTCTACCTACCCAACTTCTATTTCTAACATTTTTTCTTCATTTTGTAGGTGCATTTAGGCTTGCAACCTTAAAGAATTTTCTTTCAAAGCATAAAAACTATCTAAATCTACCTTATTTCATCCGAGGGCTCAGATTAAACTGTTGAGCACCACATTATTCTCTATCTATTTACTGATTTTTCAAGTTTAATCTATTTGACAAATCTTTATTCACTATCTAAAACATGAAATTGAAAGCATGAAAAGTTAAGATTAAATTGTTTAACTAATCATGGATTATGATATTTATTGACACTCTGCACATAATCATTATTCTTTGCAGTAAAAGTAAAGTAGTGGCATTTAGACTTGCTCACTTTCAGATTTTATTTTCATCTCTTTTTCTTTTGGGGTATATATTTTTCTAAGTCCTTTGATATTTCTTTTAGGACTTTTACCCTCTTTTTGATTTTCTATTATTTTTTCATTTTTTCAAAATATGGGAAAACAACTTGTACAAAGCAAGGTATGTACATATTTACAAGACTATCAAAGTCAATTCAAAATTTTATGAACCCTATTATTATAGGACCCTAACAGGTATTATGATCCCCTTGGTGTTATTTTTAAAATAAGAGTTAAATGCAAATTAACTCCATATGTACATGAAAAGAAGCCAGAGATTGAGAAATTCTCAAACCAATCTAAATGGTTAGAGAATACATTGGTAGAGGCAGGAAAGCAAAGTGATACTAGTCAAACTTTGTAAACTCTAGCCTAAGAAGACAGAAATGTGAAGAGAAACAGAGAGGAAGGATCCTATACAACATAGACTACAACAGAGACTAAATTCAAATTGAGATACAGTAAAAAGCCAAAGCTGAATCCTACTAATAAAGAAAAGGAAACAATAGAGGTGATTGATACAAAAATTGTAGAAAAAGACAAAACACCTCCTATAATGATTGAAGAGGAACAACAACCCACAACTTCAAAAACACAACTAATTCAGAAAAAACATAGTATTGAAGTTTCTTCATCTAAGAAAACAACAAAGAAGGATATGGATATCAGATAAAGATACAAAGAAATCAAAGCCAGAAATGAAGAAATGAAGACAAAAATATATTCTCAGTATCTAAAACAAACTCTAGGCATCCAGAATAGGTTACTTTCAGCCTTTGACTACAATAATAAAAAGATGCAGATGTCATTTCTTCAACCTACAGTTCAGACTCCTAAATCATCCTAATATTACAAAAAGATAGAGTTTGAAGTTCCAATCCAGGATATTCATCCTCTGGATCAAAGTAAATTTCATAAATAGACAGGGGAGATGATTTATTCTACAATGACCACTAAGGCCATGAGTGCACAAAAGCTACAAAACACCTTGGTAAATGTCAGAGATCAACTTAAATTGGAGAAATAATCTTCACAGGCAAAGAACACTAGAATCAAATCATTGGAAGAGCTAGTAATGGAAGTAGGGTATGATCCTCAAAATGTAAAAGTTGCAGAAGAAATGATCAAGAAGGAAAATGCAGACATTGCTGCATTAAGGAAACAACTAAAGCTTCCCCCTACAAAACATCCTCAAGCCAAGGAAGTCTTATAGGATACCAATCAGAAAGATAAGATGATGAGTCTCATTCTATAGTTAACAACTCAGATAAGGGAAATGTAAATTGAAATGGACAAGTTGGTCTAGGAGAAAGAAGCCAACAAAGCAGAGGAAGTTCCTGCCACTGTCATCCCTATAGTCACAATAGCTGTACCTTCGACTTTGGCAGAATCACTGGCTCCTAATATCCCAATGGCCACAATACTTCCAGTTACTTCATCTACAACTTTAGCCACAAACTCTTCAACAACAGCAGCACAAAATTCAGATAAAGTAAGCAAACTAGTAAAGGCTATGCAAGATATGTCTATACAGACCAATGAGATAAATAGACTAAAAGAACAGCTAAAAAATCTTGAAGATGCTAAGAAACTTTCTCAAATAAATGCTAAGAATGAAGAACAAAATTCCAACAGATTGAATGAGCAATTGAAAAAGTTGGAAAAAGAACTAACACTGAAGGAACCAATGGCACATGTCAAGCAGCAGTTATGGTCCAATATCATTGAAGCAGTCAATGATATTTGGCCATCCATACAAGTCATATATGAGCAGAAATACTTACTAAAATCAATAAGAGAATCAATACAGAAGATCAAAGAAGAGCTTGGTACGATCTTCTTTGTAGGGAGCATAGTGGAGTAGGGGCCTTTAGACATGGCAGATGATACAGATTCCAGTTGGCAATGGGGCATAGATCGACGTTTCTTCATCATGCCATCCCGTTTTTAGGAGAACATGATTAGCATTGGATTAAGTCAGGACTTGGATTGGAGAGAGGTCATGAGTTGATACACAGATGTGGGGTAGCTTATATAGTTAGAGGTACATCACAATAGGGGCCAGGGAGAATTGATGCTTGTTAGTAGACTTCACTTCATGGTGTATCAACTATAGCCAGAGGCAGTGCGCAGTCCAAGCCGTGGGACTTGGGCAATGTTTGGCCATGGTGGCATTGGGATCAGGGAGGATTGTTTGATGACAGGTCCTGTGAGAGATCAGTTTGGGATCCCAACATTGAGGGGTCTATTCCGGGTGGTTTGACACAGGTGCATAGCAACACCTAGAGGTTTGTATGGGATCTAGGCGTTGGGTCTCAGTTGCATCGGGCCAATAGGGTGGCCCACATATTTGGATTGCTTGAGGGCAAGCAATCTCAGGGTGGAAGCTCTGTAACATTCCCTTTTTTGGTGTCACCTATGATAGGGCTAGGATGGACTTCCAGAGTTAGGAGCAGACAGGTCACATGTACAGGTTGGTGTCATTAGCGAGCCCAGGGGATTTTTGGAGGAGTTTTGAGGAGTTTATATGTGGTCGGGTGGCATTCTCTTGATATATTCCATCATCTGAGTAGCTTGCCTTTCGTTTCGATGCATTCTGACAACTTTCAAAAAATTGAGTTATTTTTGGGCTTAACTCAGTTAATTACGCTCAAGGTGGAATTTCTGGAGGAATACATGATAGAAAACCTTAGTGTAATAGCTCATTGGAATCGAGACAAGGATACCTACATGATGGGATAGTTGGACAAGAGTTTCAGTTATTGGAGGAGTTGTGGTAGCCGATTTACTCTTTTCTGCATTAAAAATGAATATTTTAATAAGAGGGAAAAGTGCTCCATGAATAAAATAATAATAAAATAAGGCTCTAGAAGGATCCAAGAGATCTATAAAAGAAAGGGAGGAGGCCATTAAGGGATACCTTTGGATTATATCATTTTCTTATGTGAGAGGTTTGAGACATGGTTCTCTACTTCGTTGGTAGCCCTAGAATGGAAACCCTCGGGTGATTGATGAGTGTTGGATGGAAACCCAACTCTCTTTGAGGAGACTTCATTCAGAAGTTTCGTAGAGATTCAGAGATATTGGAGTGAGGATCATTCAGATCTTAAACGGGTGCTTTAGTGGATTTAGTGGTAGCTGTTGCCGGAGGGAGTGTTGGACGAAAACCCAACTCTCTTTGAGGATATTTCATTCAAAAGTTTCATAGAGCTTCAGAGATATTGGAGTGAGGATCATTCAGATCTTCAATAGGTGCCTCAGTGGATTCAGTGGTAGCTGTTGTCGGACGGAGAGTGCAGGATTTTAGTTTTGGAGGCCAGCACAGTGCAGCAGTTCATATTGATGGCCAATTCCCCATCTCAGCTCTTTTTGGGTGAGATGTATTTGTAACCCCAGTTATTATCTATAATAAAAATGTTGAGATTATTTATATTCGATGTGTTGATAGATTACAGTGCTTATGTGTTTTATTTTACATGGAAATCTTCTGTTTATTAATTTAGTATTTTTATGGTCAAGCTGGGTTAGTGTGATTTCTGCAAAATTAGTAAAATATACCATTTCAGGATATTACATGAAAGGAGTATTTGACTAATTTTACAAATTTTTTTGAGTGATATTCGGGCCTGGAATTCTCATTCTTATAGCAGGGTAAATTGTTGGATAACTGGGGAATTTTCATCATTTTATGGGTTCGACTTTGGCTTGGAGATAGGCCAAACCTTTTCTGGGTATTTTTGGGTTTGAGGAGAAGAGTTTGTGGCTGCAATTTTAGAGCATTTCATATATTATTTTGAGTAGAACTTCCAATTCCATTTGGAAGCCTATAACAGATTTTCTGGGGAGTGTGCATTATCATTTTGGAGCCATTTCAATAGTTGGGTCAATGAGATTTCATCTGGGGTTTGCATATCTTGCATAGAAAGCACAAGTTCCATTTTTCTTACTCATTATGTACTCATATTCTCATTGATTAATAAAATGGTTCAATTATTCTGTTTATTTTCTATGGTGTTCTGATTTGTGTGCTTGGACATTAATTTTAATTCTTGTTCCTAGTTCATGTTTTTGGTATTTACTGTTATTTTCTAATCAGGAATATTACACCGTTGCATGGGCCACCAAGATGCAGAAAAACCAAGTTGGTACATGCCATAACTACTGAGACGGGTGTTCCTTTCTACAAGATTTCGGCTATTGAAGTGGTTTTTGGAGTGTCGGGTTGGTGTTGGTTTATCTTTTAAATATTGCCTATTTTATTGTTAATATAAACAATGTATGAATATAATGAATTAAAAATAGTCTACTAGGTAGGCACTACAAGCACAAGCAAGAGGTAGTGGCCCTCGCAACAACTATTATAACTATCTTAGACGAAAAATTCATAACATCAAACATCTTGGAAATTATTGATATTTAGAAAGATAAACCACTTAAAATTCAAAATGCTATAAAGTCTCACATGATATAGAAGTACACATTTGTGAGCTTTTACGGAATTTTAATTTTTATATGCATTTGTGCCTTTGGACTAGTGAAATGTTGTATGCACATTTGTTTGTGTTTTATCTCCAAACTAAATTTATTAGTACATATACATGTTCACAATGCTTTGAAATGGTCTCATTTACAACTCCTTGGCTATATACATATGCAAGCATATAATGTAGGCTATAGTTTACTATACTTAGCATTTTGTTAAGATGGTTTAATGGAAGTGTGCTAAAAAATAGGTTTGGACAGGAAGCCATAATTTCAATATGTACTAATAAGTACATTCAAGAATTAATTTTGTGCTTGGTTGTAAAGGTTGTAAGTGGACAACAATCTTGTGCCTTGCTTGGTTGATGAAATTAACCTTGGTTATCTGATGAAAGAAATTCAAATCTTTCTACATGAAAGAATTGTTGGCATAAAGATTCCAATATTTTTTTATGAGAGAATTAATACATCACCCTTTTTTTAGGAATTCGGTATAAGTTCAAAAATAAGACATTCAATCTCTATTGCATTATTGTGTATTTTCTTCCATTTCTTAGGTCATACTTCAATAGCAAAACTTCTTCTCTAGGTTAGGTACCTAGCTGATGAGAGAATATGTAGGATTATTTACATGTAGAGTTTATAGCTCATGGAATTCTCCATGCCCTTTTTCTTGCAACTATTTTCTCTCATGGCGATTATAATTTTCCACCAAAACTAACAAGAGGGTATTATCATGTTGTTCTTTCCATTCTATACATCCCTACATTTGCATAGATTACCATGTGATGGGGAATTTCACCTTGATCATTCTTTAGGATAGTTTAAGAGGGTAACCAATAGTTTTTTCTTTCTTTTTAATAAGTAAACTCATAGGATATTCATGGCATTGTTACAATTTAAAGTTGGAGTAGGGTTTCTAGGATTCTTTAATGCAGTAAATTATTCCCATAATTTAAAGCAAATATTGTCAAAACTTTTAGATAGGCTGGAGAGGTATTTCGACATCTATAAATAAGATAGATATATGTCATTCAATAGTTAAATTTGTGGTTAGAGAAGCATACATGCACAAAATACAAAAAAAAATCACCTAGTTGGAAACCCTTGTAACCCTTGTTGGTACCCCTTCAAGTAGTACCTCGTCAGACAACCCATGTATGCAAAATTCACTTCCAAATACCCTTAGGTATATCAGAAACCTACATGTATCCTAAAACCATACTTTGATAACTTTCTTGAATTTTTTACTACTATAGTGGCACCGAGAACAACGCTCAGGAAAATTACTCTCTCATGCTTGGGTAATCAGGAAATATGGCTAAGGGTATAATTGGACTTCCTTAGTTAGTGCCCTTAGATATTAGGCTGATATTTTGTACTTGTAAGTATATCACAGAGTTATAGCATATGTGTTAAATTTTAGATAAAAATGGTATGTTCTATGCTTGCAACAATTACTTCAATGTCCTTTTAGTATCCGAGTGAAAATTCCACTTTCATTTTCAATAAAAATCAGATAAACCATTAATTGAAATTGACAGTAATTGTAAATAGAACATAAAAAATAATTGCAAAAGACAAGTCAAGATAAGAGAACATAAATATTTGGCTAAATCCATGGGAAAACCTCAAGATGGGGAAAAACCTTAATCAATCCTTCTTATTATCAAGTATCAAATGTTAAAAAAATATAGAATGTCCAATTAATTACAATGATAAAATTCAAAGTTAACATTGAATTTTGCAAAGTAAACCGATCGCAAATATGAACTACTTGATGGAGGTCCACAATTCTAAAAAGTCAACAACAATCAACTTGCCCTAACTAGTCAACGGTCAATGCAACAGTCAAACTTGCACTATTAAGCTTGGTCAAACTTAGTCAAAATTGGCCTTCCTTGGTGGTCAAACAATAGTAAAAATAATAAACAAATCAGCGGTCAAACCTAGACAAATCTTGTAGTCAACATACAGTCAAAACAATCCTGCAGCTTTGTGGTCAACCCTAGTCAAACAACTCCTTTTGCCTCAGTTTCTATGCCATATAATGAAGCCTGCTTGGATGTACCTATCCCTGGTCAAAACATATTCAAGAAGTCCCTTAAATTCCAAAGTCAAAGTTGGTTAAAGTCTCCTAAAGAACAAAAAGTAAATGTAGGTCAAATCAGCTCCAAAATGCACATGTGTGGAAGAAGAACAAGCTTCCTCAGACTTGTATGACCCAATAAATGAGGGAGAGAGATGAATATGTTAGAATGAGGGTCTTATTTATTTATATGCAATGGAGGGGGTCAATTTTCTAATTTTCCCCAAGTCGACCTTGACCAATTGTGCTCTTGTGGGCTTAAATTCTAAAACATATTTCTCCCGGTCTGAATTAAGTGCTTCGAGGACCGATTTTTGTCCTCCAGAAAAGAGGAATATTGTCCAATAGTCATATTAGGATAATGAACTTCCCAAAGTGGAATTTAGCCCTAGTTTCACATTTTAACAGTCAGACACTCCCTTATCCTTAGGACCTTTGAGAGCCTACTCATTTCCATCATATCAAAGAACATATAAAAGGAAGAGTTGTGTATAAATATTGAATATTTAGTCACTAAAAACCATAAATATTCTTATAGCTTCCAATTTCAAAAATTTGTACATAATCTCCACTATTATGAATTTGAGCGTTTTTTCAACACAATATTATTTGTATAGGAGCATTAATCCACAGGAGTAAGTTGATCCACTAGCACCATTATTCGATAATTATTTGTTGGTTATATGTATTAATGCATTAGTCTAATTATGATCAATGGATAATGATTAGTAGTTTTATGGAAGAATGATAGTTATTGGATAATGATTGTTAGTTGTATGGATGAATGCATGAGTGGAAAAAAAAGTATGATGATGTTAATGATAAATTTGACATCTTATAATCATGACACTCTTGATGGAAGGTCCTTAAAAAACTCCTAGTTGTGATACATCAACTAGGAGGCTAGGGCTAATGGCTTCACCTTTAAGCTAACATGAAAGCTAGTTGGTGAAGAGACCATTGTTAGGTCTCTCCTTGGTGGATAAAGATAGGGGCCTTAGGCAAGCTTGCATAGGGGTAGGTTATCTCATCTTGTCTTAGTGACAAGTTTCATAGATTAATTTTCAAAAATTTATAAATAAGTCTAATTCATAGATTAATTTTCAAAAATTTCTAAATAAGTCTAATTGATCTTATTCTTCACCAAAAAGATAAAATTAAGATTTGTAATATTCATTAATAAATATATCATCCCTAAGAATCTAGTATATCGGTGAGCTTGAACTCTTATCCCTTACATCTTAGTAATAGAATTAAAGGCCCCTTGATGAGGATAACAATTGTTGTATATAGAATTATCAGAGAGAAAGGATGAGGACGAATACTTGAGGGCCTTCCTCATTCATTGGTGTTCCCCAGTTGCTTGAAAATAATATACCAAGAGGGAGTGTCCATATTTCTTTTGCATATATAGACACTTGGGTTTATTGGGAGTAATACTTAACCCATAAAACTCACTAAAAAATTCAACTATTCTTCTTCCATCACATTCTACATCCAAGTACAAACTTGGATTGATTAGCATTGGTATTGCATTGTGACTGGATTGAAAGGTGAGAGTTTTGTACTTTGCAATAATGAGGATTAAGGCTCACTCAAATTCAAATCTCATTGGTTTTTTCCTTTTTCTTGAAGTTACGGAGTATAGGTTTCAAGAATAGCCTCTCAATTTTCCTAAGTGTTAACGTCTTAACATTTCTTCTTACCTGAAAGAAGCATTCTTAGCCATATTTTGAGCTTGAGTAAAGTTGACTATTGCATCCTTGATAATGGCATATCCAAACCCTCCATTTTTTAGCCAACATGAAATGCATTTCTCTATTGCTTATTCAAGATTGTTAGAGTGGTAATTTTAGTACTCAATCATATGCTTAAGTATATATGCATTCAAACTTGTATTATGGTTGGAAAGGCCATGAACAAGAGTGGCTTAATATACATTGTTAGTATGGGTGCACTCTAACACAAGATATGCACATATAATTGTACATATTCATGTATAAATAACATCCCTTTTCTGCAATAATGGGTGATGGCACCATTAATTCCAATCATGGGAATTATCGTTATATATATACCTTACCATTCTATTTTTTTAGTAGAGTGAGAGTTGAGGAGTGATGGATTAACAAGGTTTGAAAATAAGGGAAATTGACTTGATAACCTTCTTAAACCAATGATCAAATTTGTGAACAACCTTTAAGTGGATTAAAGAGTTACCTAGCATTTATGTAAGGTTGATGAAGTTGTAATGGAAAATTCATTAATGATATTATGGTCTAAGGGAAACCAATGTACATTAGTCTTATTCATGATTAAGCTACACGAAGGATATGAGGTCTATCAATTTTTATACAAGTTTTCTTCCTGTATGTGGGGTTTCCCTGTTATGGTTTGGGTGGTGATCATGTCAATATTTAGGTCTCTACATTCTTTCAAAACTTGGCCTTAAAAAACTTACAATATGGCATTTCCAACATTGAGAATTAGGCCATAATTTTTGGTCTTTAACAAGTCCTTTGGGATATGATTTTATAGCCTAGGGTTACATTTCTTGAGTTTGTACAACATATCATAATTATGACCATTTAAAAAATTAGGATGAAGGATTTTATGGACTCACATGTGTTATTCTACAACGCTTTTTTTCTAGTTACATATATGAATATATGTATATGTAGGTGGGTCTAATGCAGACCTTTTATTTTACTGAGAGCAAGCTCACATCCAGACTTTATCCCTCACTGATAGAGAGTTCAAAACCTCAAGACTTTTCATCTCTAATTTTTTTGATTTTGTTCCATTTGAAAAAAGCCATGTACAAGCCTTAGATATGGTGAATTTAGGTTTGAAAGCCTTCCAATGAAGCCCCATATGCCTAGAAAATTGAGTATTTAGGATATGTCACCTAACTAATTAGATTAATTTCATCCTCCCAATTACTTTGTAAAGGGAATTATAATATGCTTGCACCCATTGGGAGAAAGCAACATGTGCTATGAGGAGGGTGATAGACCTCCACATTTAGCTATTTTTTTTAGTTAAGGAAAAAATGTGTCCCTGGGGGAGATATTCCTTCCCTAGCAACATGTGATTTATACTACATGATATCCCATGCAATAAACCCCGAGAATCATTAGATGCATGTGAAATGAGTAGGTGGTGTTTGTTTTTTTGGAAAAATAATTGCATCAGAGAGTGATATGAGGAGGAAGACTTGCGTTTCTCATTCATTTTTGTTGATTGCTTGAAAACAATATACCAAGGGGGGGTGTCCTTCTTAGTTCTGCATATACAAACACTTATTTTTCTTGGGAGTAATACATAACCCATCAATCAATCACTGATTTCATAATAGGTTTTGAACCTATCTTCATGGCCATAGAAGAACCTATTTTTGGGTATCGAGACATGACTTTCACTCTTAAACATGGTTTAGGAGTAGGAAAAATGAACCCTAGTGAAGTTGGGTGATGATAGATGAGGAAAAAAAGGAACAAGAAACATCAAAAGAGGAAGACATAAACTAGGAGCTAACCCCAAGATTTGAAAAAGAATAAATGAATCTAACCATATCCTTTAATGCATTAATAGGAATTACCACTCCTCAAAATATCAAGATAGAAGGATATATCAAGAATAAAATGGTAGTAATACTAATTGATTTGGGTAGTACCCATAATTTTATTCATTGCAAGATAGCAAATGATTTGAATTTATTTCTATATCCAACACCAAAGTGTCAAATGATGGTTGCAAACGAAGGAATTGTAAATTGCTAAGGGAAGTGCCATAATATCAATATAATCATGTGGGAATATGTATTGAATAGTCCAATGCTTTCCATTCCAATGGGCGGTGTTGATGTTGTATTAGGAGTCCAATGGTTATAATCTTTGGGGACGATAACTTTTAATGTTCAATAACTTTTCTTGAATTTTTTCTAGGAAGGAAAGGAAATTGAAGTAAGGGGTATCACAAGAAATTGGGAAGATAATCAACTATAATGACATGAAAAATATTTTGATGAAGGAACAATGAGGGGTCATTGCACAATTATGCTCACTAGATGTTGAACCATCTATGTCATCCATTTATCTAGATCTCCAAAAAGTCCTTGACAATCATTCCAAGGTATTTGAGACTCCTAAAGGTCACCCACCTATTTGAAATCATGTTTATTATATTCATTTGATTCTAGAAATTGTTCATCCAAACATCAAAGCTTATGATATTCCTATGCCCAGAAGAGTAAAATTAAACTTATGATTGAATAAATTCTAGGGGCAAGTATAATTCAACCTAGACAAAGTTATTTCCCTTCTCCAATAGTATTGGTGTGAAAGAAGGATGGATCATGGTGTAAGTGTCTAGATTATAGAGAGCTCAACAAGCTCACTATTAAATATAAATTTCCCATTCATGTCATTTATGAATTGTCGGATGAACTACATGGATCAATTCACTTCACCAAAATGGATCTTCGTTCAGGATATCATGAAATTAGAATGAAGACAAAATAAAATTTTCAAATAGAATTTTGAATTCATGAATGTTATTATGATTTTTTGTTCATGACTCTTGGCCTTACTAATGCACCTACCACATTTCAAGGTTTGAGGAATTCTAGTTTCAAACCCATGCGTAGAAAAATTGTCTTAGTATTTTTTTATGACATACTAATCTACAAAAAGTCTTGGAATATCATTTTCAACATGTTGAGAGAGTGCTCAAACTATTGTAGGAGAAACAATTGTATACAAAAGCTTCAAAATATTTCTTTGGGGTGTAGGAAGTGGAGTATTTGGGTCATATTGTATGTCATGAGGGTGTTAATGTAGACCATACAAATTTTACAACCATCAAGGAATGGAAAATTCCCACAACCTTAAGGCATATTAAATGATTTCTTAGGTTTACAAGGTAATATTCCAATTTTGTTAAGAATTATGGGAAAATAGCAGCACCTCTAAAAAAAATTACTAGAGAAAGATGCATTTTTTGTACTTTAGAAGCAACTAAGGCATTTGGACATCTTAAAGAAGCAATTTGCTAAGCAACAATATTAGCTACACCAGACTTCACAAAAAACTTTACTATGGAACCCAATGCCTAAATAAATGGCATTAGTGTTGCTTTAGTGCAAGAAGGAAGACCTATTGATTTTGAAAGTCATCCAATCAAGGGAAATTATTTACACAAACCTATTTATGAGAAGGAAATGTTTTAAATACTACATTCCTTAAAGAAATGACACCCTTACCTAATGCGAAGACACTTCAAGGTAAAAACATACCATGATAGCCTTAAATACTTCTTGGAACAAAGTTTATCTTTAGAAGCGCAGTGAGAATGGGTCACAAATATGTTGGGTTATTAATTTGAAATCATCTACAAAAAATGTGTTAGGGTTCTATAATAATAGGGTTCATAAATTTTGAATTGACTATGATAGTCTTGTAAATATGTACATACCTTTCTTTCTGCAAGTTTTTTTCCCATATTTTGAAAAATAATAAAAAAAAAGTGAAAAGAGGGTAAAAGTCCTAAAAGAAATATAAAAGGACTTAGAAAAAGATAGACCCCAAAAGAAAAAGAGATGAAAATAAGACCTGAAAGTGAGCAAGTCAAAATGTCACTACCATTTACTTTACTGCAAGAATAATGATTATGTGCAGATTGCTAATAAATTCCATAATCCATGATTGGTTAAATAGTTTAATCTCAACTTTTCATTCTTTGAATTTCATGTGTTAGATAGAGAATAAAGATATGTCAAACAGTGTAAAATTGAAAAATCAGTAATTAAGATAGAGAATAAATGAGGAGCTCAACAGTTTAATCTAAGCCCTCAGATGAAATAAGATTAAACTTAGATAGATTTATGCTTTGAAAGAAAAATTATTTAGGGTTGCAAGCCTAAATGCACCCATAAAAATGAAGTAAAATTTTTTAGAAATAGAGATGGGTAGGTAGAAAGCAGTTGTGCAAGCATGTAATAAAGCATCATCGGGAAAAAATCACTAATTTCCCCTCCCCTACAAATATTCAGTATTCTAAACTATCAGTCAAAAAGGCTCAGAGCATTTCTCTGACTTCTGTTGGGACCGGACCAAGGCTCAATGACTGATTGGTTAAAAAATATGGAATTCCCACACTAGACCCACATTCATCAGCAATTACCCTTTATTCATAATCATAATCCCTTTTTCCTAAGTAAAAACCCATTTTTACTTAGTAAAAGTAAAACCCCAAGTAACTAATTTCATTTTTCCTTTCAAAACGCTCAAAAACCATGAAATACATTTTAACCTAAGTCAAAGAGTGTGAAAAAATAAAAGAAACAACAATGCTTTATTTTGTCTATCACTTTTCACTTTACTTAGATTTAAAACATGTATTTTTATACCCCCTACACTTCACCCTTTATTTCATATTAACTACTAACTATATATATTAATTCCCTAAGTTACACCCTCCCGTATATTATTAAATCCCTTTTATTTTAATAAATCCACAAAACCCTCTATTTTACGTTTAAACCAATGTTTAAATACACCATGTGATAGATATAAAACCCGCCCTACCCCATTGGTTTAAACCTATCATTAAAAAAAATACCCCGCCCCCTATAATGTTCAAACACATGTCAAAGGTTTGAACAACTATAAAATAAAACTTGTTCCCGCATATGAATAGTTGAAACATTTCATCAATGTTTTAAATGGTTGAAACATACATTATATTATTTCCTCGCCGCATATAATAACCCCGGTCCCATTCTCCATCCCGATGCAACTTCCACAGGAGATCTGGGCCGTTCGCAATTGAACCCCAAGATCCGATGACGGAAACGAAATTTCGCAAATAAACTTGCGTGTATTTCCCCGTTTCATTTCTGCGCAAAATGGGCAATATTTGGATTTTCTCCCTCATCCATGTGCTTGATTTTGATTGGTTTGCATTCAATCACTCCAAAACAACTTACCACCCAAATGCTATGTGATAACCATTTGTGGTTTTCATCCTTTGAACCTGAAAACCACCATTCCCGCCCGATGTGACCATCATTCATTGCAGAGTTAATGTAACCTAAAATGCCTAATAATCATAGGAAATGCATTCATTTCCAATCTCCTACTGCACATAAACTCTGTATAAAGCCCCCCGACTGTAAAAACAAGCAATTTACATCGTTTTCAAGCCAAAAACCTAAAAATTTCAACCTGCAGCCATTGAAGATAGCTGAGGAGCTCTGAATTGTTCGAGAAAATCAGAAGGAGGTTATTCAAACTGTTCAAAAACCCTTAGAAACCTCCTCGAAACCTTATACCTACGTATAACAGGTATTTCTATGAAATTAAGACCTATTTAAAATTTGAAAAGACCTTTAAAAGGACAATTTCAGTCAGAGTTTAAAAACCGACCACTGAACTTTATCAAAAAGCCCAAAAAACAGGCCAAACCCTGTCAATTTTTCTACAAAAACCCTGTTTCTTGCTGCACGTTGTTTTAAAGGGAAACTGTGAGTTTTTAGTAGTTTCTATAAACAGTTTAAACTCCAAATTAGGCCAGAAATCCTCTGAAGGTATCCCAAAGTCTCTGTGCCCCATCTCTAAGTGATTTTTAGCCCAATTTCTCAGTAAAAAAGCCCAAGAAACCCCTGTTTCTTGTGTCTAAACCGGTAAAAACCTATAAATCCTATTGATAATCCAAAATTGAAGAATAAACCCAATAGAAGCCCATATTTTTTACCATGTTTATCCAAGAAACCTCTGCTAAAGTAAAATTACTTCTAGAAACTGTCTAAACTTGTAGAAGTAGCCAAAATGACTAAAAAGCAGAGTTCTAGCAATCCCGAAGGTTCCAAAATGCTAAAAACAACTCCAGCCATGACTTCTAAGACTGCTATTGTTGTAAATCCTTTACAACCCCTAGTCATAGACATTGAGCATATTCCATTAGCTGATATTAATTATAAAATAACAGACCCAATTGTTGAGTTTAATCTACTAGATATTCATAACTAGAGCTATGAGAAGTCCTTAGATAATGAAGAAGAAGTCCATATTTGGGAATCCCACTTTCCCAAATATGTTGTTCCATTAACTCATCCATGCCAAGAAGTCATTAGGTTATGTCAACAGTATTATGTGCCTCAACAGAGAGCCATAATAAATGCCAACAAAGAAGTACTTCTCACCATTACTGCTGAATCCATTGACCAGATGCTACACCTCCAACTTGATCCTCAAGCAGTCCCTTTATCCATAGAGGCCCTTACCAAGTTTTATATTGGCCTTGATTTTCCCAAGAGATTCATGATTTTCTAGACATTTATGCCTTTGCATGTAGAAATTCCTCAAATAAATCCCCCATATTCCACTTCCAGACTCCCAGAATGTTCAAGACATGTGATTTCCATGATTTCCTTCATCCTAGGGTACTTTACTAATGAACAAACAGATGAATCCATCTTGGGTTTCTTAACCACTTTTACCCCAGGACAACCCCGATCTATAATCTTTTATTATGCTGGTTATATTGCAGACAATATCCATGACCAATTGGTTAAATTGCCAATTGAAGGAGTGTTCAGATACACTTCTTTCCTCCTTCACATGTTCTTATATTTCCAAGCAGATAAATTTCCATTTGCTCTTCAAAAGCTTGATGTAGAGGGAAATCCTCTTTCAGTTATTTTATGGACTTCTTTGATCAGAAAAGAGTCCACAGAGTTCACATATGTAGAGTTTTCAGATTCATTCATCCATCCATTGATCAAAATATTAACAAATACAAATCAACCAAGGATCAGTGATGAGACGAAGAAGATATTACAATTGTCAGAGCAAACAAAGACTGGTGATTGGTACCTATATGAAAAACATATTGAAATTAGAGTGTTTGGATCTAATTTGTTGCCATATAAGCTGCCCAAACATGTATCCATGAGAGTTTTTGCCTTGGAGTATATCAGGGAAATATTAAACTCTGATTCTATCAATTTTTTAGTAGCAAAGAATAAAACACAATTCAAATTGAAGAATCAAGTAGGACCATTCATTTGCAATCATAGGGATGCAGAGAAAGAAGCAGCTAAGCAGCTATTGGAATTGAGATTTTAAGAAATCTTTCCTTGGAACTATCATCCACAAGGGATCCTAAGTAAACTAAGGGTTAAATGTAAGTTAACTCCCTTCATTAATGAAACAAAGCTAGAGATAGAAAAATATGCAAATCATACTGAGTGGACAGAGAATACTTTAATGGACACAGTGAAGAAAAGTGACACTAGTCACACTTTAGAGACTACTGATCAAACAGAGAAATCCACTAAGAGAGTAAGAGAAGAAGGTACCTATGTTGCTGAAACCACTACTGAAACAAGGTTCAAAATCAGATATAATAAAAGGCTCAAAACAAATTCAGTAGGAAAAGATAAAGTAACCATTGATGTGGATGAAACAGATCTTATAGATACCAACACAGATTGTGCCAATGTCATAATCAATGAACCAGTTACTAAGAATCAGAATGAACAAAAAATTGACAATGAAAATGCACAGTTAATAGAAAAACAACACAACATGGAAGCTTCATCCTCACAGGAAACTGAGGAGAAAGATTTGGACATCAAAGAAAAGTATAAACAGATCAAGTTAAAGAATGAAGAAATAAAAAACAACATCTACTCCCAATATCTGAAACAAACACCAAGTGTGCAAAACAGACTTCTGTCTACATTTGATTATTCAAACAACAAGCTAATCATGTCAGTATTGCAACCTATAGTCAAATCCCCAAAGACAGTGGCAGATTATAAAAAGGTTGATTTGGAATTCCAAATAGAAAAGATTCATGCTCTTGATTAGATTGAATTCCATAGACAAACTTCAAAAATGTTGTACTCTATTGTTACAACTAAAGCCATGAGTGCTTAGAAACTCCAGAATACCATCTCCAATATGAAATATCAGATGAAAATGGACAAAGCATATTTGTATGCTAAGGATTTAAGAATCAAATCTTACAAAGAATTGGTCATACAGATTGGAACCCAACAAATGTCAAGGCAGCAGAACAATTAATAAAGAAAAAGAATGAGGATATCGCAACTTTGAGGAAACAACTAAAACTTCCTCAAAGTGAACATACTCAAACCAAAGAAATAATAGAAGGACAAAATGAGAAAGATGATATGATGAACAAAATATTTCAGCTTATAGCATAGATAAAGGAAATGGAGATTTAGATGGACAAGCTTGTCCAGGAGAAAGAAATACCAAAAACACAGGAGGCACCTACAGTCATCCCTATGGTCACTACAGCTGTGCCATCAACTCTAGCTGAAGAGTTAGCACCTAAAGTTCCACTGGCTACTGCAGTGCTAGTAACTTCATCCACAACCTCAACTACAGAATCATCTACAACAACAGTTCACCATACAAATGAAGCCAACAAATTAGTGAAAGCTATGGAAGAAATGTCTCTTAAGACAAGTGAAATCAACAGATTAAAACAGATGGTAGAAAATCTTGAGAATTCAAACAAATTGGCTCAAATAAATGCAAAAACACATGAGAAAAAGGCCATCAGATTAAATGAAGAATTGAAGAAATTGCAGAAGGAATTGGCCTTGAAAGAACATATTGCCTATGTGAAAAATCATTTGTGGAACAAAATCATAGAAGCCATAAATGATGTATGGCCCTCCATTCAAGTGATTTTTGAACAAAGAGACTTATTAAAAGCAACATTAGAAGAGATTCAGAAGACTAAGGAGGAACTGGATAACAAACCAGGACAAGCTTTAGAATTGATAAAGTTTATCAATAACAAAAACAAGTAGGAAATAGAAGAAATTTAAATTACTGACAGTACTGCAACCATCCTTGAAGTAAGGAAAGTAATCACTAAAAAGAACTTGATGAAACAACTTGAGGAAAAGTGTGAAAATATGAACACAAGCATAACCAGGTTTATGGTCAAATTTGAGAATTTAAGGCAAAGAAATTTGCCCAATATTTTGGTCATTAATGACAAATTAATGCCTCAGGATGATTACAACAAAAAGATCAGAGAATATGCCAAGGAACAAGTTGAAAAATTAGGTGGTGGACAAGGCAGTCCAACAGGGAAAGTCTTACATAGAAGTTTTGAGGACTTATTCTATTTACAACATGAAATTAAACACTTGTTTGTCATCAAGCCTACTTTTTCCAGGTATACAGAGGCTAATGAGAATTTCAAGAGATTGAAGAAACTACAAATTCCAAGTGAGGAGGCTTGGCAGTCACTTATAGATTTACTATGAAAAGTGAAAGACAGAAAGGTAACAGTGAAAACAGTTTGCTGAAATTTGCAGTCAAACATATTTTTACTGCAGTAAAGATCTTTTACAGAGTTTAAAGAGTATCAGTGGTTAAAGAGAATCAATGAAAGAGTATCAATTAAAGAAGATCAGATTTCTAAACAGACTTGAAATATTTAAAGCCAGTTAGAAAGACAACAAGGCAACCAGCTACTTCTTATCCTCAATCAGGTTCTATTTCTTTTGGATAGATAGGACAAATTGCTGATTTGTTAAACAACTGTCTCTATTATTATTGTAAAGATATTTTATTTTCCTTAGATAATTCCTAGAAGCATGCTAGGATATTTTGTAAACAATTATGTATAAATACTTCACATTTTGAAGTATTATTGTGGAATAAATTGCTGAAGATTTCTATAGTCATTTTTGTTGGACTTGAAGGCTATTGTGTTTCAAATTTTGAATAGCAGACTGGATCAGCTTGATTAGCATCATATTTCAGGATTCATGTGATGAGCTATTGGAGTGAATTATTTTCTACTTGTCATTGTTTATCTTTATTTGTTTCATACTTCCATTATGTGTTCCAAATTTAAATGATAATTTAGGAGGTTTATTTCAGGATTTGTTAAAATCACCCTGTCATTAATGTTTATCATTTCTATGTTTTCTGCTGATTTCTAGAGTAGAGAACCCTTAATTTCTCCCTCTTTCGTTTGACCTCTGCCTACTAATTCTCTTTTCCAGATCAAAGAACCCTTCATTGCTCTTTATCCTGATCATATTACCTCACCAAACAACCTTCCAAGATATCCATGGGTTATCTATATTGCCCTGAAAACATTTGACTTTTTGACTCTAATCCCAGCTTTTCCTACTTGAATTTTGACTCCTTAGCCCAATGGACAATCAGATTTCCCACTATCCATCTACTTAAGTGATTTATTTCCACCAAATCAATCAAACCAAAACCAAATTGCAGAATCATAACTAGCATACTATTTTAAAATTAAACAAAGATAAATCTTAAAGAGGGAGACCTCTCTGAACCCTAGGAAGGATAGATCCTAGAGTATAAAAGTAGGTCTATGGTTACCTCTAGAATTCTTACAACTAAAAGTCTAAATCTCACAACTTCGAGGAATTACTAGAGTGATAACATACTAGCGACCATACTGGGGACTTAACCAATCCTTAGTTGTAGAATAGATATTAAAGGAAATCATTTTTATCATCCTTTTGCCTTTAAGACTGTTTAACAAGTTGTGAGTATAAAAAATTATAATTCTGGCTTCTAGGAAAGTTTACTATACCAGGTCTAACCTAGATCCTAAGCCTGCTGTTATTGTTGATAATCCGGACAAAATTGGAAAAAAGAAAAAACAGATAGAAGATTTAGGTAATAAAATTTCCTTATTTAGATCTGAAAAGCATACATGACAGATTTTGATTTAAATTTAGAACATTCTCTATTCAAAAATAAATCAGAAACTGATTTAAACAATATTGTTATAGATCCTAATTTTATTTCATCTCTTGAAATAAAAAAAGGAAACTATTTCAGTAGATTTTGAATCTAAATTTTTTGAAATTTATGACAAACTTGATGAATTGAATGCTACTGTTATTAGGGAAATTGATGAAGCTCTCTTTCAGCACTCGGTTGAACTAGCTGCCTTATCAACATATACACCTAAACCTTCTACTTCTCAGTTAGATACAAACCTTTTAGAATCCGTAGGTTCATCTTTTTATGCCACTACATCATCTATAGTTTCTACCACCATACATTCTACAGATCCATTTAGCTCTAGACTTCCCTTATAGCCTAAAATATTATTCCATTCATCTCCTATATCCACATCATCCATTAGGTTACCTTATTCTACTTCAAACACATCATTCTCATTTCCTACTACTTCCTCATATATTCCAGTTTCATTTCCTAGAATACCCACCTCATATTTTAATTTTCCACTACTTTTTCTAGTTCATTAGCTCATATTCCAGTTTCATCAGCTATTTCTGTTTCTACATTAGCTACTGCTTCTATTACATCCCCAAATACTGCTAATTTACCCCCAATTCAAGATAGAATTCAAGCTATGGCTGTTAGGTATGCTCCCCTTGTTCTTCCAACACAACTTCATAACATGCCTCAAGATTATCAAAGTAAGATACCACAATTTGATGCTACTACACATTACACTGCACAACAACACATAACTAAAATGATAGATTTCTTTGAACTCCATGAGATTGATGAATCAGATGTACAAATGAGGTTGTTTGCCCAAACATTAACAGGAGAAGTAAAAAAAGTGGTTTAAAGGTCTTGCTGCAGGTAGTATAACTGATTTAGCTATTTTTCATAGATTATTTTTAAATAAATGGGAAAAGAAAAAGAATCCCCTCCAAATATTGTCTGAATCAGTCCAAGACTACTACACAAGATATAACAGTTCCTATAACTCAATTCCTGCAAATCTAAAACCCACTCCTGACTCTATTCTACTCAAATTCCCAGATGGATTTGACACTGATATGGCATATCAGTTGAGGGAGAGAAATGCAGAAACCTTAGAGAGAATGCAAACAGATGCTGTTAGTGTAGAAGTAAACATTTTAGCTAAAAAGGCAAGATTAAGAAATGAGAGGAGAGTAACCATAAAAGAAGAAGCCTCTACTTCAGACCCAAAAATAGATATGATGGCTAAAACATTAGAGAGAGTGATGGATAGGTTAGATAACATAGAAAGAAGACCTCAATGGGATAATCAACAACAAATCAAAAATCCCAATTTTAGAAAAAACACAAATTCAGGAAAATCAAAAGAATCAGCTCCAAACCAAACAATAAGACCACCATTCCAAGAGAACTATGCTGAAAGTTCTCAAAACAATTTAGATGATGAGGATGATGATACCATAAATCTAATGGGAAGAGAAGATCATAACACTATCTTTCTCACACAGGAAGATCAAGAGTTATTTGAACTTCAACAACATCAATTAGATTCAGGAGAATCATTCGATTATAAGCAAGGTTATGATTTTGCCATAAACGAATTCCACAAGCAATATAACCTTAGCAGTAAAAGAAACACTAAGACTTCTACTAAAAAATCTCCTCAAAATGAAAATAAGAAAACAGTAGAAGCCCAAACAACAAAATTTCTGCAAATTCTCCCTAGGGAAAATAAGAAAAACTCTAGTTCTTCCAACAAAGTTTTGACCCCCAAAATTTCACCAAGCCCAAAGATTGTTGATATAACTGATGAAGTTTCTCAAGCTACAACAGATTCACAAAAATCTGCTATTGCAAAAGCATCTAATTCTTCTAAAACAACAAACTCAGATCCTAAAACACTCACTGCTGACCCAAAATCAGCAGATCCAAAAGATGCTACTGCAAAAACAGCTTCTGAGAGTTCTAAATCTGAAAAAACATTTACTGCTTCATAGCCCATTCCTAAAAATAAAACAAAGAGAAGTAAAACTCAAGAAACTCAAACCAGAAAGTGAAAATATAACTGTAGAAAAAAAAGATAAACCAACACAAGAAGAGTTAATTCAAATAAGTAAATCACAACCTTCATTCAACATACAAACTGAAATTGCAAAGCTGAAAATACCAATTCCTCTGATAGAATTGGTAAAGCATGATTTGTGTAAATCAACCACCACTGAAACATTAAACATAAATGATGGAGAAGATTCTATAAACTTGAATGATGATCAACCAGAGTTGATTTTTGGCCCATATGTAAATGGAAAGCATCAAGATGGATCAGTTCCTCCATTTTACATCAGTTTAACCATTCATGATCAAATCCTACACAAAAAAATGCTAGATTCAGGAGCTTCACATAATTTAATGCCCAAAGCCATAATGGAAACCCTGAACTTAGAAATAACAAGGCCTTACAAAGATTTATTTTCATTTGACTCAAGTAAAGTAAAATTCCTAGGCTTAATCAAAGATTTATGTGTAACTTTAGTTCAATATCTTGGTAAGAGTATATTAATGGACATTGTAGTAGCTGATATCCCTCCTAAATATGGAATGTTATTATCTCGCTCATGGGGAGCAAAGTTACAGGGATCTCTACAATTGGACATGTCTTATGCTACTATATCAGTTTTTGGTCAACCTAAGAAGTTATATAGGGAAAATTTAATGAAATATATGGTCAGTAGTGCTGAAAGGTCAATCAATTACCCAATTTACACTACACCTACTGACCTAGATTCATTCATCCTATGTAATGCTGAAACAGATAATGAGATCAAAACTGAACTAAGGGAAGAAAAGAAAACACAAAACAATGACAATATATTTCATGAATCTCTATGTCATTAGAGTTTGATGGCTCAGTAAACAAGTTAGGAGTAGGAGCAGGAGTATGGATAACCAATATAGAGAAAAATCATGCAAAAGGCCATGCTTTTAGACTAAATTTCAAATGTACCAACAATATAGCTGAGTATGAAGCCCTCATTTTAGGACTCCAGATAATAAAAAATTTAGGAGGAAAAATAATAGCAATAATGGGAGATTCAGAGTTGATTGTAAAACAAATTAATGGTGAATATTCAGTTTACAATCCTAGATTAGGTAGATATAGAGAGACTATACTTGATTTGATTAATGATTTATTGGAATGTATTTTTTCTGCAATACCTAGAAGGAAAAATTTACAAGCACACTCTTTAGCAACCTTTGCTAGTACTTGTAATTTACCTTTTCAACCCAATCACATGTATACTGCAGAAGTAAAACACAGACCAATAGTGCCAGACAACCTCAAATATTGGAAAATTTTCTCACAAGACCAACAAATTTACCATTTTATGAATAATGAAGGTGAATTTCAGAATTTTAAAATAGACACTGATTGTACTATAGATAAAGATTTAGATAGTGAAATAGATGTGAATAATATATATGTAAATAAAATAAGGTTTTCTAGGCCAACTAAGTTTAATGAAACAGATGTAGATAAATTGGAGAGAACAGAAATTGATGAGATAATTGATGATGAATCTGAAATATTAAATCTCAAAGATAATTTTTTACCAAAAGGTTTAACTCCTTTAGAGGATTTATTTGACTCAAATGATGTTGCTAGAAAACCCAAGATGGAGCCAATTAGATCTGACATTGAGGAATGCAATATTGGCACCGAACTAAAACCCAAAATGATTAAACTTTCCAAAGCCTTACCTCAACAAGAAAAGGAAAAATATATTGCTCTTTTTAAGGAGTTCCAAGATGTTTTTTCTTGGATTTATGAGGACCTAAAATCCTATGACACCGACATAATTCAACATAAAATTCCACTAAAAGAAGATCAAAATCCCTTTAGACAAAATTTAAGGAGAATGAACCCTGTTTTGATGCCCTTAATAGAAAAGGAAGTAGAAAGAATGTATGATGCACAGATTATTGCACCAATCAGATATTCTGATTGGGTTTCTAACCTGTTTCCAACCAGAAAAAAGACAAGTGAAATTAGACTACGTGTTGATTTTAGAAATCTAAATAAAGTATCCCTGAAAGATAACTATCCTTTATAAAAAATGGATCATATTTTACAAAGGGTAGTTGGTTCTTCTAGGATTTCACTTTTAGATGGATTTTCAGGATACAACCAGATTTTAGTCCAACTAGAGGATCAAGCTAAAACAACTTTCACTACTCCTTGGGGCACTTTTATGTATGTAAAAATGCCTTTTGGTTTAATGAATGCAGGGGAAACCTTTCAAAGAGCTATGGATATAGCCTTTGCTAAGGAAATTCATGATTTCTTTGTAATTTACTTAGATGACATAATTGTATTTTCTAAAACTGATTATGAACACTTGGATCATCTTAGAAAAGTCTTTATAAAATGTAGAAAGTTTGGCATCTCATTAAATCCTAAGAAAACCTTGTTTGGATTAGAAGAAGGCAAGTAACTAGGACACATAATTTCTAAGGAAGGAATTAGAATAGATCCTGCAAGAATAGAAGCCATTCTTAATATCAGTCCACCCAGAAACATAAAAGAGTTACAAGCCTTTCTAGGTAAGATTAACTTTTTAAGGAGATTTATTTCCAATGTAGCTGAGATAATTAGAGAATTAAAAACATGCTTAAAAAAGATTCAGTTCTTAAATGGACTGTTGAGGCCAAGCAATAGTTTGAATCCATAAAACATGCCTTAACCAAAACTCCAGTCCTTATAAGTCTTGATTTCAAGAAGGATATCATCATTTTTTCATTTGCCTCAGAACATACCTTTGCTACAGTTTTACTAGAGAAAAATGACCAGGGTTATGAACAGCCCATAGCTTTCTTTAGCAAAACACTTAGAGATGCTACTTGAAATACAATATCGTGGAAAAACAGGCCCTAACTTTGGTAAAGGCCATTAAAGATTTCAAAGTATACATACTCTATTCTCACATTATTGCGTATGTCCCAACTGCTGTAGTAAAAGACATTCTTACTCAGGATGGTCTTGATGGAAAAAGAGGTAAGTGGATTGCCACTATTTTAGAATATGACATAGAGATAAAACCCACAAAATTGATAAAAGGTCAAGGTTTAGCTAAAATCATGGCTGAATCTAATTGTGATTCCCTAGACATAAATTTTATTGCTCAAATAGATGATCAGGAAGAGATGGCGACTCCAGAGATCAATGAAGCCTTTTTAGACTCACCATGGTATGTAGATATCATATTTGTATTACTAAACTTACAAGCTCCTCCTGGTTTATCAAGAACACAAGCAAGATTTTTAAAACTTAAGGCAGTAATATTTTGTATATTAGACAAAGTACTTTTTTGGAAAGATCAAAGTGGGATTTTATTAAATTGCTTGTTAAAGGAAGAATCTGGCAAAGTATTACAAGAATTTCATGCAAGTGACTGTGGAGGACATCTATACTGGAAAAATACTACAGACAAAATACTAAGAGCTGGTTTTTACTGGCCTATCTTGTTTGCAGATGTTAAGAAGTATGTGACCTCCTGTCATAAGTGCCAGATTTTTGAGGGTAAGAAAAAGCTGTTACCCCTGCCCTTAAAGCCCATTTCAACAGAAATGCCATTTCAACAGAAATGCCATTTCAACAAATGGGTCTTGACTTCATTGGAGAAATTCACCCCCTATCATCAGCTCAACATAAGTGGATTCTGACAGCCACTGACTATTTTACCAAGTGGATTGAAGCTATTCCCTCTGGGCAAGCCACATATACTGTCATTATCTCCTTCTTAGAAAGAAATATACTTTCAAGGTTTGGATGTCCACAAAAGATAATTACTGATAATGCAATAGCATTCAAATCAAGGAAAATGATTGAATTTTTCCACAAATATCACATCACCCTAGGCCATTCTACTGCATATTACCATCAAGGTAATGGCTTAGATGAATCTTCAAATAAGAGCCTTGTAAATATCATCAAAAATTTACTGGAAGATAACAAAAAGACTTGGAACAAGAATTTAGTCAATGCCTTATGAGCAGATAGACTTACAACTAAAAAATCTATTGGTACATCCCCTTACCATCTTGTCTATGGGATGGATGTTGTTTTTCCATCCTCCTTAGGAGTACCAGTAATGAAAATTATCCAAGAGTTACAAGTTGAAACAAATGACATTCAAAGGAGGACAAATCAAACAATTCATTTGCAAAAAACAAGGGAAGAGGTTTACATAAAATCTCAAGTCATCCAGGATAAAATAAAGAAAATCTTTGACAAAAAGACTAAAGAAGATGATTTTTACATTGGAGATAAAGTGTTAAAATGGGATTCAAGAAGAGAAGACAAAGGTAAACATGGAAAATTTGATTTTCTATGGAGAGGACCTTATGTGATTTATGGTTACAGAGGTAACAATGCTTTTTATCTGAAATAAATGGATGGATCAAATCTGTTAAATGGACCAGTAAATGGTAGAATGTTGAAGCACTACTACTCCTTTGAGATAACAGATAGTTAGTTTCATTTACTTTGATCATTGTACATATACATTGCAGATTTTAGATTGGATTGGATGTTTTCCAAACAAAGTTGAAGCCAAGAGAGAAGGCCCTAAGCTTTGAGAGGTAAAATATCATAAGTATGAATAATTGCAGAGATCAGAAGATACTTACAGAGTCATCACAGTCAAAGTTCAAAGGCTACTAGTCCTGAAAGTTCTTGACATTTCACCAGGAAATGCCATCCCCAAGTGGAGCCACTGTTAGGGTCCTATAATAATAGGGTTCATAAATTTTGAATTGACTATGATAGTCTTGTAAATATGTACATACCTTTCTTTCTGCAAGTTGTTTTCCCATATTTTGAAAAATAATTAAAAAAAGAGTGAAAAGAGGGTAAAAGTCCTAAAAGAAATATCAAAGGACTTAGAAAAAGATAGACCCCAAAAGAAAAAGAGATGAAAATAAGACCTGAAAGTGAGCAAGTCAAAATGCCACTACCATTTACTTTACTGCAAGAATAATGATTATGTACAGATTGTCAATAAATTCCATAATCCATGATTGGTTAAATAGTTTAATCTTAACTTTTCATGTTTTGAATTTCATGTGTTAGATAGAGAATAAAGATATGTCAAACAGTATAAACTTGAAAAATCAGTAATTAAGATAGAGAATAAATGAGGAGCTCAACAATTTAATCTGAGCCCTCAGATGAAATAAGATTAGACTTATATAGATTTATGCTTTGAAAGAAAAATGATTTAGGGTTTCAAGCCTAAATGCACCCATAAAAATGAAGTAAAAAATGTTAGAAATAAAGATGGGTAGGTAGAAAGCAGTTGTGCAAGCACTTAATAAAGCATCACCGGGAAAAAATCACTAATTTCCCCTTCCATACAAATATTCAGTATTCTAAACTATCATTGAAAAAGGCTCAGAGAATTTCTCTGACTTCTGTTGGGACCGGACCCAAGGCTCAATGACTGATTGGTTAAAAAATATGAAATTCCCACACTAGACCCACATTCATGAGCATTTACCCTTCATTCATAATCATAATCCATTTTTCCTAAGTAAAAACCCATTTTTACTTAGTAAAAGTAAAACCCCAAGTAAATAATTTCATTTTTCCTTTCAAAACGCTCAAAACCCATGAAATACATTTTAACCTAAGTTAAAGAGTGTGAAAAAACAAAAGAAGCAACAATGCTTTATTTTGTCTATCATTTTTCACTTTACTTAGATTTAAAACATGTATTTTTATACCCCCTACACTTCACCCTTTATTTCATATTAATTACTAACTATATATATTAATTCCCTAAGTTACACTCACTTGTATATTATTAAATCCCTTTTATTTTAATAAATCCACAAAACCCTCTATTTTACGTTTAAACCAATGTTTAAATACACCATGTGATAAATATAAAACCCATCTACCTCATTGGTTTAAACCTATCATTAAAACAAATACCTCGCCCCCTATAATGTTCAAACACATGTCAAAGGTGTGAAAAACTATATAATAAAACTCACTCCCACATATGAATAGTTGAAACATTCCATCAATGTTTTAAATGGTTGAAACATACATTATATTATTTCCTTGCCGCATATAATAACCGTGGTCCCATTCTCCATCCCGATGCAAATTCCATAGGAGATCTGGGCCATTCACAATCGAACCCCAAGATCCGACGACGGAAACGCAATTTCACAAATAAACTTGCGCATATTTTCCCGTTTCATTTCTGTGCGAAATGGGCAGTATTTCAATTTTCTCCCTCCTCCACGTGCTTGATTTTGATTGGATCACGTTCAATCATTCCAAAACAACTTACCACCCAAATGCTATGCAATAACCATTTTTTGTTTTCATACTTTGAACCCGGAAACTACCATTCCCGCCCGATGTGACCATCATTCATTGCAGAGTTAATGTAACCTAAAATGCCTAATAAACATAGGAAATGCATTCATTTCCTATCTCCTACTGTGCATAAACTCTGTATAAAGCCCCTGGACTATAAAAAAAGTAGTTTACATTGTTTTTGAGCCAAAAACCTACAAATTTCAACCTGCAGCCATCGAAGATCGCTGGGGAGCTCTGAATTGCTCCAGAAAATCAAAAGGAAGTTATTCAAACTATTCAAAAACACTCAGAAACCTCCTCGAAACCTTATACCTGCGTATAATAGGTATTTCTCTAAAATTCAAACCTATTTCAAATTTGAAAAGACCTTTAAAAGGACAATTTCAATCAGAGTTTAAAAACAGACCACTGAACTTTATCAAAAAGCCCAAAAAATAGGCCAAACCCTGTCAAATTTTCTAAAAAACCCTGTTTCTTGCTGCACGTTGTTTTAAAGGGAAATCGTGAGTTTTTATTAGTTTCTATAAGCTGTTTAAACTCCAAATTAAGTCAGAAATCCTCTGAAGGTATCCCAAAGTCCCTGTACCCTATCTCTAAGTGATTTTCAAACCAATTTCTTAGTAAAAAAGCCCAAGAAACCCATGTTTCTTGTGTCTAAACCAGTAAAAACCTATAAATCCTATGGAGAATCCAAAATTGAAGAATAAACCCAAGAGAAGCCCATATTTTTGACCATTTTTATCCAAGAAACCTCTTCTAAAGTAAAATTACTTTTGCAAACTGTCTAAACTTGTAGAAGTAGCCAGAATGACTAAAAAGGAGAGTTCTAGCAATCCCAAAGGTTCCAAAATGCCAAAAACAACTCCAGCTATGACTTCTAAGACTGCTATTGTTGTAAATACTTTACAACCCCCAGTCATAGACATTGAGAATATTCCATTAGCTGATATTGATTATAAAACAACAGACCCAATTGTTGAGTTTAATCTGCTAGATATTCATAACTAGAGCTATGAGAAGTCCTTAGATAATGAAGAAGAAGTCCATATTTGGGAATCCCACTTGCCTAAATATTTTGTTCTATTAACTCATCCATGCCAAGAAGTCATTAGGTTATGTCAACAGTATTATGTGCTTGAACATAGAGCCATAGTAAATGCCAACAAAGAAGTACTTCTCACCATTACTTTTGAATCCATTAACCAGATGCTAGCCTGATCCTCAAGCAATCCCTTTATCCATAGAGGCCCTTACCAAGTTGTATATTGGCCTTGATTTTCCCAAGAGATTCATGATTTTCCAGACATTTATGCCTTTGTATGTAGAAATTCCTCAAATAAATACCCCATATTCCACTTTCAGATTCCCAGAATGTTCAAGATATGTAATTTCCATGCATTTCTTCATCTTAGGGTACTTTACTGATGAACACACGGATGAATCCATCTTGGGTTTCTTATCCACTTTTACCCCAGGACAACCCCCATCTGTAATCTTTGATTATGCTAGTTATATTGCAGACAATATCCATGAACAATTGGTTAAATTGCCAATTGAAGGAGTGTTCAGATATACTTCTTTCCTCCTTCACATGTTCTTATATTTCCATGCAGATAAATTGCCATTTCTCTTCAAAAGCTTGATGTAGAGGGAAATCCTCTTTCAGTTATTTTCTGGACTTCTTTGATCAGAAAAGAGTCCACAGAGTTCACATATACAGATTTTTCAGATTCATTCATCCATCCATTGATCAAAATATTAACAAATACAAAGTAGCCAAGGATCAGTGAAGAGATGAAGAATATTTTACAGTTTTCAGAGCAAACAAAGACTGGTGATTGGTACCTATATGAAAAACATATTGAAATTAGAGTGTTTGGATCTAATTTTTTTCCATATAAGCTGCCCAAACATGTATCCATGAGAGTTTTTGCCTTGGAGTATATCAGGAAAATATTAAACTCTGATTCTATCAATTTTTTAGTAGCAAAGAAGAAAACACAATTCAATTTGAAGAATCAAGTAGGACCATTCATTTGCAATCATAGGGATGCAGATAAAGAAACAACTAAGTAGCTATTGGAATTCAGATTTGAAGAAAGCTTTCCTTGAAATTATGATCTGCAAGGGATCCTAAGTAAACTGAGGGTCAAATGTAAGTTAACTCCATTCATTCATGAAACAAAGCCAGAGATAAAAAAATATGCAAATCAGACTGAGTGGATAAAGAATACTTTAATAGATGCAGTGAAGAAAAGTGATACTAGTCACACTTTAGAGACTGTTGATCAAACAGAGAAATCCACTTAGAGAGTAAGAGAAGAAGGTACCTATGTTGCTGAAACCACTACTGAAACAAGGTTCAAAATCAGATATAATAAAAGGCTCAAAATAGATTCAGTAGGAAAAGATAAAGTAACCATTGATGTGGAAGAAACAGATCTTATAGATACCAACACAAATGTTGCCAATGTCATCATCAATGAGCCAATTACTAAGAATTAGAATGAAGAACAAGTTGACAATGAAAATGCACAGTTAATAGAAAAACAACACAGCATGGAAGCTTCATCCTCACAGGAAGCTAAGAAGAAATATATGGACATCAAACAAAAGTATAAATAGAACAAGTTAAAGAATGAAGAAATAAAAAACAACATCTACTCCAAATATCTGAAACAAACACAAAGTGTACAAAATAGACTGCTGTCTGCATTTTATTATTCAAACAACAAGCTAATCATGTCAGTATTGCAGCCTATAGTCAAATTCCCAAAGACATTGCCAGAATATAAAAAGGTTGATTTGAAAGTCAAAACAGAAAAGATTCATGCTCTTGATCAGATTGAATTCCATAGATAGACTTCAGAAATTTTGTACTCTACTATTACAACTAAAGCCATGAGTGCTTAGAAACTCTAGAATACCATCTCCAATATGAAATATCAGATGAAAATGAACAAAGCATCTTTGTATGCTAAGGATTTAAGAAACAAATCTTTGGAAGAATTGGTCATACAGATTGGATTTGACCCAGCAAATGTCAAGGCAGCAGAACAATTAATAAAGAAAAATAATGAGAATATTGCAGCTTTGAGGAAACAACTTAAACTTCCTCAAAGTGAACATCCTCAAAACAAAGAAATAATAGAAGGACAAAATGAGAAATATGATACGATGAACATAATATTTCAGCTTACAACACAGATAAAGGAAATGGAGATTCAGATGGACAAGCTTGTCCAGGAGAAAGAAATACCAAAAACAAAAAAGGCACCTACAGTCATCCCTATGGTCACTACAGCTGTGCCATCAACTCTAGCTGAAGAGTTAGCACCTAAAGTTCCACTAGCTACTGCAATGCCAGTAACTTCATCCACAACCTCAACTACTGAATCATCTACAACAAAAATTCACCATACAGATGGAGCCAACAAATTAGTGAAAGCTATGGAAGAAATGTCTCTTAAGACAAGTGAAATCAACAGATTAAAACATATGGTAGAAAATCTTGAGAATTCAAACAAATTGGCTCAAATAAATGCAAAAACACATGAGAAAAAGGCCATCAGATTAAATGAAGATTTGAAGAAATTGCAGAAGGAATTGACCTTGAAAGAACAGATTTCCTATATGAAAAATCATTTGTGGAACAAAATCATAGAAGCCATCAATGATGTATGGCCCTCCATTCAAGTGATTTTTGAACAAAGAGACTTATTAAAAGCAACATTAGAAGAGATTCATAAGACTAAGGAGGAACTGGATAACAAACCAGAACAAGCTTTAGAATTGATAAAGTTTCTTAATAACAAAAACAAGCAGGAACTAGAAGAACTTGAAATTACTGATAGAACTGCAACCATCCTTGAAGTAAGGAAAGTCAAAACTAAAAAGAACTTGATGAAACAACTTGAGGAAAACTGTGAAAATATGAACACAAGCATAACCATGTTTATGGTCAAATTTGAGAATTTAAGGCAAAGAAGTTTGCCCAATATTTTGGTCATTAATGACAAATTAATGCCTCAAGATGATTACAACAAAAGATCAGCGAATATGCCAAGGAAAAAGTTGAAAAATCAGGTGGTGGACAACGCATTCCAACAGGGAAAGTCTTACTTAGGATTTTTGAGGACTTATTCTATTTACAACATGAAATTAAACACTTGTTTGTCATCAAGCCTACTTTTTCTAGGTATACAGAGGCTAATGAGAATTTCAAGAGACTGAAGAAACTACAAATTCCAAGTGAGGAGGCTTGGCAGTCACTTACAGATTTACTCTGAAAAGTGAAAGACAGAAAGGTAATAGTGAAAACGGTTTGCTGAAATTTGTAGTCAAACAGATTTTTACAGCAGTAAATACCTTTTACAGAGTTTAAAGAGTATTAGAGGTTAAAGAGAATCAATGAAAGAGTATCAGTTAAAGCAGATCGTATTTATAAATAGACTTGAAATATCTAAAGCTAGCTAGAAAGACAACAAGGCAACCAACTGCTTCTTATCCTCAATCATTTTCTATTTCTTTTGGATAGATTGGACAACTTGCTAATTTGTTAAGCAGCTGTCTCTATTATTGTTGTAAAGATATTTTATTTTCCTTATATAATTCCTAGAAGCATGCTAGGATATTTTGTAAATAATTATGTATAAATACTTCACATTTTGAAGTATTATTGTGGAATAAATTGTTGAAGATTTATATAGTCATTTTTGTTGGACTTGAAGGCTATTGTGTTTCAAATTTCGTGTAGCAGACTGGATCAGCTTGATTAGCATCATATTTCAGGATTCATGTGATGAGCTGTTGGAGTGAAGTATTTTCTACTTTTCATTGTTTATCTTTCTTTGTTTCATACTTCCATTATGTGTTCCAAATTTAAATGATAATTCCGGAGGTTTATTTCAGGATTTGTTAAAATCACCCTGTCATTACTGTTTATTATTTCTATGTTTTCTGCTGATTTCCAGAGTAGGGAACCCTTAATTTCTCCCTCTTTCGTTTGACCTCTGCCTACTTCTTCTCTTTTCTGGATCAAAGAACCCTTCATTGCTCTTTATCCCGATCATATCACCTCACCAAACAACCCTCCAAGATCTCCATGGGTTATCTATCTTTCCCTAAAAACATTTGACTTTTTGACCCTGATCCTAGATTTTCCTACTTGACTTTTGACTCCTTGGCCCATTGGATAATCAAATTTCCCACTATCCATCTACTTAAGTGATTTATTTCCACCAAATCAATCAAACCAAAACCAAATTGCACAATCATAACTAGCCTAATATTTTAAAATCAAACAAAGATAAATCTTAAAGAGAGAGCCCTCTCTGAACCCTAGGAAGGCTAGATCCTAGAGTTTAAAAGTAGGTCTATGGTTACCTCTAGAATTCTTACAACTAAAAATCTAAATCTCACAACTTCGAGGAATTACTAGAGTGATAACAAAAGGGAAGATTTTTTTTGTTGTAGATGCACTATTGAGAAGTGATGAGGATGTGGACTCATTGCACTATTCCATTTATATTATCCAACTTGATTGGATAGCTAAATCAATGGACGAATGGAAGAATTACGAAGAAGTGTGGATACTCATTCAAAATTTTCATCAAGATCCTAGTGCATATGATACATTTATATGGAAAAATGATTTATCATGGTACAAATATCTATTAGATCTATGCAGGAAATCACAACTCAAACAAAAGGTTCTTTTGTAATTATACACTTCTCTTATAGGAGGGCACTCAAGATTTGTAAAAACTTACCATAGGGTCAAGAAAGATTTTTTTTGGTATGGCCTTAAATATGATATTCATAAGTTTTTGGTAGAATGTTTGGTTTCCTAACAAAATAATTTTGATACAATTAAGACTCATAGACTCTTACAACCATTAAAATTTTTAGGTTAACATTGGGAGGAGGTCTCAAGGGATTTTATCACAGTTTTACCCAAGTCCGAAAGAAAGAGTGTTATCATGGTGGTAGTTGATATACTTACCAACTATGTACACGTTTATGCACTATCTCATCCTTTAAAATATAGTACAATTGATATTGCATTTGTGAAAATAGTTCAAAAGATAGATGGAAACCTAAATATTATTGTATGTGAAAAAGATCATTTTTTTCACTCGAATTTTTGGAAAAAGTTATTTTCTTGTCTTCGTACTCAATTATCCCATAGCTCATATTATCATCCTCAATTAGATGGGAAAATTGAGATAGTGAAAATATGTTTGGAAGTATAACTTTGTTGCTTTGTAACTGATAAACATACATAATGGGTCAAGTGGTTACCTCTGGAAAAATGGTGGTATAACACTTCCTTCCATACTATAGAAAAAGTGAACCCATTTATGGCGCTTTATCGATATCATCGACCATCCATCAAATTATCTTTAAGAGAAAATTCTAAGGTTCAGGGAGTGGAAGATAACATCAAGCATCAACAATAATTTCTCTAACTCTTAAAGGATAATTTGACTTTGACGCAGAATCAAATGAAACAACAAGCAGATCAACAACACATTGAAGAAGTGTTGATGTGGATGATTGGTTATTTTTATGGCTACAACCATAACAAAAAATTTCCCTCCAAAAATCTAAGAGGATAATAAATTATCACCGAAGTACTATGGTCGTTACAAGGTGTTGCAAAATATTGGTACTATGGCATACAAATTGGAGATACCAACATACTCGTGAAAACACCCAATTTTCCATGTTTCATTTTTAAAAAAGTTTATAAGTCACAAGCTCCCAATTCAATCTATATTTCTATAACTTGATGAGGAAGGAAAAATCATATTGGATCCTGAAGAATCATAGAATCAAGAATCTAACAGCTATGGAATTGATCAATTTTAGAGTATCTCATAAAGTGGAAGAACTAACTTCTTGAAGATTCCAAATGGGAGGATGAGTATTTTATATAGAATCATCTAGAAGTACTCAAGAGTTGAGGAAAACACTTTTTTTAAAGGAGAGGGGCATGTTAGGTCCTTATAATACTAGTGTAGCTCCCATATTTTTATTGTTGCACACCATAGAAGCCCACTATTATTATTTTTGATCCCTTTCATAATTTTTGTTATGTAGCACCTAATTATATTTTGTCCCTTTAGACTCCTATATATATCAACGAGGTCTTGTCATTTGAATCATCCAAGAATTGTTCACTTATGTGATGTGATGGGAGGTTTGCCCCTCAAAGTACTTGGCATTATGGCTAATATGTTGTCCTTGATGGGAACCTACATGTCAAATATGCCATTTATTTCAAACTATTTATAATATCATGATGGTTATAGAATTGATACAGATGACTTGAATGATGGTACAAACATTGTAGAGGATAAACAGGATTATTCAAAACTCAATTACAGGATGTAGGGAAAGTGTGAAGTTTGAAAAGTATATGCGACCCTATGAAGAATATTCATGTACATATGCATGTTTAATGAACAAGAGTCGTGTACATGCCCTAACCATGGAAAATAAAAACCCATGATATTTTCCCATGGTAATCAACCACAGTTTTGTGATGGCAACAGAGATTTGATCTTGTCAAACAATTACTAACAATAAACCCAAGGGATTTTTTCTGTCGTATGTGAAAGACATATAGCTATAAAATGATAAGGATATCAAGGAGTTGGGTGTGCATTCAACTAGTTATTCATGTATGTATACGATGTTGAACAAGTATTCACCATGAAGCAAGGAGGAGGATTCATCTATAAGAGATCTGAAGTTGTATAAGTAAACTAATGAATGTATTGCATGTATAATGGAGGGAAAGTGAACTGATATAATTGAAAATCAGTATGAATCTGATTATGTAGGGATTATGCAAAATTTATCTGTAGTATATATGTATATGCGTATTGATCCTTTGAGATATTTTTTATTGTCTAATTGTTTTTTTATCTGTACGCTACCTTCATTCTTGAATCTTGCGTACATATGTGAACCTACTTCTAAAAATTCGTGTGTATATTCTGAATAGTTGTGGTTTGGTTAATGTTGTCACTTATAGGTAAATATGATCCATTCTGCTATTGGTTGATGATTTTTAGAGCTTGATGAAGTCACTATGATGAATGGTTTACTACCAGAGCTTGATAAATATTGACTTCAGATTTTTATGCAGTTCTTATGCATTCTCAACATGCATATACATAATTTTCCTTCATAGCAGTTGCATATACATTCTAATGTTATTGCAGAGAATAGAATGACTAGGTAGCTTACTTGTTTGGTTAAATTTAGAGGCTATCTTTATTGCAAGGAAAGTTTAGTAGATAGGTTGACTTGGTTGACAATGAAATGGGATATCTTCATTGGTTTCATGTACAAGAATCGTGTACATACATGAATAACCCTAATGATAATTATGTATACATTAAAAATTGTTTATGCATTGCATTTTTTCTCATACTACCATAATGAATAAGTCTTCTGTTGTTTTCTATTATTTGTCAATGATGTATTAATTATTGTTATGTTGGTTATTGGTCAGATTTTGGTTCTTAGCTTGGCCAATCTATGATTTGTTTATTATTGGTATATTGGTATGAGCATATTGGTTTCATCGGTGATCGATTGCATAGGTACAATTGTTATTCAATGATTAAATATATTAGTATACAATGGTTTAGCTTTATCAGTATTTGGTAACTTGGTATTTATTTTACAGTGAATGTGTGTGGTGACTTACAAGTTTTGGTTTGTGCTTGAGACAAGTGTATCAAGTGTGAAAATTATGAAACGTTGTCCACAAAAATGTTGAGGGTTGCAACCTTCAGTGAGAGAGTAGGAGCTTCCTTCTGGTAGGGGCTATAAAACTTAACAGGGAGCAATAGCTTATTTCCAGTAGAAGCTAGAGAATTTGTGGAGGTTGTAGGCACCTGCAGGTAGAAGCTTGTGGTGCTAGTAAGATCCCATGTCAGCACTATATGTAATAATAATATCTCTATAGTAAGAATGAATACAAAGATGACAACGACGATGATTTTCTCCCACAATGGGTTTGCACCTAAAATCTCGGTGTCCTTACGTGTTGATGTATTGTTTATCTGTTATGGTTTATCTTCTCCTTATTGCCCATGATTAAAGAATAATGAATGGATATTGAAGAAATGATGCAATGAATAAGTTAAACAACTAATCAAAATTATGAAAATTTGGTAATCTGCAAATACACAGTTTTCATTCACAAAAGGCACATACACACATGATTTTTTTGAATAACAATAGCATGTAGTTATCTCAATTTGAAATTGAAGATTAAGTGAAATACAAAAATGATTCACGTCCCCCCTTAGTATTTTTCCTAACATAAGTGGCTTATCATCTAGTCTTTTATCTATCTTTCCTTATGTTTTTGTGTTATATTTTATCTAGATATATAACAAAAATGGTTATGATTTTTTATCTTCTATTTTTAACTAATTTTGTACAAGGAAATTTAGGCCAATGTCTCATTTTTCATTAGTTCCTTTTGTTTTTTTTTCAATTCTCGGTTGTCCCTCTCCTCTTTAAGGAGAGTCAACTTTTGGATATGGCCTGGTCTCGCTTGTGAGAGAATGAATTTAATTCTATAATCCCCTATGTAAATCTCAAATTTTGTAATTAATATAATTAATCCCACAAAATAATAGTACTAATAATAATTTTACTCAATAAAATTAGGGAAAACTATTATTAAGAAAAATGGAAATTTGCTATTTTTTTGGGGAAAAACATAGAAAACTAACTATATGCTAAATTTAGCTCATGCACTTTACCAATATAAATGGACCCAAACGTAAACACAACTTAGAAGAAAAGAAAAGAAAAATTAAATTCCAACCTTGTAGCAACTAGTACTTGACAATCCCCTGATCGGGGTGCCAACTGTCAATGCAAGAGGCACAACACGATGATAGGGTGACGGTACGTGGTGGAGGCATACAAAGGCCATCACACCATAATCGAGGATGACAAGCGTATATCGGGATGGGCGGATCCACCCATGAAGAGTTATGAACACATTAAATAGTAAAGTAGAACATCCCCGCACAACAGGTGGGCTGTCAGGAATGTTTTGGGATGTGTTCCAGTGTATGCGGTGGGAATGGGATATCTACATTCCCATTACCATTCTTTGGTTGTCTGTCTACAAGCGCATGCAGAGTTACAATGAGCAGTTCAACGGTCGATGGAGAACTCTGCAACCTGCAGCGTATCGTCGCCATCGATATGTATCCAATTCTTCGTTCATAATTGGCATGAAAAGAGTCTCTGGGTTTCGCTCCATGAAAAGAAATATTTTGGTTTTCCTCGCTTACCTATACCTGGTTCATTATATTGCAATGTATTACATGCATCTCGTAGTTAAATCTCCTATCACTATTTCCATGCAAAAAGCTTTTGGTTTTATGTTTAGTTCCTTGAAATGTCTTTTTAATTGAAGAACTTTGGCTTCCTGAGAGTTAGAAATTCTCACTGCGGTTAGCCCAGAATGGGTCGATTTAAGGGAGTTCTGGGTTCAGTACTATAGTGAAGGAGGTCTGGTAGGAATAGATGGTATCTTTCCTCATGCAAAAGGAATCATTTTGAATTGTCTCTTCCACATTGCGGCTTGGTTCACTGATTTTGTCTGACCAAAATCTTGCTTAGGTTCCATATGGCGTTCTTGGCTTTATAGGCTCTAATGTGGTGATGCATGGAGTTGTAAGGACCCGAAAGGTCACTGTATGGACCTTGCATGTCACTGTTTTGATTTTCATTCTGCCCAATTTGGGCGCTCTGTTATTTTCTCGTCTTTGTCTCTACATGACCACAATTTGTACTGTAATCATGAGTGGTGGGAAATAGGCCACCTCTAATGATGTTAATGTGGGGGGTGGAAATGTAAAGGGTAGCAAAAAAATTTCGGGTTTTCAGTGGGTCAGTCATGTCGATAGTTTTGTCACTTTTTGTTATCTAACTAATTCTCATATTAAGGGTAAAAGTGTTAGTAATTATGGAGGGATTATCTGGGTCTTTGTTAGTATGGGAAAGTGGAGCTTGGTCTGTAATTCTTTGTATTGGATGAGTTATTATATTGTCGTTTACTGGTCTGCTTAGAAGTGGTTTTCTGTTTTCAAGTCGAGTCTTCTAAATATTCCAAGTTTGCAGTCACTATATGCAGATGGAGGTAGTCAGGCCTTGTTGCTCCATCATCTTGTTAATCTCTTGGGCTACTTTAACTTGTCATGATGTGTAATATTACAGTTCTTCCAAGCAAATCCTGCATGCAGAGAAATTTTCTAGAAGACCAGAACTTGAAGAAAATGGTGAAAGGCCAGTCGATAAAGAAGGATGCAAAGGAGAAAGGGAAAGCCAAGGTTCCAAAATTTGCCCCAACCAAATGTGGCAGAAAGTCTGGCAAAGAAGTGATGGAGAATTTGTTCCAAACATATTTAGATGGTACATCATGCTACATTAAGTCCCTTATTCACAGGTGGGAGAATAATGCAAGAGCTAAGCAAGAGGAGGAGGCTGAAATAGCGGAGGAAGAATCGAATCCTATGATTACAGACCCTAGAAATACTTGCAACATATTATCCTTATTTCATCACTCAATTCACACCTATTGGTTACTGAAATGCCTTTTGGTGAAGGAAATAGTTTATATTCAAGAGATTGGGGGAGACCCTAAAGCAACCTCAAATTTAGCAGATATCAGCAGGGACATACAAGAAATTAACCTACGCGAGCATCACCAAAGCGTCTTCTTAGGAAGAATTGAGAAGCATCTGCAAAGTATGCACCAGGTTAACATGCCTGGCTCTAGTGTGAAAGATCCGGCTCCTATAGAGTCATCTGATGATCGATCTTAGTTATTTCTATTTTTGTGATGATAATGGATAACATTTAAATTTCCTATATGTTTATGAAAGGAAAGACTGATATTAGCCATTTAAAGACATTAAGAGACATATTGAAGATGTTTATGTTTTGGATGGTCTATAACTCTTTAAGATGTCCAGCAAACATGATTTCCTACGGGCAGGTTGAGGCCAAAAGTTGTATATTTTTCTGACCCGTATTTTTATTTTTGAATAGAAAATAGAAAGGATATACTAAGTTTACCAAAAAAAAGAACTAGTACTTGACAATATCGTATACCAATAATTGAAAAAAATCCAATAGGCTTGCATCCATCACATGTTATCATTTTAACCACCCATTGAAACATGTTGGAGTATGTTAATTACTCCTAGACTTCACACAATTTATAATATTTTGCATACAATTTAAATTTTAGGAAGATATTAACATGGGCGCAAGAGCTAAAATTAGCATAGCCATTATTCGCATTCTAAGCATACATCTAGAGGATTATATATGAATCTTTTTAGATATTGTGTGCTACTGTTGTTTTACTGAGCATTTAATTGTTGTAGTAGTCTGGTTTCATCCTCTATCCTTTAAAGTGATATCAAAGTCAGAGAAACCAAGCAATCAAATACAGAGTAACTAAGCATATCAGAGACAAAAGGTTGGATTCGATTTTCCTGAAAGCAAGAAATCGATAAATAGCCTAGATTCTCGGTTTTTAAATGTGTTACCATTAAAAAATTAACCCTCGTTGTGCCATTTTATACTTGTTATTCATTAAGGGAACTGTGAAAAGGTTGAAAAGTCATCCACCTATTGCCGACAAAATCCAAAATTCATCATTGTTAGTTTGTCAATCCCCACTGTGAGCTTCAACAACAAGCTAAAATCCTCCACCCTAAGCCACAACCAAAACAAGCCACCATCGAATGGACACTATTCAAGTCACCACATTTTCCTCCCACGACATAATGTATTAATTGTGTTCAATATCAAAGTTTCCTAATGTTTGAAATATTTTTTAAAAGGTTTTTAAATTTATCTATTTTTTCAGTTTAAAAAAGCACTTAAAGAATTTGGGTATTTAAAGAAATGTTGGGAGTATATATATATATATATATATATATATATATATATGGTGGTGTAAGAGAGATGTAGAAGATGTGGAAAATGGAAAAAAGGTGAAATGAGAAAAGATTTTTTTTTAGATATTTTTTGGAAAGAGGATTTTAATTAGTCCACAAAAAATGGCTTTTAAGGATTAAAAGAAGTAAATTAAAAAATGGAAAAAGTAAGAGAATATTATAGAAAAGAAAAGAAAAGAAAAATGTAAACAAGAAAGAGACATATTTATAATGTGGAGTAGCATATTTTCATATCCAAAGTATTAATTTTTCTACAAGCAAAAGAATTAACCAAATAAGATGCATAAGAGATGGGATATTGTGTTGAATGGGTTTGAAGAACCCTTAAGTCAAGTAGCCTATAAGACCATGGCACAATATCAAAGGGATCAACTTATAGCTAACAAGAAGGACGATGTGGCATCATTATTTCTCATTCAACAAGGCTTGTATGACAACATTCTTTCTAGGATTGTAGAAAAAACCAAGTCCAAATAATCTTGGGATATTCTAGAAATGGCATACAATGAAAGAGGAAGAAGCATTGATCAAACTGAGCCACAAAGTATCGAAGTTGATGAAATGACTATTCTAATATAAAAATTAGAATATTTTGATATTAAAAAAATAATAGCAGACATTGTTAGGGACCCTGCTAAAGAAAAGGAAGATAAAAAAGAAGATGAGAATGAAGGTGTCCTAGAAACTACATATAATTTTGTTGAAGAAATTATAGAAGAAAATGGTGATGTTATACAAGATGAGGAGCATGATCATGGTGAAAATAACAAAGTGAATATTGTGAAGCCCATTGTGTATCTACACATGTGAATGATAAAATTGAAGATGATGTTGAAATTGAAAGCGCAATAGCAACCAAATTTGAGGAGAACCTACAATGAAAATTGAATTCTATTATGAAGCTAAATTAGTTTTTCTTGAAGAGCTATTTACAAAGTCCAAGTTTGATGGAGATGGAAATGGGTATGGAAAAGCTACCATAACTATGGTAGTAGAAGGAATAGAGAAAATAAATGGTTGGCCAAGTGCTACCCAATTTTTATTTATATATATTTTTAATATATTTATGTTTTCTTTTCTTTTTCAAATATTTTTTTATTTTTTTGTTTTTTTTTAATTAATTTATACTTTATTTTGTATTTTATTATTATTATTTTAAAATTTATATTTTAATAACTTTATATATATATATATTTTTTGTTTTTAATTAATTTATGTTTTATTTTATATTTTATTATTATTATTTTAATATTTATATTTTAATAAATTTTTAAATATGTATAATTTTTTGTTTAAATAATTTTTCTTTTCCAAGTTTGTGTAATATTATTATTATTATTTTATGTTTTTTTTTTTTAATTATAATAATTTTAAGTGACATTTTAATTTTTGTTTCTATTTTTAAATGTTTTGTTTTATTTTATTATTTAAATATATAATTTTTATATTTTATTATTATTTTATCAATCCATTTTTTTAATATTTATTGAATTTAACTAATTTATAATATTTTCACTTATTTATTATTTTGTTTTTTTTTCCAAATTTTTGTTTTAAATGTTTTTTAATTTTTATTTCATTTTTTTTGTTTGTTTTTAATTTTATTTCAATTTTTTTAAACAATTTATTTTTATTTTGAAAAATATCAACATGAAAACTATAAAAAATCAAATATCTCATTAAAAAAAAACGATAATATGAAAATTGGTTAAACATTCAACATTTAAAAAAATGTGCATACTTAAAGCATAAGAAAATTTAAAGCATAAAAAATATGCCCCTCAAAAAAGGTGTTTGTTGTTGCAACAACGCTTTTCAAAATCAACATGAAAATCACTAATAATTTAAGAAAATTATCCATACTTAATACATAGAAAATTTAATAAAGCATACAAAATAGGCCAAAAATAGGGGTTGATGTTTCATCTCACTTTTTAAAATCGGCTTGAAATTCACTAAGATACAAAAAAAAATGTCAATACTTAATACATAAGAAAATTTAAAGTGTCAAAAAATATACTAAAAAAAGAAGAAGGGTTGATATTGCATAAACAATTTTCAAAATCGACATGAAAATCATGATTTTTTGCGACCTCTAAAAAAAAGAACTCGATACAATTCTCGTTAAGTTGTTGACAAAAGAGTTGTTTATTATGATTAATGGATTCTATGTTTATTGTGAGTGTATAGATCGAAGGTTTTGTACTAAGCCTAAGTCCCAACCACACCATTATCCACATGCATTGAGTTCAGTGTAAATAATGAAGAAAATCCTGCATCATAGTCTTTCGTATTCACTGCATTTAAAATCATGTGAAAGTCCATTGTTTGGAAGGTTGTGAGTTGAATATTCCATCGATTTAAGAGTTTAACAATTTTGAAGTATCATCATCCTTTTTTATTTTTGAGTAAGTAGTGGAGTAATTTGATTACATAACAAAGTCTCTTTATAAAATTAGAGTAATTCGGTTGAATATCTACATTTATTATGTGTGGTAAAAAGAAATATCTTGGTAAAGGGGATTTTAAAATTTTATTGTTGTAAGTAATAAAAAGAAATTTCCTGGCAAAGGGGATTTTAAAATTTTATTGGCGTAAGTTTTTATTTATGGGTAAAAATGTGTTCTATGGAGTTATATAGTGAATGGTATAAACATGTGATTAAATAGCTTTTGGTGAAAAATAAGTTTTACTTATAATAAGAGAAGTTTGGGTCTTATTTATGAACTAATTAAGAAAGGAGGTTGTTATAGTGCGTAGTAGCAAAAAATAAGTTTTGCTTATAATAAGAGGAGTTTGGGTCTTATTTATGAACTAATTAAGAAAGGAGGTTGTTATAGTGTGGAGTAGCAGATTCATGCAGTTATAGTCTTTGTTCTTCATCAAAATGGGTTTTTTGAGTGGCCTTTTATATGCCACTGCCTATGTGTACATATTTATCAATAGTTATTATCTGTCATCGCCTATTGTCACCAATATAAATTATGAATTTTGGGTCACTAAGATGAAAATCAGATTACAAATATATGATTTATGGGACATTGTTTCTAATGGGTTTGAGGAACCCTCAAGTTAGGTAGCCTATGAGGCTATGACGCAAGATCAACGGATCAATTCTTTATGAATAGGAAAAATGATGTAATATCATTATTTCTTATTAAAAAAGGATTGGATGACAATATTATTCCTAAGGCTGCACCTACAACCATGTCTTGGAATATTATGGAAATGACATAAAGTGAGAAATAGTGATTAACATGAAACAAAGCCACAAAGCATTGTTTTTGATGACAAAACTATTATAATATGAGAAGTAAAATATTTCAATATCGCAGAAGTAATGCGAGACATTGTGGAAGAGTCTCTTGAATAAAAACAAGGCATACAAGACATGGACCTTACAATTGTCGTAAGAAATGCAATGAAACTTGTTGAAGGAATTGCAAAAGAAAAATGTGATTTTGTGCAAGATGCAAAGTATGAATATTGTGAAAAAAGTGAAGATGATTGTGAAAATCTGCATGCAGAAGATGAAATTCAAACCACTTTACATTAGGGGAATTTTGAGGTCTAAAATGAGTCTCCTAAGAAAAATGTACAACCAAAATAAAATTTATAAGAACCAATAGGATTCAAGATGATGATGTCAACCATGGGGGATGATTCACCATTTTTGGAGTAAAAAAGTAAAAAAAATTAAAAAATTAAAAAATAATAAAATAATAAAACCATTTTTTCAACTTATATTTTCAACTTATCGCCATAAGGTTTTACTCAAATTTCGAGCAAGAGCAGTCGTTGGATGCAAAATTTAATCCCTCATCCAAGGAATACCCATGTTGCATACTTTCGATGGACCGTGCTAGATCTCATTTTTCATGTAGTAGGGTCCATCAAAAGTATGAAACATGGGTACTCCTTAGATGAGGAATCAAATTCTGCATCCAATGAGTGCCGTTGCTTGAAATTTGAGTAAATTAATTGGGAGATAAGTTGAAAATACAAGTTGAAAAAATAGTTTTGTTGTTTTTCCCTCTAAAATTTGATGATGTAATCTAATCTTAGTTTATTATTTCCACTATTATTTTATAATTTCCTTAGAAGGCCCATTTAAGACCTCAAAATTTCCCTAATGAAAGTAGGAACATCAGGTGACAAGACCTACTGATGAAAATTGAATTTGATTATGAATACGACTTAGAATTTCTTGAAAAGTAGCTTGTGAAGCTCAAGTATGATGAAGATGAAAATAAGTATGTAAAATTCATTATCACTATAGTAGTAGAAAGAACAAAAAATATAAAGACAACCATCAAAATTGTTGAATATTTTGTGACAATAGAAAAGGAGATGAAAGAACATGAAGTTATTGTTTTCGATTTTACATAGTTCAATAAAAAGTTCAATTAGTTGCATTTGAGATACAAGTAGATGCAAAAGGAAGAACCATATGAATATGACACTAAAAATAAAGAAACATTGGAGAAAAATATTAAAGTAAAATTCAATATTTATATCTCAATCCAAATTAATTTTAGAAAGATATTTTTAAACACTTTCCAAAATAGATATAAATCCTAATATTTTTAAAAACAATTAATTTTAAATAATAAAATTAATTCTATAAAATTCCTGATATAAATAATTCTATCAAAATTTCTGATATATATAAAATATAATTAATGACTAAAAGAAGCTAGTGCCCATTTTTTCCTAGTTTCCTCTTTGTCTATTTTTTTAATCAATAAGTAATATACTTAAATAACATATACTACACCCATAATTGCAAAGAAAATTACCTATTTAATAGACTTGTGTCCGTGAGTTGCAACAACACATTGAAACGTTCTTGGAGTGTAACCATTATAATTTTGACCATTCAATCTTGAAGATATTCTATAGTAAAAACAAGAACTGCAAGTAGCGGTAGTCCCTGCCGATTTGACAAGGGACTAAACATGTTTGATAGGGGACCAAGGAAATTTAAATGAATTTCATTAATTTTTAATTTGAATAAATTTGTTGATTTGTAAATTCAATGAATTTTGTTAATTAAAATCTAATATTCATTGTTTAAGTTAAATTTTATATACTGTGATATCTGGATTCGATACTGAGCTTTATCATAAAAGTTCCTTAGCATGCTCATATACATGGGATTATTTTAATGACAATAGCTCACATGTGTTCTGGTCTTCGAAATCATACTTAGTTGGAATTCATACATCATTGTTTTCGAGTTGTTTTCCAGATTTGTATCACTTGGGATTTGTACTTTGTTGTCTTCCCTATTGAAAGCATGCTCTTCACCCATTACTTGTGTGCATGTACAAAACCAGGATAGGTTTCTAATGAGATGTTCTAAAACTAGAAACACGTGCACGTGCACAAGCACATTGTTAGCTCTCGCATGTGCACATTGTTAGCTCTCACAAACTATTCCATGGCATAGATAAAATAAATTTGCATGTAGAAAGCTAGGATACATTTCTAATAAGATTCACTAACACCAGAAACACCTGCACGGGAACATTGTTAGCTTTGAAAAACTATTCCATGGCATAAGTACGATCAATCGACCAGGTTGTTGGATCAGTCATACCATATTCATGTCTATTATATTCACTCATTGACATGCGATGCTACTGCCATTGATCAACTAGGTTGTTGGATCAGTCATACCATTTTCATGTCTATTATATTCACTCATTGACATGACTTGACTCTGCATCGCATGGCTCAATAGAAAATGTGTGGCTTATACTTTTAAATTAATAATCACCTACTTCTTCTGAAAACTACTTATCCATGGTTGTAACTTCGTAATATTTTCTTATTGGTCCTATTATTGGCATTGGCCCTTGGGGGTAAGGTGTGAACTTAGTTGTGTCTATATGGAACATGTTGAAATTAAAATATTAAACAAATTTTCAATATATTGAAGCTGGCGACATTTTATTCTTGTGATTTTGTTTATTGATACTTTTATTAAGATTTTGAGTTAATAGGTTAGGTAGTCGTTCGTATAATAGGAATCGTTGCTATAATTTAATTTTATATATGAGAATAATTGAGTTGCTAAACAATCTAAAATTTTACAGTCATGCGCGTTAAGGAAAGCGACACTATGCACTCATACATAAATGGGCTTACTCCATTAGGTTACGCAAATTGACCTGCTAGGTGGGGCCTCTATTTCAGTAAAAGGCGTGACGCCAACCAGAGTAGTGCAAGCCAGCCATCATGGATGAAAGTAGAACACCTTCCTGGTAGGAAATAAATAAATATCAAGATGAATAAGATCTCTTGTGATCTGTTAATCCACAACAGTGGATTTTGAAGAGTCGTTAGAGTGTTAGATGAAACCCGCATAAGCTCAGGATACTTTGTGTAGAATGCTTAGGAAGACCGCTGAGAGGGTAAACCACAACCACCAAGCAGTCCCTTCCTATAAAACTAATGGGTACTTTTCTAGAGAGCCTCTCCCATCACATGCAATTAACCAACTATGTAGCAGTTTCTCCATCTATGTTCATGCACACAAAATGTAGTGTGCTAGTCTACGTTTGTGCTATTTGAGAGGGGATCTAGATGTAGATAATTTCATGGCGAGAGAAATGTGAAACACATGTGTGCGACTTACCTCTCATGCCATGAGACCCTTGAACCCTTGAACAACATGGCTATTTCCCCAAAAGAAATTTGTAACCTTCTGAAAGTGACTATGAGAAGAAAAGCATGTCCTTTCTACCACCATAGAAAGACCTGTCGCCGTAGTAGAATATTATTTCTAGACGGAATGATACTTACAGAAGCAACAATATTAAGGCTAAGTAGAGATTGGGAATTATTGATTTACTGAAAGCTAAAGGGTTATTATTGCACTGACGTGGCTCCACCTACGTCTTAGGGCATTGTAGGATAAGATATGACAGGTTCAAGTCTAGTTTTCAAGGACCAGAGGAAAAATGAAACTAACAACAATTAAATGAATTTCATTGCCTTGTTCCTAAATTCATCAAATTCTTCTTGCTTCTTCCTTGTGATAAGCGTAAGTCATCTTAATGGAGGATTTGTGTTAGAAATGGTCAGTTTACATAGGATTTGTGCACAAGGTATAATGGGCACTTATTTATTGTAAAGTAGAAGCTACTTTTAAACCTCTTTATCACAGGTTGATAGAACCAGACCTACAGTTTGCCCAATTAAGGAGGGTTATGATTACCTAAAGACAAAACACTCATGGGGAAAACCCCATTTATATCTCTTGATCATTGGTATGGGGATTAACATTTGCGCCAGATGAAGAGAAATTAGCGATTACCAAGCTGCAGAAGCGAACTTGAAGGAAGGCCATATATATTATCTTCTAAACTTCTAAACTTATTCAGGTTAAACATACATCCCTTTAATTCACTTTATTTTAGTGTGCTTCTAAAAAAGTTATTTTACTCTATTTAAAAAAAAGAATTGATCAGACATAATTTGAGCAGTAATCTATTATTAAAAAATTTGATAAATACAATTTGAGCAGAAACTAGTGATGTGTAAGACTTCATCGATTCATCATTTTAAAATCTGGAAAATATCTCTATATCTATATTTTGTACTTGACCTGTTGTTGTTGATTCATTTAGAGATCAAGAAATTTATCCATATATGTAAGCATATCTTCAGTTTACAACAGTGGAGCAGAGGAAGAAAACATAAAGCAGATGGATTTGCAGGTTACCCTTTCCCGGAGTAGCTGGTAAGCACCACACTGTAAACAAAGAAAATGGTGATTGTAAATTAATGTCACCAAAAATTGCAACATAACCAACTTGTAATATTCTCTGAGTATTTATAGAACTTTCAAATTTGATAAATCAAGAAAACAATTAAAAAATGAGACTGCAAGAAAGAAAAAAATTACATAACATAGTACAAAACATAATGTGGAATATAAATAGTTCATTGGATTACGTTTATATACAATGTCATACCAGAATTTGCATTGGTAAAATAAATCGTCTTGTTTTCTCTAATGATTACATTGCTAATATTGTTCCCATGAGTATAGCATATTGATTGACAATGTGAAATCAGATCCCAAATATTGGGTAGAACAAAAGAGTTGTTAAAAAATCATTTCATGAATCATAAAATTTGAGGAAATGTTAGGATGCTTGGCAATGCAAGGACCCAACACTATGTCATTACCAAATTGCTTAAGAATGTAAATAAATAAACCTATCATTGTATATGTGCAACTACGTTTTGATGGTATTTCGTAAATGTGTCATGTGTCTTGAAGTTGGTCGGTCTTGATTGTTGGAATTAACTCCCAACCACCGCCATGAATAAACAATGGCAGTAGCCTACACTTCATCAATTTTGTAGCAGAGAAGGACAAGCACAAATCCATAGAGTCGAAGTTGTTTTCACGCAACCACAGCAAACCGAGTACCACGACCATCCTCTGATTTTATTTCTTTGAACCACCACATTTAACTCACCTTTTGCCCACATCACATTTTCCTTACCTTACCTCTTAAATATTTCTCCATATGTTATTCTACCACCGATGCGATATCCGGTGGGACCCACCTTATACCTTACCACATTGCAAAACCATGAAATTCCTTTGTATTCCTCCTATTTCCATTATCGGACTTACAAATGTTTACCGCTCGCAACAACACACTTCGCAATGTTTATCACTTACCTTTCCACCACCGTAAGCTATGTTATTTACCGTGCGATGCGATTGTGCTACCACACATCGCAATCACAACATTCTAAGTTTACCTTCCGCCACCCGCAGTTATGTTATATGTTTTACGATGCAATAATGCCGTAGCGTATCACAATCGCACAAAGTTAAGTTTTTCACACATCGCGCCCACAAAGTTTTATGTTTAGAGTTAAAGTTCCGCGAGGTATGTTATTTGTGTTGCGATGCGATCACAATCGCACATCACAAGGTTTTGCATTTACCCGTGTTCATGTATATGTTAATTGTTAAGATCGCATATCTGCGATCTGCAATAAGGCTCCGAATGCAATGAGGACTCAGAGCCGAAATCTATATTATTTCGATTCCATGCTTTTATGTTTTGAACGCATTTTTACGTGTTTTCATGTATAAACCATAATAGGGTCTGCGTGCCGTTTTTAATGAAGAAATGGGTCTTTTGACAACAGAAGGATGAGAGATTGTTGAACATCCGTTCAACAATGAATTTCATTGATTAGATTTAGGTTTTAGGCTACGACCATCCTTGTATTAAAACAAATGTAATTTCATTTTGTTAAAGTGAAGGAATAGAAAACCAAAGTTTGTTCCTCTCCTGTGTATTACGCTCTCTGTGTATGAATTTTTAATTCCGCATTATTTGCAGTCTTTGTGTTGTTGGGGTAACAAATTTCGTCTGTTATTTTTTTGTTCAATATTTCCAACATGGTATCGGAGCAGGTATAGGCTCTTAGTAAAAGAACAAGCTCTCTTTACTGAAGAAGTTGTAAGATTGTTTGTTTGTAGAAGCAGAAGTCTCTAGCAATGAGAAAGCTTTTACAAAAGTGAGAAAGTTTGTGTGTACACTGTCAGAATGGCAGCAGCAGCAGGCACAAGCCTGACAAATCCACAATTACCACAGTTCAATGATAAAAACTATGATTATTGGGCCATTACAATGAGGGCCTTGTTTGCTTCACAAGATATATGGGAGCTAGTGGAAAATGGCTTTCCAGAACTAGCAGATGTAGCAGCACTAAATGCTTTGACATCAACAGAAAGAGACTTGTTGAAAGATAATAGGAAGAAGGACTCCAAAGCCCTCTTCTATATCTTCCAAGCAGTACATGAGAATATTTTCCCAAGGATTGTAACAGTAACAAAGTCTAAGGAGGCATGGGATATTCTCAAGAAAACCTATCAAGGCATGTAGAAGGTGAAGGCAACAAAATTACAAATGCTGAGGAGAGATTTTGAAACCCTCTGTATGAAAGAGTCTGATAGCATAGACTCATTCTTCACACACGTGATTGGGTTGTTTACCCAGATAAGGTCTCATAGAGAGACACTTGAGGAAATATGAATAGTGGTGAAAATCTTAAGAATTCTACCTTCAAGATTTGATGCCATAGTAGTGGAAATAGAAGAGATAAAGGATCTCTCAATATTTTCAGTGGATGAGCTTTGTGCATCCCTGATGTCTCATGAACATAGATTGAACAGAACAACGAACTCCTCATTGGAGCATGCTTTCAAGACACAAATTTCTTTTAGCCGAGGTAGAGGTCGAGGAAGATCCAACTACCAAGGAAGAGGAAGAAGTCCACAAAGAGGTGGTAGAAATATCCCTGCAAGCACAAGTGGAAGGGGCAACAACCCGAATCAAAGAGAAGGCTCAAGCCACAATCAAGCACAAGGACAAAGGTATGATAAATCCCAAGTCCAATGTCATTATTGTAAAAAGTATGGGAATTATGCCAATGAATGTAGAAAGAAACAAAATGACATGAGTAATAGACAAAATGTAAATTTTGCAAGAGAAAATCAGAACCAGAGTAATGTGCTTTTAACATGTAATGTAGCACAAGAAAAACATGAAGATGTATGGTTCTTAGACTGAGGTTGTAGTAACCACATGATTGGAAACATAGAAAGGTTTGCCAATCTGGATGAGAGTGTTAAATCTAAAGTGACAACAGGGACTGATAGTAAAGTCTCTGTCATGGGGAAAGGAAGAGTATCAATAATGACAAGGAAGGGAGAGAAGAAGTTTGTGCCAGATGTCTATTATGTACCTGGCCTAAACTGTAACCTTATAAGCATTGGAAAACTTATAAATAAGGGCTAAAATGTATTTTTTAAGAATTATGTGTGTACAATCATGGAAATACCTTCAAGTAAAAAGGTCATTACAGAAGTGCGTATGACAAGTAATAGGATGTTTCCTCTCAATATTAGAACAGACTTGAAGGAAGGAGGTGTTGTAGCAACTGTAACACAAGAGGTCTTTCAATAAGAAGTGAAATATGAAAATTGGTTATGGCATTTGAGATTTGGACATCTCAATTTTGGAGGTTTGAACCCGTTGCATAGAAAAGGGATGGTAAAGGGATTACCACTTATAGAGAAACCAGAAAGCCCGTGTGAAGGCAGCATCTTGGGCAAACAACACAGATAATCCTTTCCAGTAGGAAAGAGTATAAGGGAAAACGCACCCTTAGAGATTGTCCACTTAGATTTCTGTGGACCAATGCAAACACCATCATTAGCTGGCAGTCACTATGTCTTGACATTTATAGATGATTATATAAGAAAGACATGGGTTTATTTCTTGAAACAAAAGAGTGAAGTGTTTGAACAATTCTACCACTTCATTGATGATAAGAGTTATCAACCAGAAAATTTTGTTATAGATATTGAAATAGGCAATTGTTGGTGAAAACATATATGTAAACCAACATAATCTGTTCACATATATAAAAAATTTGTTATAGATATTGAAATAGGAGATTGCAGGAGAAAATCCTTTGGTGATTAATAATCCTCCAAAACAAGCATGCAATGAGCATGTAACTCAAATAAGATATTTTAATTACATTCAAGTACAATCTATCTAGCATAGATGTAAATAAAGAGAATTTGTATTAACAAAAATCAAGTTTACTCCAAGTTCATCTACATATCCTAGCCCCAATTGCATGCTTGCCAGAAATTGTATATGAAGAACAATAGTCTTGGTATACAAGAAAGTGAATGTCATTTTAATATGGTGATCCGGATTTTATGCAGGAACGCAACAGAATACAAATATAACCATTGATACAGAGATGCAGCGGAAATAATGCTTCATTTTATTAATAAAAGAATGACTGCAATAAGCTTACAAACATAATGGAAGCAAGCTAGGGCGCTGGTAGCATATCTCTGAGAAGAGATGTAGCGTACGCAGGCCTCTAAACTGTGTTACATTGAGGCTCACAGGCCTATTACAGACATAATGAAAATATAAGAGCTATGGTACTGGCAGCATATCCCTGAGAAGAGATGTGGCGACTACCAACCCTTGAACTTTGTTACAATGCAGAGATGATGGAGATATGGCGAGCTAGGGCACTGGAAGTGCTTATCTCTGAGAAGAGATGTATCGGCTCCCAGCCCCCTGAACTATCTTACAATGAGGCGCGAGGGCCTATTTATTGTTGAGAAACAATGTAGAATCCGAAACGTCCAAAACCCTAAATCAAGAGAGATGGGCGTTGCAACCGTGGCATCTGCTGGGTAAATTGGTGTCCAACTCTGAGGACGTAGAATTTGCATCCGATCTCCGTTTGACCGTTTCTAAGAATACAGAAGATTCGCCCCAGAGTACAATTTTTGAACGAGCAACATCGTCCATGGACCTGTTGCAGTACTGCTTTTCCCCAAAACGCCGCGCAGGGGCCTCAAACGCCTGAAAGCCAGACCAAAATTTTCCAGCGGCATGGTGTTAAAGCAACTGCAAACTGAAATAACTGATGGTGGGGGTTCAAATGGACTCGATGGGTGGCCACCAATATTCACCTGGATTATTAATGCCCCAAAACGGCTCCGGGTGTGTAGGACCCGAAAACCTGCTATAAATAGTAAGTTGTGCTGAAGCTGAAAAACTGAAAGAATTGATGCTGCGGGTCCAAATGGAATAGGTGGGAGGCCACCGATATCCACCTGGATCATTCCTCCCTCCTTAGGAAGCAATGGTTTCCATTGCGTTAAGTTCCTCCATGGGGGGGAATTAGCCGAACTTGGTGTTGGTAGATGTGTCGATGGTGATGTGCCACCTCTGTGGGCAGCTGTCAGCGATTCCAGCACTTCATCATCGTTTTTCCGTTTTCAGGCACTTTAACAATATTTGTGATGATTCTGCTTCCCCGTTTTTCCACTATAAATGTCAAAAGCCGTTATGTTTAATCATGCCCGCCGCCAGACATGAAGAGAAAAATGAAAGAGGCAGCACTCCGCCTGCTACTACCCACCTGATTTTATGAACGCACGAATACAACATAACCACGGATACGTAGATGCAGCCAGAAATAATGCTTCTTCATTTGCCATAAAAGAACACCTAACAGCGCATAAACATAATGGAAGCAAGTTACATACCGGTAGCATATCTTCCAGAAGAAAGATGCAGCGTATTTAGCCGCCCCTTAAACGAAGCTGTTACTGGCGCTCGCAGTCGGCTACGGATATACGAAAATAAGAGCTATGGTACCGCATATCCCTGAGAAGAGATGTGGCGACTACCAGCCCCTGAACTGTGTTACAATGTAGACATGATGGAGATGGGGCGAGCTAGGGCACTGGTAGCGCTTATCTCTGAGAAGAGATGTATTGGCTCCCAGCCCCCTCAACTGTCTTACAATGAGGCTCGAGGGCCTATTTATTGTTGAGAAACAATGTAGAATCCGAAAGGTCCAAAACCATAACCGTAGGAGATGAAGCGCCAAAACTGTGGCCTGCCGCAACTGGTGGTTCAACTCTGAGGATTGGGACCACACTTGCGGCGTCAGCCGCCCTCAATATTTCGAAGAAAGATTCTGTCTGAGAGCAGAGATGAATGATAAACATCGTCCATGGACCCATGTTGCCTGTTAAAAACTGCCGTTTAGGGCCTCAAACTGCTCCGGTTTAAGACCAAAATCGACAAAAATAGTAAGTTGAAATAAAACCAAGGGAATTGAAATAACCGATGTGGGGGGAAAAATGGACTGAGGGTGGCTACCAATATCCACCGGGATTGGTTAATGCCCCAAAACGCATGCGCCGGGTGTGGCAGGATCCGAACCCCGTTATAAATAAGAATAAATGTAGCCAAAAACTAAAAGAATGATACAAACAGTCTAAATAATATATGAAATACCTGAGGATCCACCTGGATCATATGGAGACATTTTTGGAATGAGATATTGTTCTTTAAGATCGTACCACATGTAGAAAAACATTGACATTAATCAGAAGTTCCAAGAAATTGTCTTTGATGATAATTTTCTAGATAATATAGAATCAACTAAAATTGAAGAAATGAGGCCACTAATTCATGAATGCACAGTTCAAGATAAAGTAAATTAGGTGATCAAAAATATTTTTCAAGGTATATCTAGCATAGCACAAGCTTCATTCTTAAATATATTTTTAAAGAAAAAATATATAAGAAATATAGTTCAACTATTGGGCATTAGAAATTCCAAAGAGGTGAAGGTAAATGAGTTGGTATCAAGAAATATGACATGAAAAATTGCAAAGTATAAATCTCAATATGGCATAAGTGCTAGTAGGGAATTATTGGCAGGTGCTGTTGGAAAAGGAACTACACCAAATCAGTTTATGTCAATGAAAATGAGAATGTGCAAAACATTAAGCAAAATTTTATGGAGGAATTAAAAAATTAGGATTCAATAATATGAGAATTATGAACTTACATGTTGGGCTAATATATGTAGGAAACCTTATCAAGATAGACTTTCGTATAATGTGGGGGACAATGTGAAAGAGTTTTGGTATTGGAATTTCCATGTTTCACCAAATGAAAAAAATATCATGAGACATTGTATATCTAGAGGGGTGTATTGAGAGCATTTCCCCTTTCAATGATTGTTATTATTAAATAATATTTCTTACTACATAATATGTATAACTTGTATATAGACTTATCAAAAAAATGTAACTGTGTTGGAATCTTATGACATCAAGGATAATATAAGCAGTCCATTCATACAACTACCACATACTATCAATAGGCCAAAGGGTTTTCCTGTGAAGCGATCTATGCATATTCGTCATGCAGATAAAATCTCAACACTAAGGAGTCATCCTAAGATAAAAGGTCATCATAGTAACTTTTATGTTAAAAAAGAATCAATGACTTAATTCTATTTCTCTAAATATCAACAATTGGACAACAATAACCATATAGGTAATGCTTTGGGAAATGTGTCTCCATATCATAGTATAATTGTATATACTATAGCTTATACAAAAGATATAAAAATATGTCATAAGCAATGAAACTGCTACAAGAACTATTCACAATCCTTAATGATATACTAAAATTTCTTCCACAATACAAATCAAGTGTCTAAAGAAGCCATCATCACTCAGTTACCGTATAGGTAACACCATATATCAATTTCTTAGCATATATCAATGTAGACATGGTTACAAATTTTCATGGATAACCAATTTTTCATGGATTAGGTGGTATGTATCAGCAAGAAAGGATATTAAAATATGTTATAAGTAATGAAACTGTTACACGAACTATTCATAGTCCTTAATGATATACTCTAATTTCTTCCACAATACTAATCAAGTGTCTAAAGAAGTCATCATCTCTTCCAAAATCGCATATTTAAATATTCAAGTTGTAAAAATTGAAATTGTTTCCTAAATTTTAATAGAATCATGCGCTCAGATCTAAGATATAGTTCCTAAACTTTGAAGCCTCTTCTTGATTGAAAACATACTAAACTAATAAGATATAGCTGAAGAGAAAGAATTTAAAAACTTCTTGGCACAACTTGAATAATTGTAAATGTTATATATATATATATATATATATATATATATATATATATATATATATATATATATATATATATATATATATAATTTAAAAATAAAAAATTAATGAATTTGAATACATTAAATAAATAATTATTAATTTAGAAAATAATTATATCAAGAAAGGCAAGGACCATGTTACTGTGAAATCTTACTGTAATAGTGCTTCCTTGAACCTTACAAATCATGAGGCCTATGTTGAAGTTAAGTTAAAGACCGTTTCTGATCATGCCAACATGAATGCATCATGAATAAAGAAATAGATCGTGATTTTCTACCTTCAAAATCAAATGTTTTTTTCGTGTAGTACCTCCATATTTAATCTTGATCACTTCCTATTGAGTCACCTATGTATTATTTCCGTCATAATATTAGGAAGTATGTCCAAAGATCACATTTTTAAGCTACTAAAGATGTCCCTGAAATTCTGTAAATGCTCTTTTTTCAAAGATCATTGACAAAGCTTGCTTTTTATTCTTTTGAAAGTATAGTGCAAATGTGTGAGAGGTGTATTTATCAAGAGAAATAAAAATAAGGTGATTGATAAAATAACTCCAACACCTAGAGAGATTTGGTAGCATTTATGGAGTTGGCTAACATGTATTGTTATGTGGTGTTGGCTACTCGACATAGCTTTCTTGATATTGTGTAGAAGAAATGAATTTTTATTTAGCTTATATTACATTAACCATGAAATTTCCAACACTCATGGCACACTTTCCATCACATTTTTAGAGCAAATTATAACAGAGTATCACACATTTCTTATCAGAGCTAAATGCTCCTATATGCAACAATGCTGGATTTCATCAAAAGAAGTAAAAACAAGTTTATTGAGAAAACACTCCAACACATTTGTACAGAAAATGATAACACAGTATCTCACTTTTCTTATCAGAGCTAAATGCTCCTATATGCAACAACGATGGATTTCATCACTTAAAAGCAGTAAAAACAAGTTTATTAAGAAAACCACTCCAACACATTTGTACAGAAAATTATAACACAATATCACAATTTTGTTATCAGATATGAATTCTCCTGTATGAAAAAATGATGGCTTTCATCAGTTCAAGAGCAATAAAAACAAGTTTATTGAGAAAAAAACTCTAGCACTGAGAGAGATTTGAAAGCAACTGTTGAATTGGTGAACATGTCTTGCTCTATGGTGTTGGATTTTGGGTGTAGATTTCTTGATGTTGTATACAATACTGTAAATTTGCATGTAGCTTATACTACATTAACCATGAAATTGTCAACATTCAGGGCACACTTGCTTTTGGAACATGGTCTCCTACGAGCTGCAAAACTGGTCTGATTTTGTATATTTTTTATTATATTTAGTCGAGCGCAAGGGTTTTAGGGTGGGTCAAAGCCCCTAAAGCATTGTAATAGGTCAAAGGGTAAACCTCGGGTCTGAAAACCACGGTTTGCAGATCGTAGGAAGGATTAGGCTAGATTATTATAAATAGGGGAACGTTTTGAATTGTAAGCAGGCAATGAAGAGCTATTGATGCGAATTGTGGTTTAGTTAGTCTGTGTGGGTTTTTGGGGAAGGACTCCTGCTGGCTGTGTGCGCGGAGATCCATAGTCCTGCTGTGTGCAGACCCTGCTCCTGTGTGCGCAGGCTGGGATGGATATTGTAAGAGGAAGTTGATGAATTAATGTACTGTTTATGTGAATCTTTGGTAATTACTGTCTTATGCATATTTTGTATTCAGCTGCGAAAGTTCTGTGTAAGTGTTTTACTGCATCTAGATTTGTTCTGTTCTGTTTATGCCATGTTGAGCTATTGTCTTGAAGTATATGATTATTGAGCCCCATAGTACAATTAACCTTGTGCACGTGGATGCGGAAAGAGGCCCACAAGTCCCGCTTGAGGAGATCTAGACATCTTGAGGCAGGGCACAACTCTGCTTGCATTACCTATCCTTTCTCAGGGTGTGCAAACCTAGTTCCAGCACCCACCCATACTACTTCGGGTGAGACTGTGACCTGCGCAAGTAGGTCACTGCCGAAAGGGCCAGTAGTATAGGGGTTTATTGGCAAACCTTGAACTCCAAACCTAGTTCAGGACCCCTCAAGCCAAAAAATGGTTCTGTTGCCGGGACCTGGAGCATTTTGAGAAAGGGATCAGGTAATAATAAGAGATTATTGGGAACCTGACAAAGAAGAAGAGCGGGTGTGAGTGAATGAGCTCCATTATGGGTGGAAGTACAACGTGGAGCGGTAAGTACTATTGAACCAATCAAGACGGGGATAAATCTATCTATAGCCTATAGAAAGGAGCAGCTACACAACGCCCACTAGCTACACCACCCTCAGGACCGTGTGGGGATAAAACCTCGCCCAGAACACCGCCGAAAGGAGACATGGTAGCGCACTTGAAATTACCTACCTTTAAAGGTGCAGGAGATGAGGATATGGACTGATTTTGGTTTGTTGCAGATTCCGTCTGGACTGCACAAAATGTGACAAACGATACGGTGACGAGAGCACAGCTATCCCTAGCGTTCGAAGATAGAGCATTAGACTAGTGTATGTGATACGTCTCTCAGAACGGGAGTGCATATATTCAAGATATTAAGGACGCTCTGAAGCAACAATTCTGAAAGCCAAAGTCTTACTCTCAGCTGGTCGCAGAAGTAAAGGAATTCAAGCAGGGTGCGTATGAGTTTGTATGGGAGGCTGATTAGTGATTGAAGAAAGCAATCAGGGAAGGAGGGTTTGATTATGATGATAGACAACATACGAAATGGTTCATCACTATGTTGTTACCCCACCTGCGTACGCCAATGAGTCACCAAACCTTTGAGTCACAGGAAAAAGTTGTGGAAGTCGCTATGAAACTAGAAGCTGTGCCCAGAGAAGATACTTCGTTAGGAGTACAACAAATTCAGGAGCAACTCGGAGCTATGCACATGGAAATTCAGAGCCTGCAAAATGAATGAGGGAAAGGAGCCAGCGTAGATTTGTGGTGCATATGATGTCAGGTATCTGGCCAAACAAAGGATCAGTGCCCGCTATTGGCAGACTACATGCAGGTAGGGGGACCTAGTTCGATCTGCCCAGGAGCAAGTGGGGGACCCATATTATCACGACCAGGTTTGAGCGGACCTGCGCTATGGTGCAATGACTGCCGTGTAGCAGGGCTGGATGATACAGACCATTGCCCTCGATTGGGTGCTTATGTACCAAAACTGAAACATCATTGGTGCAGGTTATGCCGATCGGTAGGACACGATGAGTAGAACAGTCGCATTTACAACTTAATGATAGATTGGGGAAACTTGTATAATGTACAAGCAGACCCTGTGTCACCAAGATCCCCCATGGTCTTTGGTGGCTCTCCAGCAAGGGGCAGAGGAGGTCAAGGAGGAAGCGCAGGTTGAGGGCGCGGATAGCTAATCTGTTATAACTGCGGGGAAGTAGGACATTTCGCAAGGGACTGCCCAAATCCCACTCGAAAATCCTGTAAATATTGCAGACAGCTAGACCGTGCGGTTGAATATTGCCCAATATTAATAGCAAGGATGCAAGAAAAGCATCCCACCCCTACACAGAATGTGCAGAGAGTTAAAGCTGAGCTAAGGAACATAGACCCAAGTGTGAAGGTCATAACACGCAGTGGGATGGTCACCCAGGGATCGAAGGAGGAGGCTGCCAGGGATCCTCTGACCTATCAAGGAGGATTGAACATAAAGAGGGGATAAGAAACCATGGCCATAGCTGACCAGGACCTCGCTCAGAGGGTAGCAGCTACTGCGAAGGTACCGACACACCATAAGACAGATGAGGGGGTGGAACCCTTTCTACAGGAATGTCTGAAGCTGCCGCGTAACCCAAAGGCTATAGAGAACCTTCAGGCATTAATGAATATCTGTGCAACATAGCCTGATCTGACCTCCGGGACCAAGGATGTACACAAACTATACAGGTATAAAAAACGCACTGGTAGAGAAATACGGCTGACTGTGCAGATTGGTGACTACGAGATGGATCAAGTTATTTTGGACCTCAGATCAGATGCAAACGTGTTACCTAAGAAAACCTGGCAGTGAATGGGAGAGCCTAGATTGGAATGGTCCACCATCCAGCTACGCATGACAAATCAACAAAAGATCATCCCTCTTGGAAGATTACCAAAAGTCATGGTAGATATCGCAGGAGTGAAGGTCCAAGCTGACTTTGAGGTAATATAAATCGTGGAAGATGCAGATCCCTACCCTACACTCCTCGGACTGGACTGGAAAATAGATATGGGGGGTGTCATCAACCTCAAAAAGTGCAGCATGGTATTTGAAAATAATGGTACACGAGTGATAGTACCACTGGATCCCGTGGAAGGTGTGCGGTATACAGAGCTAGCGTGTAATGAGGAGGAAGTAGATCACATTTACAAGTTAACTACGCAGGACGAGGACTGGATTAACCCCACGGCGGAAGTAGTGCTCTGTTGGGAAAAATATAGTGAATTCTTTTCTGACTCTAATGGGGAACTGGAAAATTGTCAAGGCTGGTTGCATGAGGTTTCGGCGCTACAATGTCTACGGGTAACAAGACATTTCCGCTGCATCTTCGCCGAGGTATGAGACTTGCCCTACTTTGAGAATTCAGGGAACATTAAGGAATTTTTACGTGCATTCAAAGCAGAAGTTCCCAAGGGATGCAGGCTAGGGGCCCTTCCACTAGCACTGCGTAGAACGCCTGCGCGTTGGTGGGATACGCATGGGAAAGTATTTCGCACTTGGGAGGAATGTCGATATAAGATAATCCTGCGATTTGGAGCCCCAGCTAGAAGACGGATCCAGAAGTTCCTTGGGTCAGAAGACCCACGCAGAAATTGGCTTGCATGGGAAATGCAATGAGGTGATAGGACCCCAACCGAATGGGCTCACCTGTTTGTCCATGACCTAGAACTGCATCTCGCTGCATGGCATCTAGATACGGAGCAGCATCAGTGCACGCGCCATTGGGAGCATTTGCGGGAGGAGTTCCTATATACATTTAGGGTGGAAGATGGCACAGGGGCGCTCGACGCAGCTCTGCAGAACACGACTGCCTCAACTGAGGAAAGATCACACCTGCTCATCGCACCTAGATCAAGGGTTACACCGGTACCACACACGGTTGAATACTGGGGCCATAGCCTGACAGAAGGGAAGACCAATCCCCGCACTATCCCAACCAAGGCACTGGGCGGGATGCGTACGGTGGCCAAGTTGATGGAGTGGTACCTGTACCGCATTACAAAACACCTAACATCGCCTTTAATTCGGGGCACGCGAGCAGCATGTAGGCGTCATCCAAAGTCTTTAAATCCATGGGAACGTCCTCAGGTACGAATAATGACCATCAAACCACTACACTTTGGTGAAAAGGGAACCTTACCGTTACAAAAAATGGGCGGTTGGCAATCAATGCAGCAATTTATGGTGAGTTGTTATGGGTTGCTTGATTATACGTTTCAAGTTAGATTGACTCTACCATTGGGTAGCCCCGGACAGTATAAAGACAACAGGATAACTTTTCTCAGGGCTCCATATTGTCTCTGTACTCTGCCTCTGTTATTCTCCTTCTTTCTTATATGGATCTTTAGCATTTTCTGTGAATTTCCAATTTGGGAAGCCTGTCCTTTTGTTGCTATGGCATCCCCTCACCTACCGAACGCTTCGACACCTACCAGTTCAGCGCCTGTAGACATTGTGTTGAGAGGGTCTGGGGATGCTGAGATTGATAAGATAATTTCCCTCTAGCTCCCTGTAGGGAGAATTGACTTTGAACCCCGTGCAGAAGGGCACCAAAGTTGCACGACGGGAGTTCCCGACCTTTACAACCCTGGAATGATCGCAGGCCCCAGCCGGACGGCCTCATAAGATACCACGAAGGATGGTACACAATTTTCATAGTTCACCATCAACACTGATGCAGTCGAGTCGCAGCTAGTCCAACGCACAGAAGGGAAGACTAACAGGGATACTCCATCCCCCTAAGGGACAAAGCAATATAGGGATACGCTGTGACTTCTCCGCAGTTCTAGACTACGAGCCAGTGAAAGACATATTTTTTCACTACCTCGCACTATCGTGGTTGGCGACCATGCCCCTGTTAGCCACCTATGAAATTTGTTAGACCAAAAGGTGGCTAAATCATTTTTGGAGCCTTCAAGGAACAAATTTTATTGCAAAAAAGTGTTATCTCTTGAAGACTCTTGAAAGCCTCATGCCTCTGTCCAAAATCTTCCCAACTGTGCCCATTTTACACTCTGGAATTCTGCTAATTTCATGAGAAGAAATTTCTGCAAAATCACCTTTTTTCCCTTTCCTCACTTGAAAAACTAACCTCCATTTTGCTCCCTTTTCCTCCATAAAAATCCTCTATTTTTCATATTTCCCCTTCTTCCATTCATCACCATTGGTTGATGCCATCCAACGGCCATGCTCCTCCCCACACCCTTTGAAGTAGTAAAACCAAATAACGCAGGATTTTGTAACTTAGTTTTGTATTGTGCAGGTGTTTGAATGATTTTCCGTCATATTAAAGAGTCCGAGGTTTGAACCAGGAGTTTAATGGACCGAAGTGAATAGCAAGCAGGGTGTTAACCCCGGTTTAACCTACGGTCATTTACTGTTCAAAAGCAGCAAGCAGTTTTGATCGCACCGCTTTTGGTACGGAAAGGAAACCACTCAATAGAAAGCGATCCTATGAAAAGCCGACACGTCGACGGGACAATACCGCCTCATCGCTCCCTCATCGCGCGTTAAATTTCGACTATGGGCTCAGTGCGATATTGATGTACGCTGTCCAATCTGAGGCCGGCTCATCGGACGGTGATCATGCTCAAAAGAATCTCGGGGGATAAACTAAGGTATGGCATGATCCATGGCCCACAATCAATCGCCCTGGTCGCCACGACCACGATAGCAATCAGTAGTCCCACAAAACTAGTGGTCCCCAACGCCTAGTCAGCATCCACACGGCAGCAACTGATTGGAGCGGGTCTTGTTTGGTTGCTCGCATGGTCGTGAAATCCGGACCCGAAATTGTTATAGGGCGGGTTTGATAAAAATTTCGAGTCACATTTGGGCTGATGTCAGCAGGCCCCAAACGGACCCGGGGAGCTTTATAGGGTGGATTTAATAAAAATTTTGGGTCACATTTGGGCTGATGTCAGCAGGCCCCAAATGGACCCAGGGAGCTTTATAAAGCAGATTTCATAAAAATTTCGGGTCGCAAACACCATGATGTCAGCGGGCTCCTTTTGTCACCCGAAATGGTTTATACAGCTTGGTTTTATCGAGAGTTTTGAAGTCCGGGTATGTTATTTGTTAAAGGGTGATTAAAATGGCTTTTCCATTATACTAAAGAAAAATCCAAAGGCTGGGGTTTAATTCTCACCCTTCGATTCATTAAAATGAATCCATCCACGAGTTAAATTTCCATGTCTCGTTAATGCTTCAAAGGCATTGTTGCCTCATGGGCCCTGCGCAGCACTGGACACCAACAAGACACGGTGAATAAACCACAAACAAAGAGTATCAGTGTCGAAGACAAAACACACCAGAACAGGAGATTGAAGATAAGTTTATGAGGATTACGGCTAAGATTGATTATCAAAAGCCTAATCCTCCAAATTAAAACACAGTTAAAAGAAAAATCATAAGTGTTTTATCAGATAGGAAAGCCTCTATCGCCACATCTGGGGAAAATTGATTCCTCCCAGCTACCACAATGCCACCTGTGCCTCAAAGAATTCAAACACAAGCCGAAGTTATTGATCAAAAAAGACATTTGCCTCAGCGCAGCCAGAGAGTTAATTCTGCAAATGAAATTAATGACAAAATATCAACAGAGTTACTTTAACATAACACAGAGCCTCAAAAGTCAATAAGAGCTCCCACCGAGCTTAATCTTGAATGAAAAACATTAATACAGATAGAAATATCTGTAAACTTCTCCATTGAGCCCCACAAAGGCCGAGAAGTCATTAATCTGTATTAATTATCTTGGGAGATCTTTTATTAGATCCCACCTCCTCATTCTCCTATAAATACTACTGGAGAAGATGAGAAAATGTTGGTTTCCGAATTTTGAAATATAATTGAGCTTGAAATTCCTTCGTGTAAATAGTGTTCACTAGCTCTTGGAGCTCTGCTCGTGATAGATAAGTTAGTGTGGAAGGTGTAGATGATTGCTAAACTAAAGCATTGGACTTAAAGCTGTAACTGGTTTGGAGCATCAATACAAGCTGATTTATGGGATCCTAGTCTATGTCAACGGTGATGTTTTTCTCATTGTAGCTCGTTATTTTGTTTCTGTTTTCACTGTGTTCATCTTCTCTTATAAAGAAAAACATGCATAGAGTTAGGACCTACTGTTTATCAGTACCCTTCTCTGACTGAAAATCTTTATCTATATTTTTTCTTCCAATTCGTGTTATTTAGGAATGATTTAATTCAGTCTAAGCATAGGAATGCTAGCGTTCCCTCATCCTACTATCTTAGCTAAATGTTGTTCTTGGATGTTATTTCCATTTCATGTTAAGTAGAGATGAACTAAGGAAGATATGGTGTGCCCTGGTCCTAGTTTTATCCCAAAAGACTGTCTGAAAGTTTCCCTTGGAATGTGTCAAAAACTGGCTAGTTTGAAAATACTTACCAGATCTTAGGCCATTGTTTGTTATCTTTGTGTTTGTCTTGAAATTAACCAAGTAAAGAAGAGCTAGGAGAGGAGTTGTGGTGAGCCCATCCCGCTAGTTTCTTCTCCAACAGTTGCCTTCAAGTTTCCCTCTGTTTTTAAATGTTTTTCTATTGAAAGTGTATCAAAAGCAGGCTAGTTTAGAAGTACTTACCAGATCCTAGGTGACTTTTATGTCTTTCTTAAGTGTATGTCAAAATCTGTCTAGTTTCAAAGTACTTACCAAATCTTGGGCTGCTCTTTGTTCTTCATTTTTTAAATTCCCCTTCTTGTTGTATCATTTCATTCCATAAATAAAACTTTAAAGAGATCCTTAGACATAGATGACTTGCCCCATGGACCACTCTTGCCCCTTGCTGTTTCAATTAAACCCTATTATGACTCCATAGCCCAATGGACTAAAACCTGCAATTATCTATCTTTCTGGCCAAAGCTTGTTCTATTTGCTTGCAACTTCTCACCTTTGAAACTCTTTGCATTTAGAACTTTCCCCTCAAACAATATTCATGCTCAACCATCCAAAAACAAACAAACCTTCAGCCTTCATAACTAGCCTAATATCATTACTCAAAAATTCAAAGACAAATCCATCTTTGCACTTATTGGAGGGATCCCTCTCTGGATTCAGGAGGGCTAGATCCTAGAATCCCAAAGTGGTTGAAATGATGTTGTTTCTGTGATTGGACTTTGCCAATCTTTCTAATTACAGATTCCTAACATTTCTGGCGACTCCGCTGGGGAACTGAACCCAGAATCTCTTGTTCCCCTTAAAATTTCAGACAAACATTGTTTAGTGAGTAAGAAGCAGCCTTTTCAAGCACTACCAAGTAATGGTAATCATGATAAAACTTATTTGAATCAGTGACAAACTAGGCAAAACCTAGGGTTCTCATAAGAGTTTATCTAACCTTGAAATATCAGCTGGCTTAGCCATAACAGTAGAATGTCTTTGTCTCATAACCATAGCTAAGTTGTGAAACAGATTTAGGACACTCTTAGAAACCACACAACTGAAAAATAACTCAGAAGACCCAAAAATATTTCAGATTGGTATCCAATAAACATGGTAGTGGACCATAAAACCTTTTACCTCTGAAAAAGAGCTAAAAAATTCCACTTGGCAAGTCCACAATCCTGAACAGACCTTAAGACTCCACTGGGAAGAACCCTTATCATTATAATATCATTCAAACTCAGTTAGAGGACTGTAGGATTAAAATTTGTGTAAACATATTAGTTGACCTTTTAAAGACTGTCATACCTGGTTGAACTTTTCTTGTTTATTTGGGTTTGAAAAACACATCATAGTGGCTCTTAGAAAGATTCACACTAGAGCCTATCCTGACCCTAATCCACCTGAGATAGTTGATAACCCAGAAAGTATCCTTAGGAAGTCTCCTAGGATTAAATTATCAACTATTTTCAGATCACCATTAAGAGCTAATTCAGTTCCTGAAAATATTTGAGCTCTACAACAATCACAAGTTGACTTAGTAAATCCCTTTTGAACTAGGTCTCTTGATGATTTAGATCAGTTAGATTATGAGTCTTCACTTTCATCTCCTGAAACAAGTGAACATCCTGGTAGCAGGGAAACAACACGTCCTGATTTACATTTCCTTCACAACTTAGGTGTCTCTCATCCAAGATCAGCTCAACAATCTACTCCTGGTCCATCCACTTCTGCTCACCCCACATCCACTGTTCAAACCACTCCATTCCAACCCACTTTCCCTCTTGTTAATCCACCTCTTGTAAATCCACCTCTACCTCCTGCCATGGCTGTATGGTATGCTCCCTTAGTCCTTCCCGTACCATTAGTCAATCTTCCACAGGACTACCAGTCCAAAATTCCATTGTATGATGCTAGTAATGCTACTACTGCATCACAACATGTGGATAAGATGAATGGCTACTTTGACAGAAATGAAATTGATGATGATTCTATCAAGCTTAGATTGTTTGCTCAGAGTCTGGGGGGAGAAGTAAGAAAATGGTTTAAAGGCTTAACCCCCCATAGTATCAATGATCTCCAAGCTTTCCATCAGACATTATTAAACAAATGGGAAGTAAAGAAGAATCCTCTCCAAGTCATTTCTGATTACAAGAACCTCTACAGAAACACGGGGGAAAGTGTACAAGCTTATTGTACCAGATTTAACAGTGTATATAATGCACTTTCCCCAGATCTAAAACCTCCACAAGGCTCAGCTTTAAACAAGTTTCCTGAAGGGTTTGACCCTGAGATGGCCTATCAGCTGAGAGAGAGAGATCCCACAACTCTTGAAGAGATGCAAAAAGGTGCTCTTGCTGTGGAAGTCAACTTGATGGAGAAGAGAGAAAGAATGAAAAATGAGAAGAGAGTGTCCTTTAGAGAAGAAAATACGCCCTCTACTTCCAACTCAAAGATGAAGAGAATGATGGAGGAGATGATGAAGAAAATGAGCATCCTTGAGAGAGCACAAGCCAGTCAAAACCAAACTGCTCCTCAAAACAGAAACCAGAACCAGAATCAGAATTTTAGAAGGAACCAACCTCCAAATAGACCTAGGGAAGATGATCAACATATCACTCCTCCCTTTCATCAAAACTATGTAAGTGAGGTTGAGGAAACAGATGAGATAACAGAGGGAGATGATGTCAACATGCTGGGGGTAGATAATGATGACTTTGAGATTTATTATGATAGAAAACGAGGTCTATACACACCTTATGATGAAAAAAGAGAAGATGATTAAAGTTATTATCAAGACATGGAAAATGTTATCATAGAGTCTCAAAAGGAGTATGAACTTAGAAGCAAGAAAAATCTAGAAATCCCCAACAACAAAACCTTTGAAAAATCTTCACAAAACATCACTACAACCAAGCCTAAAGTTGTCTAACAAAAGGACAAAAAAATGGCTGTTAATTCTGATAAAGGTAGAGAGAAAGGCACTCAAGACAATGAAAAACAGAGTGCGGACGTTAGTAGTACTAACACTTCAGCTAGTACTCCTGTTAAGACCATTTTGTCAAATGTAAATAGAACAAAACAACAAGCTGATGTTGTTGATAGACTAGCAGCTAGTAAGGCTGAGACAAGTTCTTCAAAGAACCAAATTCCTTTCAGCCTAGAGCAGGAAATTTCAAAGATCAAAATCTCTGTTCCCCTGACTAAGTTAGCTGCCCAGAAGTATATAGAACCCAAATTTTGAAGGCTTTAAACATGGAGGATAATGATGACACAGTCAATCTTAATGATGACCAGCCAGAGCTTATTTTTGGTCCAAAGATTGAAGGTATGTATCAAGAAGGACCTGTTCCTCCCTTTTATGTGAGATTAAACGTTCATGAAAAAATTTTGCACAACGCTATGCATGATTCTTGGGCTTCTCATAATTTAATGCCTAAAGCTGTGATGGAGAGCCTTGGTCTAGAAATCACTAGACCTTATAAAGACCTTTACTCCTTTGACTCTAGTAGAGTAAAATTTTTAGGATTAATCAAAGCCCTCTACATTAACTTAGCCCAGATTCCAGCCAAATGCTTAGTAATGGATATTGTTGTGGCTGATGTGCCCCCAAAGTATGGAATGTTGTTATCTAGGTCTTGGGGGGCTAAGTTACGAGGGACTATGCAAATGGACATGACCTATGCGACTATCCCTGTTTTCAACCAGACGAGAAGACTTTACAAGGAGTCTCATATGCAATACACAGTTACAAGCCAAGACAGACCACAAAACTCTCCTCTTTATTCTGTAAATACAGGCCTTGATTCTTTTATTCTGTTTAACGATGAAACACTTAGTGAACAAGTCACTTTAAATGAACTTATGGCCGATAGAGAGGAAGAAGAACACAACGCAGGAGTGTCAAAATAGTTTGCTGCATTTGAAAATATTAGCAAACCCAACACAAGTCTTGAGCTACAAGTCATGCATCCATTGCTCTTAAACCTTGACAATCAAGAAAACCACCCTCAACACAGTGAAAAACTTGCAAAGTTGAAACAAATCCAACTAAGTGATGATATTCAACAACAATCAGAAAGCATGTTAGTTGAAGAGGACCGTAACCAAGATGAAACCAAAAATAGTCCTTTGTGGAGTATGTATTTTGGCGGGTCACTAGAACTAACACTGGTGCAGGTGTCTGGATCTACAACACTGAAAACAACCATACAAAAAGTATTTCCTGTAAATTAATTTTTTAGTGTTTAAATAACATAGCGGAATATGAATCCCTTCTCTTAGGCTTACGTTTGTTGAAAAGGTTAGGAGCCAAGAGAATCAAAGCATATGGGGATTCAGAGTTAGTCATTAGGCAAGTCGATGGGGAGTATAACGCAAATCATCCCAGACTTAGGGCCTACCGAAACGATGTCATGGACCTTTTAAAAACTTTTGAGGAATACCAAATTATTTTTGTCCCAAGAAAAAGAAATATTGTGGCCCACAATTTAGCCTTTGCAGCTAGAACATGCTTAACGCCATATGAAACCAAAGACTGCACAACTCAGATAAAATTCAGACCAACCATTCCTGATAATAAAAAGTATTGGCAGGTGTTTGACGGAGACAAAAAAATAAAAGATTTCATGCAGTTTAGAAATGAATTCGAACTACATAGTTCGGACTCAGATTATGAAACATAATGCAGTGAAGAAAATTTTCTTGGTGAAGAAGAGCCATCTCCTGAGCTTGTCAATATTAATCTTCTGACTAGCAAACTTGAAAACAAAACAGAATTGAATGCAGAGTTAGAAACAGATGAGTTAGAAACTCTGCACTCTAAAGATCAGAGTTTGCCTAAAGGTCTGGCCCCTTTAGAAGAGTTGTTTGATTTTAACGATGTGGCCAAGAAGCCAAAACTGGAACCTGTAGAGACTGAAGTGGAAGAGTGCAATATAGGCAGTGAACTTAAACCGAAAATGATTAAACTGTCTAAAACTTTACCAGCTCACATTAAAATCAAATACATAGAGCTGTTTAAAGGATTTTCTGATGTTTTTGCATGGATTTACGAAGATATGAAATCCTGTGACACTGAAATAATACAACACAAAATTCCTCTCAAAGAAAACCAAAAACCATTCAAACAGAAACTGCGCAGAATAAACCCTGTTCAGCTGCCTCTGGTTGAGAAGAAAATCAGGAAAATGTATGAAGCTGGTATTATTGTCCCTATTAGATATTCCGCGTGGGTGTCTAATATGGTGTCAGTTAGGAAGAAAACTAGAGAGATCAGGCTTTGTATAGACTTTAGAGACTTAAACAAAGCTTCATTGAAAGACAACTACCCTTTACCTAAGATGGATCATATTTTACAAAGGGTGGTAGGGTCTAGAAGATTTTCTTTCCTTGATGGCTATTCAGGGTAGAATCAGATCTTAGTCCACCCTGATGATCAATTGAAGACAATGTTTACTACACCATGGGGCACTTTCATGTATGTGAAAATGCCTTTTTGTCTAATGAACGCTGGAGCAAATTTTCAGAGAGCCATGGACATAGCATTCTCAGAAGAACTGGGCTACTTCATCATTATATACCTTTATGATGTCACTGTGTTTTCAAAAATAGATGAAGAGCACTTAGAACATTTAAGAAAGGTTTTCGAGAAATGCAGAAAGTTTGGGATATCTTTAAACCCTAAGAAAACACTATTCGGTCTCCAAGAAGGTAAACTTCCTGGGCACATTATTTTAGAACAGGGTATTAAGATAGATCCAAAGAGGATTGAGGCCATATTGCAAATCTCTCATCCTCGAAACATCAAGGAGTTACAATCTTTCATTGGAAAGATTAATTTCTTGAGAAGGTTCATACCCAACCTGGTTGAGCTTCTTAGAAATATCACAAACATGTTGAAGAAGGAGCAAGGGGTAAAATGGACCTTGCAAGAAAAGAAGTCCTTTGAGCTGGTGAAGCAAGCATTAACCAAAACACCGGTTCTAATAGGTCCTGATTTAAAAAAAAAAATTATATTTTTTCGTTTGCATCAGAACATACCATAGCTGCTGTCCTTTTACAGAAAAATCCACAAGGACAAGAGCATCCTATTGCATTCTTTAGCAAGGCATTTAGGGATGCCCCTCTGAAGTATAACATTATGGAGAAGCAAGATTTTTCTTTGGTTATAACTTTGAAAGACTTCAGAGTATACATCCTTCACTCACACATCATTGCCTTTGTCGCAAACTCAGTTGTTAAAGACATTCTAACACAGGACCCAGATGGTAAGAGAGGTAAGTGGATTGTTGTTATTCTTGAATATGATTTAGAGATAAAGCCTACTAAACTCATCAAAGGCCAAGGTCTAGCTAGATTAATGGCTGAATCCAATTTTGAGGTTCTCGATATTAATATGATTAATGCTTTGGACGAACAAGAGGAAATCTCAACTCCCATTGTTGAAGACCATTTTATGAATTCCTCTTGGTATGCTGATATTGTCTATGTTTTGCTTAATTTAAATACACCTCCTCGTTTGACAAAAACAAAGGCAAGGTTTTTAAAGTTAAAAGCTGTAAACTATTGCATTATAGATAGATGTCTTTATTGGAAAAATGCAAGTGGTGTATTGCTTAAATGTTTGCCTGAGTATGATGCAGAGAAAGTTAAGCACGAGTTCCATGAAGGAGAGTGTGGAGGTCATTTGTACTGGAAGACAACAACCAACCAAATTTTGAGGACTGGTTTCTATTGGCCTACTCTCTTTCCTGATATACACAAGATGATCATTTCCTGTCATAAATTTCAACTTTTTGAAGGCAAAAGAAAACAATTACTCCTACCTCTACATCCAATCACTGTTGAAGCTCCTTTTCAACAGTGGGGACTTTACTTCATAGGGGAAATCCATCCACCATCTTCTGCTCAGCATAGATGGATTCTCACTGCCACAGACTATTTCACTAAGTGGATAGAAGCCATTCCTTGTAGGCAAGCCACTGATTCTGTTATTATAAATTCATGGAGAATAATATTCTCTCTAGGTTTGGCTGTCCTACCAAGATCATCACTGATAATGCAGCAACATTTGGATCAAAGAAGATGGTTGAATTCTATCACAGATATCAGATAGCATTGGGGCATTCCATGGCCTATTACCCTCAAGGTAATGGACTTGCAGAATCCTCAAACAAAAGTTTAGTGAACATAATCAAGAAACTATTGGAGGACAACAAAAAGTCTTGGCACACAAAGCTAGTTCATGCACTTTGGGCTGACAGATTGACTTTGAAGAAATCTATTGGTATGTCACCTTTCCAGCTTGTGTATGGTACTGATGCAATTTTTCCAACCAGCCTTGGTGTACCGGTGATGAAGTTGATTCAAGAGTTTCAAACTGAAGATAATGACATGATCAGAAGAATAAATCAGACCATTCATCTTCAGAAAACCAGAGAGGAGGTTTATAACAAAGCATTGCAGAAGCAGGACAACATTAAAGGGCTTTTTGACAAAAGAACAAAGGCCAGCAATTTCAATATTGGGGACAAAGTTTTGAAGTGGGACTCAAGAAGGGAAGACAAGGGCAAGCATGGAAAATTTGACAACTTATGGCTTGGCCCTTACTCTATCCATTCAGCTTTTGGTAATAATGCCTATTTCTTGCAAGAGTTGAATGGAGCAGAATTGTTTGGGGGTCCTGTCAATGGTAGGATGATTAAGCATTACTTCTCTTGATCCATGTTATGTTCTGAAAGCCTTTTTATATTTTTTCTCATTATAGATATTTCATCCACCATTGCATTCAAAGTTAGAAAAATCAAAAATACAAAAAAGAAAGAAAAGAGGGCAGATTGTAAAAACAAGAAAGGTATAGTCCCATACCAAAAAGAGAAACAAATTTGAAAGTGTGTAAGCTCAAATGCCACTCCTAAAGAACACACTTCTAGTTAGTCAAACATCCTAATCTTGAATAATTAGTTTTAAATTTTTTGCTAATAGGATAGTGAATTCGATTTGCCAAACTGTTTAATTTTGGCTTATCAGTAGATAGTTTAGGATAGAAATTAGAGGTTCAAACATGCTCAAAATCTGAACCTAAGTTTCCAAAGAGAATGATTCAAATCTGTTTCAAATTCTGAGTCAAAAAAGATGTAAATCTGGTTCCAATTAGCTCAAAATCTGAACCAGCTGACAAAGGAAAGACAGCTCAAACAAAAGTCAAAACAAAGTTGTAAAAAACATAAAGGAAATGCTTTGAAATTTCAGATCCTAAGCCTTCCATTTTGTTTTAAATTTTCTGCAAAATAAGATCTATGTGCAGCTTGTTTTTATGCCATAGATTAGCATCAAGTTAGACTGTTCAATCCTGACTTGTATGCTTTTAAATTTCTGTTTTAGAAATTAGTGAATAAAATCTGTTGGACAGTTTAATCCCAACAGATGGTATATTAGGTAGAGAATCATATGGACTCAACTATTTAATCCGAGTCCATGGAGAAATAAGAAGTAGAAATAGATTAGAGTTTATGCTTTCAAAAGAATAAAATGTTGTGAAAAGAGTTTGCCAATCCAAGTGCGCTCTAATGAAGAAAAAATGTTAGATCTGTAGGATTGGGTAGGTAGAAATCTTGTTGATGAAAGATCCATTGTTTTTATGGCTGCTAATATGTTTTCAGAGAAAAAGAAGATCATTCAAGGAAAGAAAGGCAGCCCAATGGATGAGGCACTGATTAGCCTCCCAGAGAATGCAAGTCTGAAGTTATTGATGCCTTCAAGAAAGGCACCATCCCCAAGTGGAGCCACTGTTAAACCTATAAAATTTGTTAGACCAAAAGGTGGCTAAATCATTTTTGGAGCCTTCAAGGAACAAATTTTATTGCAAAAAAGTGTTGTCTCTTGAAGACTCTTGAAAGCCTCATGCCTCTGCCCAAAATCTGCCCTACTGTGCCCATTTTACACTCTGTAATTCTACTAATTTCATGAGAAGAAACTACTGCAAAATCACCTTTTTTCCCTTTCCTCACTTGAAAAACTAACCTCCATTTTGCTCCCCTTTTCCTCCATAAAAATCCTCTATTTTTCATATTTCCCCTTCTTCCATTCATCACCGTTGGTTGATGCCATCCAACGGCCACGCTCCTCCCCACACCCTCTGAAGCAGTAAAACCAAATAACACAGGATTTTGTAACGTAGTTTTGTATTGCGCAGGTGTTTGAATGATTTTCTGTCATATTAAAGAGTCTGAGGTTTGAACCAGGAGTTTAATGAACCGAAGTGAATAGCAAGCAAGGTGTTAACCCCGGTTTAACATACGGTCATTTACTGTTCAAAAGAAGCAAGCAGTTTTGATCGCATCGCTTTTGGTACGGAAAGGAAACCACTCAATAGCAAGCGATCCTATGAAAAGCCGCCATGTAGATGGGACAATACCACCTCATTGCTCCCTCATCGCGCGTTAAATGTCGACTGTGGGCTGAGCGCGATATTGACGTATGCCGTCCGATCTTAGGCCAGCTCATCGGAAGGTGATCGCAATCAAAAGAAGCTCGGGGGATAAACTAAGGTATGGCATGATCCATGACCCACAATCAATCGCCCTGGTCCCCATGGCCAAGACAACAGTCAACAGTCCCACAGAACCGGTGGTCTCCAACGCCTAGTCAGCACCCATGCGGCAACAACTGATTGGAGCGGGTCTTGTGTTGCTCGCATGGTCGTGAAATCCGGACCCGAAACTGTTATAGGGTGGGTTTGATAAAAATTTTGAGTCACATTTGGGTTGATGTCAGCAGGCCCCAAACGGACCCCGGGAGCTTTATAGGGTGGATTTAATAAAAATTTCGGGTCACATTTGGGCTGATGTCAGTAGGCCTCAAATAGACCTGGGGAGCTTTATAAAGTGGATTTCATAAAAATTTTAGGTCACAAACACCATGACGTCAACGGGCTCCTTTTGTCACCCGAAATGGTTTATATAGCTTGGTTTTATTGAGAGTTTTGAAGTCAAGGTATGTTATTTGTTAAAGGGTGATTAAAATGGTTTTTCCATTATACTAAAGAAAAAGTCGAAGGCTGGGGTTTAATTCTCACGCCTTCGATTCATTAAAAGGAAGCCATCCACGGGTTAAATTTCCACGTCTCGTCAATGCTTCAAAGGCATTGATGCCTCACGAGCCCTGCGCAGCACTGCACACCAACAAGACACAGTGAATAAACCACAAACAAAGAGTATTAGTGTCGAAGACAGAACGCACCAGAACAGAAGATTGAAGACAAGTTTATGAGGATTACGGCTAAGATTGATTATAAAAAGCCTAATCCTCCAAATTAAAACACAGTTAAAAGAAAAATCATAAGTGCTTTATCAGACAGGAAAGCCTCTATCGCCACATCTGGGGCAAATTGATTCCTCCCAGCTACCACAATGCCACTTGTGCCTCAAAGCATTCGAACACAGGCCGAAGTTATTGATCAAAAAAGACATTTTCCTCAGCGCAACCAGAGAGTTAATTCTGCAAATGAACTTAATGACAAAATATCAGCAGAGTTACTTTAACATAACACAGAGCCTCAAAAGTCAATAAGAGCTCCCACCGAGCTTAATCTTGAATGAAAAACATTAATACATATAGAAATATCTGTAAACTTCTCCATTGAGCCCCACAAAGGCCAAGAAGTCATTAATCTGTATTAATTATCTTGGGAGATCTTTTATTAGATCCCACCTCCTCATTCTCCTATAAATACTACTGGAGAAGATGAGAAAATGTTGGTTGCTGAATTTTGAAATATACTTGAGCTTGAAACTCCTTCGTGTAAATAGTGTTCACTGGCTCTTGGAGCTCTGCTTATGATAGATAAGTTAGTGTGGAAGGTGTAGATGATTGCTAAACTAAAGCATTGGACTTAAAGTTGTAACTGGTTTGGAGCATCAATACAAGCTGATTTATGGGATCCTGGTCTATGTCAACGGTGATGTTTTTCTCATTGTAGCTCGTTATTTTGTTTCTGTTTTCACTGTGTTCATCTTCTCTTATAAAGAACAACATGCATAGAGTTAGGACCTACTGTATATCAGTACCCTTCTCTGACTGAAAATATTTATCTATATTTTTTCTTCCAATTCGTGTTATTTAGGAATGATTTAATTCAGTCTAAGCATGGGAATGTTGGCGTTCCCTCATCCTACTATCTTAGTTAAATGTTGTTCTTGGATGTTATTTTCATTTCATGTTAAGTAGAGATGAACTAAGGAAGATATGGTGAGCCCTGGTCCTAGTTTTATCCCAAAACACTGTTTGAAAGTTTCCCTTGGAATGTGTCAAAAGCTGGCTAGTTTGAAAGTACTTACCAGATCTTAGGTCATTCTTTGTTATCTTTGTGTTTGTCTTGAAAGTAAAAAAGTAAAGCAGAGCTAGGAGAGGATTTGTGGTGAGCCCGGCCTGCTAGTTTCTTCTCCAACAGTTGCCTTCAAGTTTCCCTCTGTTTTTAAATGTTTTTCTATTGAAAGTGTATCAAAAGCAGGCTAGTTTAGAAGTACTTACCTGATCTTAGATTACTTTTATGTCTTTCTTAAGTGTATGTCAAAGGCTGGCTAGTTTCAAAGTACTTACCAGATCCTAGGCTACTCTTTTTTCTTCATCTGTTTAATTCCCCTTCTTATTGTTTCATTTCATTCCATAAATCAAACTTTAAAGAGATCCTTAGACATAGATGACTTGCCCCATGGACCACTCTTGCCCCTTGTTGTTTCAATTAAACCCTATTATGACTCCATAGCCCAATGGACTAAAACCTGCAATTATCTATCGTTCTGGCCAAAGCTTGTTCTATTTGCTTGCAACTTCTCACCTTTGAAACTCTTTGCATTTAGAACTTTCCCCTCAAACAATATTCATGCTCAACCATCCAAAAACAAACAAACCTTCGGCCTTCATAACTAGCCTAATATCATTACTCAAAACTTCAAAGACAAATCCATCTTTGCACTTATTGGAGAGATCCCTCTCCGGATTCAGGAGGGCTAGATCCTAGAATCCCAAAGTGGTTGAAATAATGTTTTTTCTGTGATTGGACTTTGCCAATCTTGCTAATTACAAATTCTTAATAGCCCCGACAGCTACAGACCTACAAATAGACTTGGCGCAACTGCCACGTGAGGCGTTACAGGATTTACACACCATTGTGCTGCAAGATATCCGTAATCATGACCGGACTTCACAATAGCAACGTGAAACAATGGGTCATGAGCTCGACGCAGTGCTCCCCGATGAAATCCCGGCATTAGGTTCGTCTCAGGCTACCATCGAAGGCTTGGTTGCAACACTCAAGGCATCCCAAACCTAAGTCCAAACCCTCAAGACCAGAATGACCCGCCAATTCACCGAGTGTCAAGCCCAAGCAAAGCCTACCATTCCCTCGGAAGTACGGGTACAACGGGTTGCGTTGATCACGGAAGCAACATATATTATTAAGGTATAGCTTACTTTGGGCACTGAGTTGTTCTAGGCGCCTATGAAGCTCCAAACAACGGTCCAGTTCAACTCGATGCTTCAACGTGTCAAGGAAGACTTACGACAGAAGGAAGCTACTTTTGATCAGATTAAAGCTACCTTGCCTTCCCTCATCCCTACGTAGTGTCTAGCCCTCTTGAAAACTAGCAACGCCTTCATAGACATAATTGCAGATCTCCGCTGCGCCAAGCATGTCATCAGAAAGCGCTTGAAGCCATGGGGGCGATACCGCCTTCCAGATATCTTAAGGTGCTCATGATGTCATCGCGCACCTCAACCAGATATTTGAGCAGGTTACCACGGCTCCTAAAGGCCTTGCCTCCCTAAAGCTTGTCGATATCACACAAAGAGCTGCTGCCCAAAGTCAAGAAGTGTTACCTCCGTTCATCGTCGCTTTCAATACCTTGCGCGCGTAGATTGAGACCGCACCACCACAGTGACTCGGGACGAGTAACAAGATTGTGTTGGGGGAATGTTGGAACAGGGTCTCCTACGAGCTGCGAAACTGGTCCAATTTTGTATATTTTTTATTATATTTAGTCCAACGCCGGGGTTTTGGGGTGGGTGAAAGCCCCGAAAGCATTGTAATGGGTCAAAGGGTAAACCTGGGGTCCGAAAACCACGGTTTGCGGATCGTAGGAAGGATTAGGCTAGATTGTTATAAATAGGGGAACATTTTGAATTGTAAGTAGGCAATGAAGAGCTATTGATTCGAATTATGGTTTAGTAAGTTTGTGTGGGTTTTTGGGGAAGGACTCCTGTTGGCTGTGTGCGCGGAGATCCAGAGTCCTGCTGTGTGTGGACGTTGCTGCTGTGTGCACAGGCTGGGATGGGTATTGTAAGAGGAATTTGATGAATTAATGAATAGAAAGGGCTAATTGGGAACTGAATCTACGTGTACTGTTTATGCGAATCTCTGGTAATTACTGTCTTATGCGTATTTTGTATTCAGCTGCGAAAGTTCTGTGTAAGTGTTTTACTGCATCTAGATCTATTCTGTTATGTTTATGCCATGTTGAGCTACTGTCTTGAAGTATATGATTATTGAGCCCCATAGTACAATTAACCTTGCGCACGTGGATGCAGAAAGAGGCCCATAATTCCTACTCGAGGAGATCTGGACATCTCGAGGCAAGGCACAGCTCTGCTTGCATTACCTATCCTTTCTCACGGTGCAGAAACCTGGTTCCAACACCCATCCATACTACTTCGGGTGAGACTGTGACCTGCACAAGTAGGTCACTACCGAAAGGGCTAGTAGTATAGGGGTTTGTTGGCAAACCTTGAACTCTGAACCTGGGTCAGGATCCCTCAAGCCAACACTTGCCATCATATTTGTAGAGAAAATTACAATAGAGTATCAAATTTTTATTATCACATATAAATGTTCCTATATGAAACAACTAGCTTGTGCCTCATAGTGTAAATTTGTGCAAGGAGGATGAGAGGAGGAGTGTCAAGGTGCAAGCTAGAGTAAGAAGAGAAAAAATAATATTGTTTGGGACTTGAGATAGATTCATTCTCTGCACATCTAGAGTAAAGCTTAATAAAACAAAAATCACCATACCATGATTTTTTTAAATAAATATCTTAAAAATTCGAATATAAATTTAATACATTTTACTCAATTACACATTTAACATTATTCATTTAAAAAATACAAATACAAATTACTATTTTAAATAAAAATAGTACAACACATTTAACAATATTCATTTAAAAAAATACAATACAAATTACTATGTTAAATAAAAATAGTACAAATAATCACATTAATTACCATGGCCCTCATGTACCTTCCTCTTATTAATTTTTAAATACCCGATGTTTGTAACTTATTCTGAATCAAATAGTGTCAATTTTGTAAAACTATAATCTACAAGTCTCACTTTTTATGGCTTTGGTGGAAGGGTAGAGTATCTAAATTCCCTTACCCTTTAAGAAGCATCTAGAATTATTCTACCACCCACCTCAACATCCAATGTAGACATCTTAGGTTATTCTAAATGGACCAAGGGTATAGATTTTTTAGGGTGGTGTTCTATGTGCACTAAAATTCCCATGAGGTCCATCACTATGTATGAGGTTCATTGCAGCCTTGGATATATTCTGTGAGTTGTTGTGATTTTTTGCTTGTGGCTACAACTTAGTTTTGGTTGTCACCTAGTTTTCATGATTCAAAAATTTGTTATCATCTCAGATCCTTATAGCATTAGATATATTTTGTGAGCTAATGTGATGTTTTGTTTGTCACAATGATTCAAAAATAAATTATTATACCACAATATCGACTTTATCGTTGTCTTTTTTGTTTATGAATCCTTTAAAAAAACCACAAGAACATTTGATTTTACACTATGATCTCCCAAGCATGGGTGGGGAATTGGAGAGTAAATTGAGCTATTATTTTTGGAAATTGTTGTATAAGATGGAAAATTTGGATGGTTTGTAGGCAATATGGATGTCATAAGAGATATCTATTTTGAATTTTTTATTGTCTCTGGCCACCATGCATCTAATATGATCCACTGCGAATGATAACTTGTGACATCTCTAGCCATTTTCTTTGACCGTGGATCGAGTTATAAACTAATAACTTGTGAAATCCATATCCATTTTCTTTGATTGTGGATCAGGTTATAAACTAGAATATACTCTCTCTTCAGAAGACTCTACACTATATATTGGATGGAGGGAAAGGTTATGATAAAACTTGTAAAAAAAAACCCTTATGGTTGTCTCAACTTACTCTATTGTTAATTACATAATGTCAATTTTGTAAAATTACAATATACAGTAAGGACTGAGTGGGTTTTTCGTTTGTAAGTTTTGTTTGGAATTGAAAAATAATTTTTTTTTATAAAAGCTAAAATTATGTAGTGAAAAACTTTGTTTAAGATTTCAGAATAAAAAGTTGAGTAAGTTTGACATCATATAATATGAAAATTGTTTATGATTATAAAGGAAAAAACATGTAAGATTTTTTAGCTACAATTAGGTAATTAAAGATATGTATATAGTATTTTTTCAACGGAATTTGATATTCATTAACACAAAAAATCTAAAAGAGTATGTATGTAGTTACAAACTGTTATGTAGTTAGAAAATATTACAAATAAGTAATTAAAGGTAAATTTAGTGTTATTTAAGAAGTGGGAATTATGAACATTCATAATTATTGCTCAAGATAAATCATGTCCTATGAAATGATTTGGAAATTTAAAAAAGATCACATACTTACGCCGTAAGGCGTTATTATTTGAAAACAGATTTGCTGATGTGCATCGTGTCATAACTTGAAACCGTTAGATTAGATGTTAGACGATTAAAACATATTCAGCCCTTGGATGAAAAATCAAAAGTAGTTGTAACTATTTAATTTGATATACGCGTTTTCTTCTTAGTCGTAGATTTGGATATGAAATCGGACGATCATGATGTGTTTGGACTCTATTAGGGTAACGATACCCTGTTTGCTGGCACAATTGCAGCAGTCATTTTCTTCATGCTCGATTCTGAACAAGCTCTGAAAACCAGAGAGAACATCCGCGGCTCGAGTTCGGACCTTCCAGTAAAGGTTTTGTTTGCATTTTATTCCCCGTTAAGTGATATAAACCTTTTTTTCTCTCTGGTTTTAGTTCTTAGGTTTTTTCTCATACAAGGGACTCAACTTTCCCGCAAGGTTCCCACATATGCCGCCATTCAAAAGGTGGTACTCAGAGACAGTGAAGCTTCTTCAGATTTTGGCTCGGGGAATGAAGCTTCTTCAGATTTTGGCTCTCTAGAGTACCGTGGTGTTTGTTTCTTACCCTGACTGCTATTACTTATTGTGGAAATTGATAATTTTCTATTTTTTACTCCACGACTAAAGGTTTTCTTGCTTCGGTTTGGCATACTACCTGTTGGTACTAATATATATTTTCTTATGGGGTTTCCCTTCTTTTAATATTAGTCTCTGCAAGTAGATCTGATGGTTTTCCATTGTTTTCGCTCTGAATTTTCTTAATGTCATAGACTAGTATCTGATTATATACAGTTCTTGCATTATTTTCACAAGTTTAATGTTTTTCTCTTTGCCATTGTGCTGGACCAACAGCTTGATGCAGATGTAGCTGCAATGAGCAAACTGGGTTCCTCCTCCACCCTACAAGGGAAAATTTTCATGCATCCTATGCATTCAACAGTAATTGGCAGCAATTCAAGAACGTTTATTCCTGTTGTGACTTCAATAAAACTGCAAAACTTGTCACAAGGGACCCCAGTAAGTAAAATTATTCTACTCTGCGTCTTTATCCATGTCTTGACTGCTGCTTGTTGGGTTAGGACCCCAGTAAGTACATTTATTATACCATGTATCTTTATCCATGTCTTGTTTGCTACTGCTTGCTGGGTTAACTCTGTTGTGAGTTTTTTGTACTGGGATACAGTTTGATTATTGAAATTCAGAAGACTGGTTGTCACTGTTACACCAAATACAATTATTTCATAAATGTTACAAATAGTTCAGTTACAACATGTCTCCAAATACTTGAACCCACACAATTGGGGAAATGAATTTCTCACTAAACCCTCAAAAGCTAAGATCCTTTGAGTCTGATTCTGATTGAGTTCATGAACGTTTAGGTCTGATTGAATGTTATTGTTTTGAACTCTTTATTCAGAAGAAATCCTTCTAATTGAGTAGGACTCACCTTCATTAGGAGGGCTGATCGTGATCTTACCCGAGCTCTAAGAGAAAAGTTAAGGTATCTGACCCTAGGATAGGGAAGGGTTGGGATGACCTTATACCTTCATTATGCTCAAGACCTCTGCTTACCTTCATCGGAAAGGTTGAGGGTAAGGGTTAGATATTTCAGGATCAACCCAATCTGGTTGGACCTTTTGCAGGACCTGAACTTACTGGAAAGCAACGCCCCAGCCAGCAGAGAGGGTTGTTATCTTGGCTCACTTAAAGGAGGAGGAGATGGTTAAGATTAGGAAGATGTTGATTATGGTCTTGAACAATATTGTTGTTTATGCTTGGAAATCAAAAGCTTAATGTATTTGATCAGAATGAATATAATATACCAACAGAGACTTGAGTGGTTGGTGAAGAGGGGGTGGTAATATTCCCTACACCCTCATCAGGGTTCAGTTTCCCCAGGAGTGTTGTATGTTTTGTTGTAGCAATTAACTCGGGCTGGACATGGTTGGACATGGCATTAGCCATTCAACGTGACATCTCACCTCTTGAGAGGTGGTGGATCCTGACACTTGAGAGGAAGCACCTTGTCAGCTCTAGAACGATCTGAAAACTTGATTATTTCCTCATCTTATGGCTTAGAAATATTGGCTTATTGAACGCAGTTACTGATCGAATGAAGAGTTTTTCTTTTTGGTTCCAGAATGATCCTAAAACTAGATTATGTCCCCCATCTTATTGATTTCAAATATTGATTCATTCTATACTATTAATTATGAAATGAAGAAATTTTCTTTTTGGTTCAGCAGTTGAAATGTGCTCTTGATTGTTAGGACACTTGGGTTTATCTCTCCTTGATTGAATTTGATGGTCCTAATTTGATACAAATAGTCCTTAAAATTACTACCACCTGGTTCTTACTGTTTTCTTGTATATGGAACAGTGGATCCACCTTATTGCGAGATCCTCGCTTTAACAAAGGATTAGCATTCACTGAGAAGGAGAGAGACACTCACTACCTACGAGGTCTTTTACCGCCTACTTATATTTCACAAGAACTTCAAGTAATTTCCTCTCTGATCTGCATACATTTGGATATTTGTATGGAATGTTCTTTAGTTTCATATAGCCTTTGCTTGAAAGTAGCAAAAGAAGTTTATTGTGATTTAGATGGGTTAATTCTCTTTCCAAAGTATAGGAAGTGCAAAAACACCCTTTTTTTTTTCCTTATTCTTTTGTTACTATGTAGATGAGATTTATCTTCTTTAATGTTGAACGAACAGATTAGCTGCTGAACCTATTGTTACATTTCTACAGGAAAAAAAGATTATGAATAACATTCGCCAATATCAAACTTCGTTGCAGAAATACATGGCACTAATGGACCTGGAGGTATTTCTATTGAAATATTCAAACTTTTCTTAAAACCAGAGTATGGTCAAAGACTCAGCATTTTTCTATTTTCCCTCTAATATCGCTAGAGGTCAGACTCAGTAGTATTGGTTGCCATCCCTTCTGGGTCATCCTTGGCTTGTGGTTGTTATCTATTTGACCATGCAAATTATCTTACTACAGTAGTAGATTCCTCTGTTGGCATTTTGTTTCACATTAATATTATCATTTTCTAAGTCACAATCGCTTTATTTGCAAAGGAATTTCATAATAGAATCAACTACTAAGGTGATTAAATAGAGAGAAGCAATTTATATTCTCATTTGAGATAATCCTTAAACCATGAGAAGCAATTAGAATCAAGAACACACAGAAGTTTTTTCAAATAAACATACAAACTGCAACTGAATGGGGTATTATGACTGATACATCATATATTTGATCCATGGAAATCTTGGATATTGATATCTGTGTATTCCATATGGAATTTAACATGAATGATATCTATAGTTTAATATAGTAGTTGACAGAGAAGCCATGAAATTGAGGTTTTGAGTTGCATGGTTTTCCATAGAGGAAAAAACTATAGGAGGAAAGCATTTCTGTAATTTTTCATTTACTCTTTAAAGTTTCTTTGAGCTAAACGTTTTTATATATATAAATAGCTTGTTAGCTAATACTGCTAGAAGAAAATTGCATAATTTGTTTTTTGAGAGGATAGTTTACTGGGTGACAATTTCTCTTGGCAGGAGCGGAATGAAAGGTTGTTTTATAAAGTCTTGGTGGATAATGTGGAAGAGTTACTTCCCATAGTCTACACTCCACTTGTCACAAGAGACCCCAATAATTAAAATTATTCTACTCTGCGTCTTTATCCATGTCTTGACTGCTGCTTGTTGGGTTAGGACCCCAGTAAGTAAAATTATTCTACCATGTATCTTTATCCATGTCTTGTTCTATTCTACTCTGTCTTTATCCATGTCTTGTTTGCTGCTGCTTGCTGGGTTAAGTTATTTAGGGTATTTTTGAATCTTAACCTTTTTTTACATAATATTTTTTTGGATTTCTTTGTTTACAAATTAAACCGCACTCTTTGTTTACATAATATAGCAAGAATACCAATTAAACTGCACCCTTCTAACAGATATAGATTTATTATCAACTGAGAGTATTTTTTTTTTAATTTTCGTTGTAAGTTGCAGGTCATGGAAGTTGCACATACGGATTCGTAGACTGTGTGCAGAAGAATGTGCTTTGCTGAATATTTGCCTCATCTTTTTAGAGGAGCTATGAACCCCAATTCCACATACTGGGTAGAGCCATGAACTCCAACTCTGCATTGTTGCTGTAAAGCCCGCTTTAACATGGGGCCTGTCAAACTTTCCCAATTCTCACACATGATCCGGGCTCTATTCTCATAATGGGTTGAACCTCAGTCATTTTGGCGGTGACACCGATCTCAACCACTATACCACACAGTCAACATGATCATCTGAACCTCTGATTGATTGAACCAAATTATTGGAATATTTACATGTTTTAAGATCTTTGATCTCTGATCCAGTGCTCTGTTATATATGCATTGAGATTCTCATTTGTTAGATTTGTTGGATCATTTGACATTTGGTGCATTTATGTGACTACTCTGTTCTATAAGAACTTAAACGCTCTTCATCTTGGTGTATATGGCTTTCTTTGAGTGCTCTTAAAGTTTCTGGGGTCTTTTTCTTCATTATTGGATATAAATCTTATGCCCATTTCTATCTTTGTCTAAAGGCAGGTCAAGACACGGATCTACTGTGAATTGGACAAAGGATGACCTTCTTCATTCCCTGAAAGAATTTGTGCCTATTTATCAAACAAGACCTATAAAAAATAATATGTTCGGTATGGGTTTTGATCACAGCTTTTGCCTTTGGTTCATTGGAAGGTGGTTAAAACCAGATTTGATGATAGAGAGTGGTGCTTTCAAAGGTCATTCCACGCGGGTTTTAAGGCAGGCCATGCCTGAGAAGCCTATAATATCAATTACCCCTCGTCATCCTAAAAATTATTTGAAGAAAGGGTCAGCCTATGTAGATCCCAATTGCAGATATTATTCTGGAAAACAATTTATTGATTTTGGAAGCATTCAGTGGAAGTCTGTAATGAAAGAGTATGATATTTTAGACCAGAGAAAGGTGCTTGTTTTCTTTGATGATCATCAGAATGAACTAAAAAGGTGAGGCCTTGGCTAACTGTGTGCAGATACAATAGATGCACTTGTTTGAGTACAATTTTTTTGGTTTTTTGGCACCGCTGGTTTCTTCATAGTGAGAACCACTAATTAGGTATAGTTAGTGCCAACAAAATGGCTAACAACCATGCTGCACTCTTTCAAATGTTCAGTTTGGCCTGTAACAGGCAAATTTCCTCTCCTCTTTTATTCTGATTAAGTGCCATTTCATTAACTTTAGATTGAAGCAAGCTCTGAAGGCAGGATTTTGGCATCTGGTATTTGAGGATAATTATAACACTGGAACGGGAGACCATTCCTCTCTTCGTCAAATATATGATCAGTTTCACTATAGTATTGGTTGCAATCCCTTCTGGGTCATCCTTGGCTTGTGATTGTTATCTATTTGACCATGAAAATTATCTTACTATAGTAGTATATCCCTCTGTTGGCATTTTGTTTCACATTAATATTATCATTTTCTAAGTCACAATCGCTTTATTTGTACAGGAATTTCATAATAGAATCAACTACTGAGGTGATTAAATAAAGAGAAGCAATTTATATTCTCATTTGAGATAATCCTTAAACCATGAGAAGCAATTAGAATCAAGAACACACAGAAGTTTTTTCAAATAAACATACAAACTGCAACTGAATGGGGTATTATGAGTGATACATCATATATTTGATCCATGTCATCTAACTAGCTAAGCTTCACCAGTATTTACATATTAGGTGGAGCACCAGCAATCTTGGATATTGATATCTGTGTATTCCATATGGAATTTAACATGAATGATATCTATAGTTTAATATAGTAGTTGACAGAGAAGCCATGAAATTGAGGTTTTGAGTTGCATGGTTTTCCATAGAGGAAAAAACTATAGGAGGAAAGCATTTCTGTAATTTTTCATTTACTCTTTAAATTTTCTTTGAGCTCAATGTTTTTATATATATAAACAGCTTGTTAGCTAATACTGCTAGAAGAAAATTTCATAATTTGTTTTTTGAGAGGATAGTTTACTGGGTGACAATTTCTTTTGGCAGGAGCGGAATGAAAGGTTGTTTTATAAAGTCTTGGTGGATAATGTGGAAGAGTTACTTCCCATAGTCTACACTCCACATGTCATAAGGGACCCCAGTAAGTAAAATTATTCTACTCTGCGTCTTTATCCATGTCTTGACTGCTGCTTGTTGGGTTAGGACCCCAGTAAGTAAAATTATTCTACCATGTATCTTTATCCATGTCTTGTTCTATTCTACTCTGTCTTTATCCATGTCTTGTTTGCTGCTGCTTGCTGGGTTAAGTTATTTAGGGTATTTTTGAATCTTAACCTTTTTTTTACATAATATTTTTTTGGATTTCTTTGTTTACAAATTAAACTGCACTCTTTGTTTACATAATATAGCAAAAATACCAATTAAACTGCACCCTTCTAACAGATATAGATTTATTATCAACTGACAATATTTTTTTTTTAAATTTTCGTTGTAAGTTGCAGGTCGTGGAAGTTGCACATACAGATTCATAGACTGTGTGCAGAAGAATGTGCTTTGCTGAATATTTGCCTCAGCTTTTTAGAGGAGCTATGAACCCCAATTCCACATACTGGGTAGAGCCATGAACTCCAACTCTGCATTGTTGCTGTAAAGCCCACTTTAACATGGGGCCCGTCAAACTTTCCCAATTCTCACACATGATCCGGGCTCTATTCTCATAATGGGTTGAACCTCAGTCATTTTGGCGGTGACACCGATCTCAACCACTATACCACACAGTCAACATGATCATCTGAACCTCTGATTGACTGAACCAAATTATTGGAATATTTACATGTTTTAAGATCTTTGATCTCTGATCCAGTGCTCTGTTATATATGCATTGAGATTCTCATTTGTTAGAGTTGTTGGATCGTTTGACATTTGGTGCATTTTTGTGACTACTCTGTTCTATAAGAACTTAAATGCTCTTCATCTTGGTGTATATGGCTTTCTTTGAGTGCTCTTAAAGTTTCTGGGGTCTTTTTCTTCATTTATTGGATATAAATCTTATGCCCATTTCTATCTTTGACTAAAGGCAGGTCAAGACACGGATCTACTGTGAATTGGACAAAGGATGACCTTCTTCATTCCCTGAAAGAATTTGTGCCTATTTATCAAACAAGACCTATAAAAAATAATATGTTCGGTATGGGTTTTGATCACAGCTTTTGCCTCTGGTTCATTGGAAGGTGGTTAAAACCAGATTTGATGATAGAGAGTGGCGCTTTCAAAGGTCATTCCACGCCGGTTTTAAGGCAGGCCATGCCTGAGAAGCCTATAATATCAATTACCCCTCGTCATCCTGAAAATTATTTGTAGAAAGGGTCAGCCTATGTAGATCCCAATTGCAGATATTATTCTGGGAAACAGTTTATTGATTTTGGAAGCATTCAATGGAAGTTTGTAATGAAAGAGTATGATATTTTAGACCAGAGAAAGGTGCTTGTTTTCTTTGATGATCATCAGAATGAACTAAAAAGGTGAGGCCTTGGCTAACTGTGTGTAGATACAATAGATGCACTTGTTTGAGTACAATTTTTTTGGTTTTTTGGCACCGCTGGTTTCTTCATAGTGAGAACCACTAATTAGGTATAGTTAGTGCCAACAAAATGGCTAACAACCATGCTGCACTCTTTCAAATGTTCAGTTTGTCCTGTGACAGACAAATGGCCTCTCCTCTTTTATTCTGATTAAGTTCCATTTCATTAACTTCAGATTGAAGCAAGCTCTGGAGGCAGGATTTTGGCATCTGGTATTTGAGGATAATTATAACACTGGAACGGGAGACCATTACTCTCTTCGTCAAATATATGATCAGTTTCATATAAAAAGTAAAAATGTTTTTTGCCCTTGAAATGGTAATCTCACTTTCCATTTATAGACATTAATAGTGATGAAATTCTTCTTCCGGATCCATCACATAAGTAGTAATAGTTTTTGGCACTAAAACTACTTCTGTGATGGATCCAAAAGAAGAAGCTCGTCATAATTCAATTCATAGAAGCCTCTATTCTAAAATATTAATATATTAGGAAAACTTTGATGTTACTCTTCTCATCCATTTAATTCTCTATGTAGTTTGGAATACATGTATTTTGATTTTCTATTACATTAGACTGCCCTGCTTGGGATGATTTTATTGTAGATAAATTGTAGGAGTTGATATTCACTGAAGAACTCAAAATAGATGGCATTGGCAAAAATTCATCATATAGAAACCAGACAGAATTCACTGTATCTTCTGAAAGGGCTAAACTTTCAATAATGATTCTAGCCTTTAGGGGATGCAGATCATTTTGTTACTCAATTACCTGTGTGTTCATTGAAAGTGTTAGCATAAAGTAAGTGAATAAAAATGACGTAATCATCTTTTAATATCATGAACATATTAACCTGGCCACATTGAAAGCTTCAAAGGCTTACTGTTTTGTTGTTTTTATAGGTGGTGGACATATCTGCTACAAAGACAGTGATGAAGCCAAGGTCAGAGCCAAAAGGAAGCAATTTTGTGAATGTTATTCGGTATAACTAATGAACTCAAGATTAAGGGTTTGTTCTACAATAAAACAAGGAATTTAAAATGTAGATGTAGCTTCCCTGGCAGCATCCTTTTGGCTTTATCATTTCTTGCGAAGTCATCTCATGGGGTCTATGCATTAATGTTTGGCTGGCAATGCATTAATGCTTTTCTGGTAATAAGTGGCTGCGCACTTCAATCTTGGAACAACCAGGTGACCTTTTATGAGCCCAGGTTTGATACTTCCATTTGTTAGATATAATATCTTGCTATTCTGGATCAGTTATATGTGAGGTTATGGCAAACTCTGTCAACGGTGACCCATATTTCTGTATATTTGATGATGGTTTAATTTAATTAAATTTTATCCTTTTTATGGAGGCAACCGTGACCCATATTTCTATATATTTGATGATGGTTTTAGTTAATTAAATTTTGTTCTTTTTATGGAGGCCGCTGATATCTGCAGTGAAGTAACTTGTTTGGAAATCAATAAAGTATTCCATTTCTTTGGACTTGGAAGGACTATTACATCAACAATTTGGTATAAATTACCTCTAGAATTTGGGAGGAATCCATGTGAAAAGTAATATAGTAAGCTTGAGAAAACTGAAAACTCAAAATGAGAATGTGGCCTACCAGTAGACAGCGAGATGATTGGGCTTTTTTTAGTGCAGAGACATGGGTCCAAAACCTCTCGAGCTGTGAAAATGAGGCTAGGTGGGTGATTTTGATGGCATAGATATGCAGTTCACAACGTGAAATCTTTTTCCCAATTGTTGTAAGCTTTTAAAGCATTATTTCTCAAAGAAAAAGGGTTCCTTGCACATTATCGAAGGTCAAGGAGAACTTGTAATATGGAGTTTAAAACAGAGCATCTATTAGTGTCATTGTTTCCTGCCTTTACTAAAATTGACCAAAATCACTACAGATATCTTGCTTAGCAACTATTGGATCTCTTTAAGAATCTTACGGCGTTTCCTTTGAAACCTCTGGTGATGGTGCAATTGCTAGTTTAAAACATTTCGTTATTAATTTAATTTTTTATATATTAAGAAATACTACTCATGAATAATCAAACAATTGTAACATAAATAATATATAACAAAAAAACATGTATTTTTGGAATAATAAAATAGTTGTAACAAAAATAATATAGAACAAGAAAAACTCTGTATATTTGGATGAATGAAATTTTAGATACATTTTATTAAGTAAAATTTTATAAGAATAATGATTATAAACATTTAAAAACATTTTTATTAAATAATTAGTTTAGATCTATATTATTTATCAGAGGGACCAATTCTCTTTTCACTCTAAAAGATGTTTTCATATCAAGACATATGATCCCTCTTGGCTCTTGGTAGATCCAGAGTTAAGATTGATCTAAGCCATCTTAATTTCCCTCTTTAAATAAACTACATTCCACATGAATACCATGGGCTCTTTTTATAGTTTATTATTATTTTATTTTATTATTTTTATTTTTTATTGTATTTTGACCTAGTTAAAATGTTCATTACATTATGTCAATCTTTTTATTTATTTTTCTTTTATTTTTATTTTTGTGTAATTTGACATAGTCAAAATGTTAAATTGAAGTTAAAATCTAACAAGTTTTTAATAACAACATTTAAACTTAAAAGTCGCCAAAACTTAAATTCAATCTAACTTATTAAAAAGGAAAAAAACTAACATTATAAAAAACATATAAAAAAACAATTTACTTCTGTATCTAATGGCCTAAAACATTTCAATTGTCTAACATTTGATCCAATAATTCAAACATGGACACAGTGGCAACAACTACGGGAGTTGTTTTCAATAGAAAAACGCTTTACCACGTAATTAATCAAAATTAATTTAAAAAAAATTAATAAATTTATTATTCTTATTTATAATATAAAAATAACAAAATTTATTATTATTATGGTTTATAATATAAAAGAAACAAAATTTATTATTATTATTTATAATATAAAAATTACAATTATAAATTAAAGAATCAAATCAACTTGAAATGATATGTATTTAAATGTTAAAAATATTTATAATACATAACAAAATTACAAAATTTAGATTATTTATTAAATATTAAATAAATATATTATATATTAAATATTTATGTTTTTTGATTAAATAAATAACATTTTTAATTTCCAAATGTAAATAAGGTTATATTTAAAAAGTAATATATCTAATACATTAGGCAAAGTTATACTCAAATTAATATAATATATTTAATACATTATTTTATATAAATATTGATGAGTTTTATGAAAATTTATTATAGTTTTAACGAAATTTTCAAGTAATTAAGTTCGTTATGTTTTTAAAAATATTAAATTTTAATAAAATAGAAAACATTAATTTATTTAGATTGTTTTGATAAGATATTAATTCATTTAGATTGTTTTGATAAGATATTATTCATTTATAAATATAATGTAATTTAAAAAAAACAAAACTTAATAAAAAAATCCCAAATTAAAATGTCAAAACCTAATAGATTGGATAAGAAACACATAAACATATTTGTAAAGTAAAAAAAATAGTTTCTATTTGTTGATTATATTAGATTATATTAGTGAGTTTTATGTTGATACAATTAAATCACTCTTAATATATACCCAATACATCTTATAAGTGCTCTAACCTTATACTCACAACACTATCTAGCACTTTTGGTTCCTAACTCAATCATCCTTTAATACATTATGAACATCAAACATAGCAAGATCATTAACCATTAAAACCCTAAACACACTATACCTGCTATCCTTTATATGATCTTCAATACAATCATCCCTAACCACTATGAAACTATACTTTTTGACACACATTGACTAGTCATGTAATCATTCCCCAAACACTTTTGACTGATAATCATTGTTTAATCTTTTATCTTACCTATCATCCATACTTTATCTCTCTGATTAGCCACTTAAATTTATCAAACCCATCATATTTAGATTCAATAAATATTTATAGTGGTTAAGATCACCATTCAAAACAGTTGAATGTAACAAGAATGTAACAAAAATTATGATGATATCCAAACATCCAACCTACATGCTTCCAAATAACACGTTCTTAACGCACCATTTTCAGTTTAAGTATGGTGCTAGAATATAAAAATAGAAACCAGGACTTTAATACATCCATGGGTTTGTTAAAGACATGTATTTCAAGCAAAATATACAAGCTAACATCAGAAATTTTGAAAAAAAAAAATCGGGCCGGTTCGAATGAGTCAAACTTCAAGCAGCAAAACAAATGATCAAACTTACTTCAACCTTACAGGACATATTCATTGCCCATATTTTGATCCTTAATGAGTCAAACTTCAAGCAGCGAAAAAGCAGAGCAAAATTACTTTAACTTTACAGGACACCATCCTTGCCCACATTTTGATCCTTGAATTAGTTGGAAACCTCCTAAAAACATGGATTACTCGATTACTCGAATAATTTTCACCTACTGTTGAAGAGAAAAGTACATTGCAATTAATAAACCTGTCCAAAACCAATAATAAAGCTATTGCCAAAAGAATTAGAAACAAACGAGAATTATACCCTTATGATTCCCTTGGCCGCAATTTCATTCCGAAATTTAAAACTAAATAAATAGAAACGGTTGAACCTCTAGTGTGAATAGGAGCATTAAGAAATTTTTAAGACTATGCAAACTATATTCTAACAGTCTAAAGCATACATGTTCTTCCAGTCAAGTAGCTCGCTGCATAGAAATCCAAATCTACCTTTTGTTGTACTTCGTGCAACAAATTAAAATCACCCGGAAAAGATGGAAAACACTGAAAAAAGAAAACTATAAGAAATGAATACTAACCAACCCATAGGTAAGGAACAAAACAAAATGTACCATTAATACAGCTCACAATTATGTAATAATCAAGATCTGAAAGTGAAATTTAAAATAAAATTCACAATAAGTAGATTGAGTAACCAGTTAACCTAAGCTGGAGTAACATTGACAAAATGTGCACAAACTGAGAAGAGAATATGATAAAATTTGCACATGCATAGAGAATGCAGAGACTCTGAGAAACCCAAAATGACCAAATTTGTACCCAGAACGTGGGCTATCTGATTCCAGGGCTGAGGGAAGAATGCACGTACTTATTCTTCATCCTACGGCTTGTCAGCTCATCTGCGCACCTTTACTGCAAAACATTCAGAAAGATTGAGCAAGGAAACGACCTCTGACACATTGAAATACAAAGATATAAATACCAGTGACAAAATAAGAATCTAACCCTTTCGTCAACCCTACTCTTTACCTATTACAAATCAGACTTCATTTCAAATAATTGGGCAAGAAGTGCCAATGATAGATAATAAAAGAAAACGAACCTATGCGATTAATGACATCATAAAACAATTATTAAAGATCTTCTCTAGCCATTATCTAAAAGGCCTCTTCTGCAGAAATTTATTAGTAAAAATGATTGAGTATAAATAATTTGAACATGCCTACCCAATCACTTCGATGGGTAGCCTGACAGAAGCCCAAAATCATTGGGCTCATCTTTTCCGATCTGTTTTTACTCTGCAACCCGCTAACAAAATTAAATCGCCCAGATGATAGAAATCCAAAATCATTGGTTTTATCCTTACCGATCTGTTTCTGCTCTACATCTTGCCAACAAAATTAAATCGCCCCGGCAAACATTGCAAGCACACCATTAAAAAAAATAAAGAGAAAGAAATCAAAGCACCCATTACATTCCACCAAACAAAACTAAACGATCCATAAAAAAAAATGCGCTGGAAAATACAAGATGCATGGCCAATGAGCATGCAATGGAGCAAACAAAAAATAAAAGACGCAAAGCAAAAAATAAGATGAAATTCACAGTATGTTGGGTGTGACAATGTCTTAAATCTTGTTCCTTCCAAACGATTACGAGAGATTTTTTGTTTCGCTGACAATCCAGAAGTGGGCATCACATTCGAGGGTCCACTTTGCAAAATTTGAATTCAAGTTTTTATTTTTATTTTTAATCTAAAAAAACATCATAATCATTTCGGGGAAAAGCCGAGTTATTCGGCAGGTGACTGAAAGAATGGGCTCATTTCATCATATGTTGCTGACACCCTGCATATTAACAATACCTAGACCATGAAACGTATAAACCTGAAATATGGATATCTTCATACTTGAGGTTTAACTTCTACAAGATGTTGACCACTCTTGACAGAAACAGGGTCATTTGCAAGCACACTCTCAAGATGATCCAGTAGTTCCTTTGCGTGAAAGGATCCAAAATCTGGGTCGGCATCGTGATAATTCCAAACCAAAGCACTCTCCTTTGTTTCTATTGCAGATCCATCTATAGTTTTAGTATACAATTTCATAACAGGCTGTGCAATTCATTTCCTATTGAAGTCTGCCACAGCGACACAAGTTTCCCATTCGGTTGGAATTTCTGCTAATTCCTAACACAGAGGAATAAAAAATCCCTCTAAAAACACAGAAGAAATAACACAATATGGACAGAGATGCATTAAAACTCTATTTTATTTAAACATAAAACTGTTACAAGAAGAAAATCTTCTGGAAGTTACAATCAAAATGATGCTCTGCTGCTACAAAACACAGCTCTCCTCTTTTGGCATATGCTGCTACTCACACAACATTCTTCTAAAAACGGTTTAACTGCCCTCTCTGTCTTTGTATTTCTCTTGGCATACAATACAGTCTCTGTTTTTTTTTAACACACAGAGTCCTCTTCTTTTTAACAGTCATTTATTTTTTTGGTTTTCTGCCTTCGGGCATACATCTCCCATAATACACTTTTCATTACAAAATATATATATATATATTGTAAATATAATATATTTACAATATCTGTTATAAAGTTTTTATAACCTTAGTTTAAAACAAAACTGTCATGCTGCATATTAAAACATATAACATTAAAACTTTAATCTAAGGATTAAAACCTTATAACAAATATTTGTTGTGAATTTCAAAAACTTCAAAGAAAATCCTTTTTGATAAGTTTATCGTATCCATTGAATGGATGGCTGACTGTGCATTGGATTTGTGCGATACACATGCTATTGGTTGGAGGCTGACACGCTGGAGGAATTCAAAACCTTATACAAAACCTTTAAGGATTTTATCGCTTCCATTTTGGGATGGTGTGACGTATGCAAACAAATTTGCGATAGCTTTGTGATTGGTTGACGAGGTTATCATGTGGAGTTGTGGGATCTACGGAAATTGTCGTGGCCCATTTCAAAACAAATGAAGTGAGCGGGAGGTGTAATGGTGGTTGGTGGGATTTTGATGGCGGCATGACGAGGTTTAAAAGCAGGTTTGCGTGGTGTTTGAACCACGACTTCCATTGTAGAGAAAAAGGCTACGGCCATAAATGAAAATTGGATTTTGCAGGTGTTTAAACACAGTGCTTCAATGCAAGGTAGCATGCAAACAAAACAAACAAAATTTCTGCACTGTTGTCCTTTGAATTCCCATCGGACTTGATATTCCATCCTCCTGTTTGCAGTCCCAGTTGGAATTAATTTCCAACACTCCCCCTTAATTGCAACAGCTGCACTCTTGCATACCCAGACATTTTCTTAAATAATTAAAACTTCTCTGCCCCAATGGTTTTGTTAAAATATCAGCAAACTGCTCTTCTGTTACGCAATGTTGCAAAACAATTTCCCCATTGCTTACTAACTCTCTGATGTAGTGATACTTTGCATCAATGTATTTTGTTCTCTTATGAAACATTGAATTCTTGGATAAAGCTATACCTGAGCTATTATCACAATAAAATGTTGTGCTTTTTACCTGTTCATGACACAAACTCCTTAACATTCTCCTCGTCCATACTGCTTGACATGTTGCTGCTGTAGCTTCCACATACTCTGCCTCTATTGTTGATAAAGCCACAATTGGTTGTTTCTTAGAAGCCCATGAAATGGCTCCCGATCCCATATGAAAAACATATCTAGAGGTGTTTTTCCTGTCATCTATACTTTCAGCCCAATCACTGTTAGCATATCCAATAAGTTCAAAATTTTCTGAAGTGGTGTATAAAATTCCATACCTCTTTGTTCCTTTGACATGCCTCAGAATTCTTTTTGTTGCTTGCCAATGTGACTCCTTTGGCCTTTTCATAAATCTCGAAATTAAACTCACAACATGCATAATATCAGACCTAGTTGTAGTCAAATACATGAGGCTACCAACTATGCTCTTATACAAACTTCAATCAAAATCCTTTCTGCTGTCTTCTTTTCTTAGCTTCAATCCCATCACTGTAGGAGTAATTGTTGCCTTGCAATCCTGCATGTTAAATCTTTCCAAAAATTATTTCACATATTTTGCTTGAAAAATAAAAATTTTATTTTCATTTTTCTCTATTTCTATTCCTAAAAAGTATCTCAGCAATCCCATATCAACCATCTCAAATTCATCCTTCATGACTGTCTTAAAATTTTCAGTGAGGTAAGAATCATTACCTGTGAATATAATATCATCAACATACAAAAAAAAATGAGAATCTTAACATCTTTCTCCTTGATGTATAATGTGGGTTTTCCTTCACATTTTCAAACCCATTTTCTAGTAGATACACATCTATCCTACTGTACCATGCTCTTCGTGCTTGTTTCAGCCCATACAGAGCTTTCTTCAATTTTCATACCTTGTGCTCTTGGCCTTCTTTATCATACCCCAGAGGTTGTTCAACATATACCTCTTCCATCAATACTCCATTTAGGAATGTTGATTTCACATCCATTTGGTAAACTTTCCATTTATGTTGTGCTGCTATGGACATCACTGCTCTTACTATTTCCATTCTTGCAACTAGTGCAAAAGTTTCCTCATAGTCTCTTCCTTGTTGCTGCTTGTAGCCTTTGACAACAAGTTTGACCTAGTGTCTTTCAATCTTACCTTCAACATTGTTTTTGGTTTTATAAACCCATTTTACTCCAATTACTTTGCCTTTTGGGAGATCAACTAGTTCCCATGTCTTATTCTTCTCTATGGCATTTATTTCTTCATCTATAGCATCTATCCATTTCTTATATTTTACTGCTTCTTCAAAATGAATAGGATCCTCTACATGAAAATACAATGCAAATAAAGAGTTCATACCCTCATTTGTTGCCTCTTACTCATAAATCTCATTCAGACTTCTGAATTTGGTTCCTCTTTCACTTGTTGAACTTGTGCTTGTAGAAGCACTCAAATCTGCTCCTTGTGATGTGCTTGGAGAGTGTTCTCATACCAGCTTGTGGTGTCATTTGCTGTCCTTGTGTTGGTGGAGGTGGTGTTGCTAATGAGGGATGTCTTTCATCCATTTCTTCCTCATCTTCATCATAAGACAAACATATTTCTACATTCACTTTTTTCTCAATGCTTCCATTCCAAGCTTCTTCCTCAATAAATTGTATATCTATATTTATCATAAATTTCTTGGTAGATGGGTTATACAATTTGTATGCTTTGGATTCTTCACTGTATCCAACAAATATGCACTTCTCCCCCTTACTGTCCAACTTCTTCCTTAGCTGATTTGGAATGTGTGCATAAGCCACACAACCAAAAACTCTCATGTGGGTGACAAACTGTTTTATGCCATTCCATGCTTCTTCAGGAACTCTATTTATTACACTATTTGTTGGACATCTATTCAAGACATATGCTGCACAATGTACAACTTCAGCTCGATATTCATTTGGAAAATGTTTTGCCTTCAACATGCTTCTTACCATGTCCATGATTGTTCTATTTTTCCTTTCAACAACTCCATTTTTCTGTGGTGTATACCTTACTGTAAATTGTTTATGAATCCCATTTTCTCTGCAAAAATGAAGAAATTCTTTGGAGATATATTCTCCTCCTTTGTCTGTTCTTAGGACTTTAATATGCTTCCCACTTTGATTCTCTACGAGAGCTTTACAGGGGCAGAATTTCTCACACTTCAATTTTCAACTTCAAGAAATAAACCCATGTTTTTCTTGTGTAATCATCAATACAGGTCAACATATAATGGCTTCCTGCTAATGATGGTGTTTGCATTGGTCCACAAAAATAAGAATGGACTATCTCTAAGGGTGCCTTTGCCCTTATGCTCTTTCCTGATGGAAAGATTTCTCTGTGTTGTTTGCCCAAGATGCAGCCTTCACAAAGATTGTCTGGCTTTTCAATCAATAGTAATCCCTTTACCATTCATTTCCTATGCAACAAATTCAGACCTCCAAAGTTGAGATGTCCAAATCTCAAGTTCCATAACCAATTTTCATCCTTTGCTTCTCTTTGGAATGTCTCTTGTGTCATTGTTTTCATTGAAACTCCTTTCTTCAAATATGCTTTCATCTTGAGAAGAAACATTCTCTTTCTTGTCATCTTCACTTATGCAATGCATTGCTTGCTTGGTGGTTTATCCATGATGGTGCATACATCATCTTAAAAAAATACATTGTAGCCTTTATGAATGAGCTGTCTAATGCTCAAAAGGTTACACTTCATACCAGGCACACAGTATACATTTGATATGTATTTCTTTTTTCCTTTCTTTGTTAAAACATTACTCTGCCTTTTCCCATGACAAAGACCTTACTGTCTGTCCCCCAATGTTACTTGAGACTTCACATTTTCATCTAACATGGAAAACATAGAGATGTTTCCAGTGATATGGTTGCTACATCCTGAATCTAGAAACCATATATATTCATTTTTTTCTTTAGCAAAATTACATGGTAAAAACAAATTTTCTTGACTGATATTCTCTTTAGTAAAATTAACACTATGTCTACTACCCATGTCGCTCTGTTTCTTCCTACATTCATTGGCATAATGTCCATACTTCTTACAGTAATGAAATTGGACTTGGGATGTATCATACCTTTGTCCATGTGCTTGATTTTTTCCACCTTGTTGGTTGCTTCCTTGGCTTTGATTCTGAGTTTGGTTACTGCCCCTTCCACTAAAATTTTCGAGGTTGTTTCTTCCTCTGTTTTGTCTTCTGCCTCTACCTTTTCCTCTGACTTGACCTCTTCCTCTTCCAAAAGACATTTGGGTCTTGAAGGCATGCTCCAAAGATGATTTTGTTGTTCTGCTCAATCTCTTTTCATGTGTTATCAATGATGCATGTAGCTCATCAACATTAAAAATTGAGAGATCCTTTGTCTCTTCAATGGTTGTTACTATCACATCAAACCTTGAGGGTAAGCTCCTCAATACTTTCTCCACTATTCTTCTTTCTTCTATTGTCTCTCCATGAGATCTCATTAGGGTAACCAACCCAATCAACAATGTGAAGAATGAATCTATTGTGTCAGATTCTTTCATGCAAATGACTTCAAAATCTCTTCTCATTAATTGAAGCTTTGCTTTCTTTACCTTCTCCATACCTTGGTAGGCTATCTAGAGGGTATCCCATGCATCCTTGGACCTCTTTGCTGCTGCAATTCTTGGAAATATGCTTTCATGCGCTGCCTGATAGAGATAGAAGAGGACTTTTGAGTCCTTCTTCCTATTACTCTTCAGCAAATCCTTCTTTTCCTGTGTTAAGGAATTATGTGCTTGTTCATCTGCTGGTTCTTCTAAACCATCTTCAAATAGCTCCCATAAATTTTGAGACACAAACAGGGCTCTCATTGTGATTACCCAATAGTCATATTTATTCCCATTGAACTGTGGGAGTTGAGTATTTCCCATACTCGTGCTTGTGCTCTCTCCTGCCATAGCTAGCTTACTGAACTATGCTTTAAAATTTGATTGTGTTTCTTTTAAGAAAACCTTCTCACTGCTGAGAAATAAACTATATCTTTTAAAGACTTATCTTGACTGCACTCTTTTAAAAAAAAAATACAAAACTCTGTTTTGTAAATGCCTTGTTTTGCTGAGCCTTCACACTGCTGGAGAAAACTTCAACAAACTTCTTCTTCCTCCTTTAGCTTCTTTGGAAAATGCAAAGAACTTGGACTAGCTCTGATACCATGTTGGAATTTCTGCTAATTCCTAACACAGAGAGAAATAAAAAACCCCTCTACAAACACAGAGAACAAATAACACATATGGACAGAGATGTATTAAAACTCTATTTCATTTAAACATAAAATTGTTACAAGAAGAAAATATTTCCTCAGAACTAAGTTCTGGAATTTACAATCAAAATGATGCTCTGCTGCTACAAAACACCTCTCCTCTTTTGGCATATGCTGCTACTCACACAACATTCTTCTAAAAATGGATTAACTGCCCTCTCTGTCTTTGTATTTCTCTCGGTATACAATACACAGTCTTTGTTTTTTTTTTTTAACACACGGAGTCCTCTTCTTTTTAACACAACCAAATTTTTTTTTTTTTTGCCTTTGGGCATACATCTCCCATAATACACTTTTCATTACAATCTATATATATATATATATATATATATATATATATATATATATATATATATATATGGTAAATATAATATATTTACAATATATATTATAAAGTGTTTATAACCTTAGTTTAAAACAAAACTGTCGTGCCGCATATTAAAACATATAACATTAAAACTTTAATATAAGGTTTAAAACCTTATAACAAATATTTGTTGCGTATTTCAAAAACTTCAAAGAAAATCCTTTTTGATAAGTTTATCGCATCCATTGAACGGATGGCTGATTGTGCATTGGATTTGTGCGATACACACGCTATTAGTTGGAGGCTCGCACGCTGGGGGAATTCAAAACCTTATATAAAACCTTTAAGGATCTTATCGCATCCATTTTGGGATGATGTGACGTATGCAACAAAATTTACAATAGCTTCGTGACTGGTTGACGAGGTTATGATGTGGAGCTATGGGCTCCACGGAAATTGATGTGGCCCATTTCAAAATAAATGAAGTGAGCGGGAGGTGTTATGGTGGTTGGTGGGATTTTGATGGCAGCATGGAGAGGTTTAAAAGCAGGTTTGCGTGGTGTTTGAACTATGACTTCCATTGCAGAGAAAAAGGCTACGACCATAAACGAAAATTGGATTTTTCATGTGTTTAAACACAGTGCTTCAATGCGAGGTAGCGTGAAAACAAAACAAACAAAATTTCTGCACTGTTATCATTTGAATTCCCATCGGACTTGATCTTCTGTCCTCCTGTTTGCAGTCGCAATTGGAATTAATTTCCAACACATTCTGCATCTTTGTTCCACCTGATATTTGCAAAAGCATATAATAACATGTTAACACCCATCTTCGAATTTCGACGAAAGCCTAGATTGTGAAGGAGGCAGCCACATGTTTGAATTCTTTAACATTTAAATGAAAATATACCCAAACCAGAGTGCTCTCTAGATCAGGGTGCTTCTAAAACAAAGCCCGATCTCCATGTCTTAATGCGTCCAACACCTGTGAATTCATGAATATGTTCACTAACCCAACAAATTGCAACAATATAATAAAATTGACCGGAAATACTCTTTCAAAGCCTTGTAAAGTAACAAAGGAATAGAGGAAAATAGGAACGGAGGAAAATAAGAGGCGTACCACATGCAGTTATTTATATTATTTCTGTAATTGATTAATGACAATATTCAATCCTAAGATAGATATTATTTCAATCATCTAAAATCAAAATCAATGGTACACAATGGTACAAGTGGCAGTTGAGGGGAGTTGTTTTTAAAGAGAGACACTTTACAGTGTAATTATTTTCATCACAACAACGTCATGTAATCTATCCCAATCATGATTCATAAAGGCTATAATCGAAATCCATCTCAAGCAAACAATTCTCTTATAGAGACAACTTCAAACCGGGTGGATTTTTCTCCCTTTCTTACAACATATAGTGTAAGTCACAGTTTTGATTAACATCATGAATACTTGCTTTATGTTTCTTCACCTTTTGATATGCATCATACATTTATTGGTCCAACTATATCTATATTTTCTTAGTAACATTTCATGAAACTGTTTGCAGCCATTTCAACCCGCAGTTGCTCCCACTCTCAGTGGTTTTACAGGATGGCCGGTAAATATTAATCATCATGTGCCATCTGCACTAGCTGCTATTTCAGGTGGACATCTGGATAGTTCCTTTAATGTTTATAATGAAATGTATGCATGAAGTATTGTTTTATTGGTGTGATTGGTTTTCATTATTTTACTTTGAAAGGTAATTTGCATTGTTATACAATATTGTATTTGTTAGTGCAATCCATGGTGTTTTGATAACAGGTTAAATTGAACAGAATGGATGAAGCAATGCAACCTCTGTCAAGAAAGCTTCCTAATCTCTCCAACAAGATAAATCCATACTGGATGGTGATCATACTTGGGCTTGTGATTATTGGCTTATTCTTTCATTATCGTGTAATGCATCCCGTGAATGATGCATATGGCATATGGTTCACTTCAGTTATATGTGAAACTTGGTTTGCATTTTCTTGGATACTGATCAGTTTCCAAAGTGGCTTCCGATTAACAAGGAAACTTATCTAGATATATTTTCATTGAGGTAAATCAATGGTGCTCCATGGTTGCCAACAATAATCTGTTTTATTCAGGTTTATTCTATTTTTCTATTTGGTAGATAGACCTTTGTTTTAACTCTCAAATTTTTTGGGTTTTAGGTATGAGAAAGAGAAAAGAAAATTTAAATACCTTGAGAAGCCATGGATATTGCAGGTTTTTTGACTTCTGCGGGTGTCAACATAGCCATATGCATATTATTTTTCTTTTTGTACTCCATCTTGATAAAGCAGCCCATCAATTTCAATGTTTATTTTCCTAGTAAGCTTGAAGGAAACAACAATAAAGATTTTAGCTTAATATAGAGGCTTGTACCTTCAACGAGTTGGATAAAAAAGGCATGTGAAGCATTATAGGAGGACAATTTGCTTTCTTTGCAGGATCCATGTATCCCTCCAGAAAAACATGTTCTAGTCCCTTCATTTATGGGTGGGGGAAAGGAATTCATCCATTCCCTTATGCAGATTCTAATATTCCATGTTTGTGATTATAAAACACTAGTTGGACATTTGCTTTTGGTAGATTGATTTCACTATGTTTTCAATCACCTTTACTTGTATTATCTTTGGTCTTATAACATTTTTAGTATTGTTGATATTTCCAACAGTTTGTAGGGCTCCCTTTGATTGTTTTCATGGGATTTTTTATTTTTCTTCATTGGACGAGTCTTTATTTATATGATTATCTCAGTTTCTACCTTCAAGGACAACATTTTTCTCCTCACCTGTCATCTCATGTTTACAGTCATTTAGAAAAATTCAATTTGGTAACTCAATTACCTTAGCATCTACGACTTTCTTTCTGGAAAGTACACCATGAATCACACTCCTTTTTACTATTACAAGTTTGCTACTATTTATTGCATTTGTTAAAGTATCGTTATATTTTCTTCTTAGATACAATTATTCTTTCCCTTCCTCCTTCATGATAGTTGTTAATGGTTGTCCACCTTCATTATTTTCGAAACCTGCATTCGCATAAACTTTTTCAGTTTTAAAATCGCAAGGCACTCAAGCCTCACCCTTTTTCAACAATATATTCTTATGTTCTAGCCTTTTCATACAGTCCATGAGACCTTCCATCATTCTCCTTACATCATCTTCATCATCATGTTCACCAAGGAGTGATCTTTATTTTGGTTTACAGAGGTAAACATCCTCTCCCTCATATTACAGAGGTGAATGTTGCCTTCTCCTTGGACTTGAAATTATCAAGTAAACATCTCTCTCAATCTCTAACTGTACTCATGTATTTTCTTTACCATCAATCTGAAAACTTGAAATTGATTCAATCTACAAACTTGAAGACTGGGTTTAATTTTCAAGTGTTCTCAGCATTGGGATCTTTTGTAATCCAAGAATGTTATTGTTTCCCTCTTGGTTGTAATCATTTCTACCATTTCTTCTACTTCTTATATTTGCAAATTAACAATTTCAATCAATGTACAAAGGTATTCAATGCTTGAATATACTTTACTTTCATCTTTAATGTGGTTTTGTTCAACATATGCAATTATCCTATTGAACATTTCACCATCTCTTTAAAATTGGTGTAGGATAATTTCCAGTAGGTTGTTAATGCCATTAGAAATCCATCATGCTACAAACAACACACTCCTTATTTGGTTATAGGAAGTTATAGTTTTTATAATAGCTTGAATAAAATATGAATGTTGCCTTCTCCTTGTACTTGAAAATATAAAGTACACATCTCTCTCAATCTCTAACTGTACTCATATATTTTCTTTACCATTAATCTTCAAACTTGAAATTGATTCACACAACATTAGAAAACAATCGCGTGTTCCATTTTGATGTCAAAATATTCAATTTATTAGTTTTCATATTCAATATTTTAAACATTTGGAACTCTACATAATAAGAAAATAAGATTTATAACTTGATATAGGGTATAACCTTTATCATCCAAACTCCTCAAAACTTTAAGAATTATAATGTCTTCCATGTAAAGAGACGCACTGGGCTATCTAACTCGTTCCAGTGAATTAATGAGAATCACAACCATACAGTTTGATATACCCATAGTTATGAGAAGGCTGATTTATTTATTTTTTTAATATATGCCAAACAATATTCCATTTAATTAGATACAAGCTCCTTCTGAAAACTCTGGAAACGATAGCAGGATTGAATTATGAATATCAAGGTTCATAAAAGAGGCCATCTCTATCGAGAACCACAAGTACTCTATTCATAACCCCCTTATGGTCGACTAGATTGTATTTTTCATGGATACTTTCATGAAGCAACTCATTTTTAATATATTTGTTACGTATTAACATTTTATTTGGTATTAATGAATATTCAACATTTCATTAAAATTTTACCTCGGAACGAATAATGATTTGTGAAAAATCATTTGAGACATGTTCCTTTTGATAGTTTGCTTTTAAGTTACTTCTTGACATTCTAAAATTTTTCTTGGTTCTAAAAATTGTGGGCTTTTTTGTAGCACTAACAACAGGAAGACGTGAAGGTGCTAAAGAAATTGTCTTTGGATATTCCACAATATTTTATGGCCTACCATTTGAGTTTGTACTATATACTTTTGGGGAATCAGGCAACATAAGGCAAGTGATAATGAAGAAATAGTAAGAGTGCACAATTTTTCTTTTAGGTATGAACTACTTCATTTATTTTATTTCAGTAAGTATCTCTCTTGAAAATGGTTGAGCAATGGTATACAACTTGCATTACATAAATTTATTATTGTATTCTTAATAGGAAGAAGGATGGGTGGTTTGTTGTGCCTCCAAGAAACGATTAACTTCCCAGAAAAAAACTAGTGATATGGATTTCTCTGCAACTTCAGCTTGCTATGAAGTCGATTATAGGTTGATATTTAACATAGATCTGTGCCATGACACAACTGATTTCGGGCTGATTTTTAACACAGATTTCAGGATGACTTTTAACGCTGATTCGAGGTTAATATTTAACACAGATTTGTGCTATGATAGCACTGGAATTAATTGTAAATTGGCCAATCAATTGTAGATTCCAATACATATACATTTTTGCTATTTTTTTTTATCAAGGAAGCCAATTAAAATTATACAAAGGTATTGAAATGGTGGAGCTAACCACTTGATATGAATTTATTTTTCCAGCATTTAATGTCATTCAACCTTTTCAATTTATATGTCAGAGATTAAAATATCTTGTAGGATGGAGAAATGTTGTACATTTTTCTTTTGCCTCATAATATGTCATGAAATGAGGTTCCAACTGAGGATCTTGCATGTTCAAATTCAATGACAAGAATTTATTTTCAGCGAATATAAGTGTGATGATTTATTATTTTTAAGGTTTCTTTCTGGAATTGTTAAGTTTTGGAAAATTGTTTTTTCACTTAGATTTAAAATGATTGCTGTTAGCTTTAAAAAAATGTAAATTATTCTTTTTTTTCCCATAAAAAACATATATTTAAGATAATTAAAATCACTGTTTGGGAACTTGAAATGTTGAAACCACCTTAAAATAACATTTAAAATGGTTTTTTTATTTTTTTAAATATTTTTTGATATTTTATCTAGATAGAAAATAGTTGAAATTATGGACATATAGTCTCTATAGAGACAATATGTTTTTGATCTCAGTTATTTTCCATAAAGATAAAAATGCAATTGTCTCTACAAAGACAAAAATGAAAGTGTCTCTAGAGAGACAAATTGTAGATAAATGAAGTTGTCTCTAGAGAGACAAATGAGAATGTCTCTTAAAAGACAATAATGCACACGTATTTATAGAGACAATAATAATGTGTGTTCTATATTGCCTTTATAGAGACAATTTTTTGAGACATTAATTTTGAGACACCTGCTTAAATTCAATATTTAAGACGATACACAAGTTTCTTTTTGTCTCTAGTTAAGACAATTGACTCGAAAATTATCTTAAATATTGTCTTAAAACACCCCCAAATGTAGTAGTGAAAATAACCATTCTAGAAATCTATTGTTGATGATTTTATGTTGCTTCCAGGCCAATTCCAAATTAGGAAAAAATATCTAAGTTGGATATTGGTAGGATTGGACCATATAACTTATGGGACCAAACCTCCCCACCTAACCATTGGACCAAATTCTCTGTTAGGAAGTTATCATGTCAAACAAAAATAATAATTAAAGAAAAAAACATATTTAGAATAAATTAAAGTTTATTGTTTTATTTTACTTTTAAAATATGTTTCTATTAATAAATATTTAAAATAAATAATAATTCAATTTATTTGTAAATTTATAAAAACTATTTGCAAAGTTTATTAAAGTTTTGGTAAAATTAAATGTTAATTTTAATTTTTGTTTAATTTGATTTTTTTTTTAATTCTAAAAATTTGAATTTAATTTTTATATTAGTGGAGGATTAATTTTATGTGGTTTGAAATCTATTTATCATTAAAAATAAAGTGTCCTCATCAATTAATTATCCAACAAAAATTAAATATATGGATTTTTAGATAATTAATATTTTCTTTTCATTCATTATCATACCTATTTTAGAAATACATATTTATTAACCTATAAGTGTTTGTTTTCTATAAGTTGTTGTATTCCTTTTAATAAAAAATTTGTTTTCTAAAAACATTTTAATTTTCATCATAAATTATCAAAGATAAATTTTAATATATGATTTTTTCTATAATTAATAATTTTTTTCCATCCACTATCATACTTATTTTTAACAATAAATATTTATTAATCTATAATCATTCATTGGTTGTATTCTCTCTAATAATAATGATTTTTTTAAATAAGAATATTTTTTCACATTTTTCACTTAATATATTTTATTAATCATATCATTTTTTTATAATTTAATTATTTAATTTTTGTCTACCATTTAATAAGAATTTTATTGTCAAGCTTAAGACTGCTTACAGTTGGTATATTGAAATTAAATGCAACATCAGCGTTGAGCAAGGGTGTCCCCTATCCCCTACCCTTTTTGACCTTTACATTGACAAGCTTGAGGAATGCTTAGAAAATGCTAGTTCTAAAGGACACAAGCTCGATGGCATAGTGATTACTCTTCTCCTTTATGCTCATGATATCATTATTCTTTCCAAGACTTCCAATGATCTTAATAAGCAGCTTAACACCCTCCACGATTATTTTTCCAAGATGAGCATGACTGTTAATACTAACAAGACTAAAGTTATGATTATTAAATCCAAAAATATCACCTATGACAAATTTATTTATTGTAACAATTACTTAAATAATGTTTTTTCTTACAAATATTTAGGTATTGACATCCATCATCAGCTCAACTGGAACTATAGCATTGAGAAAAATGATTATAGGAGGTTGAGTTTGAAAACAATTGTAAGAAGACTGATCTTTGGGTTTGGAGTAAAAAAAGGTTCTTGTTCGAGACTCTCGTCACCCTTGTTATTTTATATGGATGTGAGGTGTGGGGCTGCAGTCTATCTAGATATTCATAAGAAATATTGAAATTATCCAGAAGAAATTCATAACCTAAAACCTTAAGGTTAAAGGTAATACTCCCTACCCTATTCTCTTAATTGAGGCTAGCATCTCCCCCATTGAATGCATGACTATGTCTAGGTATTTGATGTATAAGAAGAGGTTGTACAATATGGAATCCAAGAGACTCCCAAAAATTGTTTCTAACTCTAGTCAAAACCACCTTAGATTCAAGTGAGGGTGGCAGAAGGATTCCAAGTCCTAGCTTGATCATTGGGAGGTAAAGGAGGAGATCATCTTGGGGGATAAGGATAATATTAAAAATGTCATTACTTCCAAACTTAAGGATAAGTTGTGAAGTGATTAGGAGTTAGAGGGGAAAATAAATTTAAGATACTATAAGGAGGTTATCGACCCAATGCTTGCTAACTAGAATTACATTTCTATATTAACCAATGCTAAGAAGAGAATGAATATTTCAAGTATTATAACTAATTATCATTATCTCCACAGTGAAACTAGACATTGGTCTATTCCCTAGATACCTTGGGATGAGAGAAATTCCTCCTTTGTGATACTAAGAGATTCGAAGATGAAAACCACTTTCTCTTGGATTGACCAACCCTTACTCACATCCACTCTCATTTCCAAAACATTTTTCCCATGACCAACCTCCTCGACTTGTTTAATCAACAAAACTATAGTAACCTCAGAACACTTATTTCCCTCCTTTTTTATCAAAGAAATAAAATTTTAAATAATCTCAATTAATTGTTTCTTTCTCAAGGTCTGATAGAACATATCGGTCTTAGTGTATGTTAGTCATCATCATCATCATCATCATAAAACTATGTTATCATATACCAATATATTATTGACAATTTGATTCCCCCTCCACCAAAATTATGGTGATTAAATAATGCACTTAATATAACTAATTTATATGATCACATTCATCCCATAGGGGTTCTCTACTTTTTCATAATAAGCAGGTACTAAACAACAACTCAAAATCCTTAATTTTCAAAAATAATCTTAAGGAGAAAGGGTTTAAACTATTAAGCTATAAGTTAAAAGTATTTCTATAATACTAAATGTAATTGCAAAGAAAATATTAAATTAAAAAATAATTTGTAAAGAATGTTGATTATTGTTATTATTTTTTGCTATGAAGACTCCTTACCTTTTAAGCAATTAACATACAGCATAGTCGTTGTTATTGTCTTTGATTATTTGAATGTTTAAACACCATATGTTATATGCATATATTTGTTAAAGGAAATAGAGAAACAACTAAAAAATTATATATATATATATATCATCATCATCATCATCATCATCGCGATGAAAAGATTGTAATTCTTTGATGTTCCTAGGATGACGGATTTGCAATATGCCTTCAATTATTTTGGGGTCTATTTCGATCCCCTCTTCAGAGATGATGTGGCCTAGGAGCTTACCTTCCTGGAGACCAAACATTGTTTTCTTGTTATTCAAAGATAGGCCATATCTCCTACACTTTTTAAAAACTTTTCTCAAGTGGGTTAAGTGTTCTTCATCAGTATTAGAGTAAACAGTGATGTCATCAAGGTAAATGACTATGAAGTAGCCTATATCTTCTGAGAAATTTATGTCCATGGCCCTTTGGAAAGTGGCCCTCACATTCATCAACCCAAATGACATTTTAACATACATGAATGTACCCCAAAGTGTGGTGAAAGCAGTTCTATGTTGATCACTCGGGAATACTAGCACTTGGTTGTAACCGGAGAAGCCATCTAGCAGTGAGATTCTCTTAGAGCCTACTACCTTTTGAAGTATGTGATCCATTTTGGGCAGATGGTAGTTATCTTTTAGAGAAGCTTTGTTCAAATTTCTAAAGTCAATGCAAAGCCTAATCTCCCCGATCTTGTTCCTAACCGACACAAGGTTAGAAACCCACTCTGAGTATCTAAGAGAGACTATAATCCTGACATCATACATATTTTTGATATCCTTCTCAAATAAAGGTAGTAGAACAGGGTTTATCCTCCTCAATTTCTGCTTGAAAGGTTTCTGATTTTCCTTAAGAGGAATCTTATGCTGAATAGTAATCGTGTCATATGATTTTAGATCCTCATATCCCCAAGCAAAATCATCTTTAAACTCTTGAAAAAGTTCAATATATTTCAGTTTCATGTGAGGAGGAATAGTTTTGGAAATTTTAATCATTTTGGGCTTATTTAGGCTACCAAGATTATACTCTTCTACATCACTCTTGGTAGACTCTATCTTTGGTTTTTTGGCTACATCGTTAAATTCGAACAACTCTTCTAATGGTGCAAGTCCCCTTGGTAAGGTATCATCTTTGGATTGTAGGACCTTAAGATCCCTTGGGTCTAGATCCTTAAACATTTCTTTCTTACAAGGCTGTGTAATCAGACTTATATTAGCAATAGAGGACAACTCTATTTTATGAGCTTGTTCTTCAGAAAAAACCATTTCATCATGCTCTAGGCTTGGTTGTGTTATTGTAAATTCATTCTTAGATTGCAAAAAATCATCAATTTGTCCATCACCCTCAAATACTTGCCAATGGTTAATGTTTTCAGGCACTGTAGGGCGGTGTTTGACTTTGACAATGTATTGTTCACTTGCGGGTGGTATTTGGCAATTGCTAGCAGCAAAAGCAAGCTCATTGGAAAGGTTATTTAGGTCTCTTGGAATGTAAATGAGTTTATATTTCTCAAAATTTTTGAGGAAGTCTAAGGCTGCATTTCCGTACTCTCTCAATCTTGGATTCTTTGCTGAGTACTCACCTTTGATTTGTTTGATGACAAGTTCTAAACTACAAAAATTAAATAACAAAAGAAAAAACCAAATTTCAAAAGACATATGATATAACACAATTATTTCTGAATATCAAAACAAAACAAGCACAATCATATAAGAGGATGAACTAAGGTAATGGAGAAAATGTAATGCAAACAAATGAATGCAATTACTAACCTAAGGAATGATGCAAAGATAAACTAAGTGCATGGTATACGGTATGCTATGATGAGATTGTAATGCATGCAGTGGAGAAATGAAAGAAGATAGCATATGATGATGAAGAATGATGGATATATGCATGGAGATAATGCAAATTATGGAGGCAGATAGCATGATGATGCATGGAGGTAATGCAGATAAAGGAAATAGACATTGTCATTAAAACAAAACGTGAAGGAGTTACATAATGAAGGATGAATTTACACCATAGACCAGCACGAAATTCAAAGAAAAGACGTGCATGAACTGGTCAAGTGGGTTGATGAATGGTTACAATGTTTTCAAACACATTTACATAGCACTATGTAAAACATATGAAACCATTTCCACCACTACCAAGACCATTTCCGCCATTACAGAGACTAGAAACGACCATTGCCAAGGTATTAACACTGTGTTTTCACCATCATTGCCATCCAATAGGCTCGGTGAAAGAAAGGAGCATGCAGTCAAAGCATGTCCTCATGTTTACAACCCTGTGAAAACAAAATAAAATGCAGAGAGAAGACAGTGAGGAAGCCGAGAGGAAAAGAAGAGATAAAACACAGAGACAAGAAGGTAGAGAATATAGTAAAGAGGAGAAACAAAGTGATAAGGAGCTAACTGGAGTTTTCAAAGCCATGAATCCGTAGAACTTGTCGATCATCTGAGCTATCAAGAAGCAGAATCCCGTGGAAGTGAAGGTAAGAAGTAAATGAAGATTTGATTGTTTAAACAATGGTGAATAGATTTCTAGATTGTGTAAACAAACTCAAAGTTATAAAAGGGAGTGATCTAATTCAATTTGCAACCCTGTAATTACGTTATGTTTTGTATTGACACCATTCAAAAACGTGTTGACACCTTTCAAAACTACTCTGCCATCAGTGAAGCAACGAAATATTTTTTTGAGTGAGTTAATGAATGAATATTTTAATGAGTTTTCCACTGGTTGAAACTTCAGTTAAACTGGAAGAAGATCACGAAGATCAGAGAAGAGGATCACAAGGGCTATTGCATAATATAGGTAAGTTCAACACATCCTCACATACAGTCTTTCATTTCAAAATAAATAGAAAACAGAGAGTGAAGAATTTCAATTCGAATTGCATAGTGAGGTTTTTTTTAACTAAGTTGTGTAATAGATTTGTTTTAAGCACACTCAGTTTAAAGATTCAAAACCGATTTTATGAAGAAAAATGGAAGAGAGTTAGACAAGGTTTTATATTTTTATATGGTAGAGGACAGAGTATGAAGAATGATTGAAGAGAAGCAGTGAATATATCATGAAATTTTTGATGAGAAAGTTTAGTTTTTCTTTTGTATACACAGTGAGTCTGAATGCAATGTTTTGGAAATAATTTTTATATGAAATTGATGAGTGAAAAACACTATTGTATAAAAAAATTTCAAATTTTTTTTACATAGTCAAATTTCTTTTACAAAACAGAGACAAAGATTGTTTTTTAAGGAGAACAAAGAATTAAATAGAGGGTAGAATATTAGAAACATAAATTTATGTTTTCTTAAAACCTCTCTATCAATTCTTTTATTTATATACAGTAAGCTCACATTCTTCGAAAGAAAAAAATAGAGGATTGAATGACAAGGGCAGTAAAGAAAAATGTAAGCCTACTACCATGATTACATCTAGAGCTTAAATTTTTGTTTACAAAGATGAAGTTAATGACGGTAGATGGTTATATAAAATGGTTTTCAGAACAAATGGCTTCAAGAACAGAACCTAAATACTTCCAAATTGAACATTGGAGTAGGGAAACAGTGGAAAAAATCTATCAGTCATGGTTAATAGGTTTTCTCCAAAAGTTCAAAGGTCACAATGAGGATGTCACAAGAGAATTTGTAAACAATTACACATAGAATGAAACCATGGTGGTTAGTCTACATATCCCTTTGAATCCAGAGTATATTTCTGAAGCTTTAGACTTGCCATCTTCAGGTGAATTATACCATAAGGGATTCCATTTTAAAGACGAGGGCTGGACATTTTTCTTGGATAAAAATGGAAAGGGTTCTTTTGATAGATCAAAAGGGATCCCAAGGGATTGGTTCAATGAACCATGGGTAGAACTAGTATTGATAATTTAGAAGTTCTTCACCTGTGACAATAGATTTAGTGTAGTACACCTTTACCATGTTAGGTTACTACAACACATCAAAGGAGATATAAGGATCAATTTACCCTATTTATTTTACAAAAACTTGATGAAAATGATTGAAAGCATAAAATCAGAGACTAAACCCAAAGAGGCTCAATTTATTCATCAGGGGCTCATCAAAATCCTTGTGGATTACCAGTTGAAAGTTGAGGGGATGGTTTGGGAAGATTTCTTGGTTGAAAATAAGTTTGTAGAAAAAATCACTGAAAACAAACTTAAATCTATATAGGAAACAAGAAATATTGTGCATTAATCTCTTTATCCTAAAACAAGGTGAAAGAAATAGTAGGAGACAATTATTTTAGAGAAAGAAACACAATTTATGACTATTTCTAGGAGACAAAAAAAGAAGCATTCAACAGAACCATAAATACAAGTCATAGAAACATCTCCTATAAAAAAACAGGAAAATGAAATCCTTGAGAGGATGCAACAAGAAGTGTATGAAAACTCTGTAGACAGAGATTCCTATTTTGAAAAAAATGAGGTTGAAAATAATTTAGTTTCTAAAAATACAAAGGAGGAAGATCAAAACCTTTCTAGAGTTAGAATTAACTGATAGCTTGGAGATAAGAAAAATCATGGAGAGGCACTTGAAGGAGGAAAATGAAACTTATAAAATAAATAATGAGAAATTTTTTAAGGATAATGAGAAGATAAGTGAGGAAGTGGAAAATTTAAAAAACAAAAACAATCTTCTCTATACACAGGCATTTAGGTGGCTTTCGGAGAAAAACTCCTAGAAGAACAAATATGAGAAACAAAAGGTTAAAACCTCCATCTATAAGGAAGAACAAGGAAAATACATGGATTCTCTTCTGTACATAACAACATGAAGTTTCAGGATCAAGGATGGGATTATCATCTGAACTCAGAAGGTCAAAGAGGAAGAAGCAAGCATGAGGACATGCTTGACCATCAATTTGGGGGTGATGTTGGCCCTCGTTTTTTCTCTCTTTTTGTTTATAAAATACACCTTATTTTGCCATATTATTCATTCATTCACCATCTTATTCAACTTATATTGACCCAAAGATGCATATACAGGTATTTAAATTATATTTTTCAATTATTAGATGTTTTGGTAAAAAATGGAATTTAAGTGCATTTTTGGACAACATCTGAAATTCCCGTAATGGCCTTATGGTTTGCATATGTTCAGGACACTTGGGCTCGAGTTGGATATGTTTCTAGAAATATCAGGAACTAAGAATAAGAGTACACCTACTGGCACAGTCATACTAAGCTTTAATAGGCCCGCTCAAAGGCAGTCAAACATGACTAGTCTTTACGAAGGATCCCTAGAAACTAGGTCAAAACTCTTATTTTGTGTGATTTTCTAGATTATGATGGATCTTATGGATGAATAAACTTGATATGATAGGATAAGGATAGTTATGATTACTTGAGCTATTTTAGATGAGTTTGTTAGATACTTTATCTATTTCAGCCTCAAACCATAAAGGCTTTGATATATAGAACTCGTATGACTTATTATTATTATTTCTGAGACTTGGAGACATAATTGAAGATGTTTTCCATCATATTTTGATGATGTTACATGATGGTTGATTTATTGAAGTCTTAAGTAGCTGAATTTACCTTCAGTGTGCGAGGAAAGGGTGGAGGTCCCCCAAACCGAGCTAAGTGCACTTCTTAGTTTATTTCGTAGCTGCAATTTCTGAATTAGTTTGCTTATGTTTAATTTGTTTATGCTGATTATTTTCAAGTATTGATAAATCTAATGATCATTATTAACCTCCATATGAAAGGACAAACAAGTGTTTAAAGTTAAACATTCTTCTATCTAATCAAGATTTTCATTTAGAATTCATCTTTACATGCCTTTACATGCTTTGATTGCTGATGGATCTCAATCTTGTTTCTATTCTATATACGAAGAGACAAACCAGTATTTAAAGTTAAATACTTCTTCTATCTGATCAAGAGACTAAAAACTAAGATTCATGTTTCTTGCTTTATTTTGAATTCCTATTTTAACAATAGCATTGCTGATAAATGGATATATTACTTCATGTATCTTAATCTATTGTTTAGTTAGGTAATTTTTTATTTCTAATTCACATGGTAATCTTGTTAAGAGAAGGACACATAAATCTCTTAAGTTAGGAGATTCTTCCGCTTCTAATTACACATCTGAATTTAGAAATTGTTTAAGTTAGATTTATATTTTTAATATCCATTTCCCTAATCATAAATAAAACATCTTATGAATTGATCGCAACTGAAACCCATATACTTTGGGGATGCTTCTAAGTTCCACTAACCCAGATTGATAATAAATACTTGCGTTAGTTTACAATAGTAAATTGACCCAACAAGGACCTTAGCTGACTATGATAGAATATGTTTTCTAATACTATAAGGTTCCTTTGATGTACCTTATAATTCTCTTAGCAACTTTCCAATGGACTTCTTTAGGTGAAATCATGAATCTGGAGACAAAACCAACTGAAAAACTGATGTCGAGTCTTGTGGAAGTTAAGTAGATGAGACTTATAACAAGACTCTTGTATAATGTGCTATCAACATCCTTTGATTCATCATAATACATACTGAGTTTAGGATTTACTTTAAATGGTGAAATCTTGTTTATAGTTTTCTATGTAGATGACTTTATTTCATAGGAAGTGACAAGAAGCTTATTGATAGAACTAAGGAAGACATGAAGAAGAAATCATTACCCTTATTTTTTATTCCTTTGCTTCATGGATGAATGGTGATGTCTTTTATTGTGCGGTGTGACCTTCTACCCGAAATTTTGTGGGATTGGCTTTGCTTGTCTTCATGGAGGATGACCTTTATTATACAATATTATGCGTGCACTAGCAAGTTGCACAGTTTATTATAAGCTTAATTATGTATATTACAAGGACAATGAGTATGATACACAGTTTTAAACAAAGTAATTTTTACCTATATTAGATTATTTTGTTTATAGCTAGTCTTATCATAGAAGCTGTCATAACTGTTGTTACTTTTTCAACCTATTTATAAAAGTTAGAGTCATAGTAACCGCATATTCAATGGGCTTTGATTCCCTGTCTCTTTTACACTAAGTAATGTTTACCTATATTATATTATTGTGTTTACAGCTAGTCTGGTCATAGAAGCTGTCATAATTGTTGTTACTTATTCAACCTCTTTAGTTAAGCTATAGAGTCATTGTAACCTCATATTCAATGGGCTTTGATTCCCTGTCTGTTTTACACTAAGTAATATTTACCTATATTATATTATTGTGTTTACAACTAGTATGATCATAGAAGCTGTCATAACTATTGTTACTTGTTCAACCTCTTTATATAAGCTATATAGTCATTGTAACCTCATATTCAATGGGCTTTGATTCCCTGTTTGTTTTACACTAAGTAATGTTTACCTATATTAGATTATTGTGCTTATAGCTAGTCTGATCATAAAATCTGTCATAACTGTTGTTACTTGTTCAACCTCTTTATATAAGCTATAGAGTCATTCTAACCTCATATTCAATGGCCTTTGGTTTCTTGTTTGTTTTAAACTAAGTAATGTTTACGTATATTAGATTATTGTGTTTAGATCTAGTCTGATCATATAAGTTTTCCTAACTGTTGTTACTTGTTCAACATCTTTATATAAGCTAGAGTCATTGTAACCTCATATTCAATGGGCTTTGATTCCCTGTCTATTTTACACTAAGTAATGTTTACCTATATTATATTATTTTTTTTACGACTAGTCTGATCATAGAAGTTGTCATAACTATTGTTACTTGTTCAATCTCTTTATATAAGCTATAGAGTCATTATAACCTCATATTCAATGGGATTTTATTCCCTGTCTGTTTTACACTAAGTAATGTTTACCTATATTAGGTTATTATGTTTACAGCTAGTCTGATCATAGAATCTGTCATAATTGTTGTTACATTTTCAACCTCTTTATATAAGTTATAGAGTCATTTTAACCTCATATTCAATGGGCTTTGATTCCCTGTCTGTTTTTCACTAAGTAATGTTTACCTATATTAGATTATTGTGTTTACAAATAGTTTGATCATAGAAGCTGTCATAACTGTTGTTACTTGTTCAACCGCTTTATATAAGCTGTAGAGTTATTGTAACCTCCAATGGGCTTTGATTCCCTGTCTGTTTTATACTAAGTAATGTTGACCTATATCAGATTATTGTGTTTACAGCTATTCTGATCATAAAAACTCTCATAACTTTTTTTACTTGTAAGCTATAGAGTCATTCTAGCCTCATATTCAATGGGCTTTGATTTCCTGTTTTTTTTACACTAAGTAATGTTTACCTATACTAGATTACAAGAATAACATAACCTATGATACTTACCTATATTTAATTCTTCATTTGGAGGGAGCAGAAGGCATTGTAGGAGTTGCAAGCCCTATAATCATCATTGAATTCCATAAACCATTTCTCAACACTTCTCCATGAGGATTCCTTGGATTTCCAGTGTTATTATCAATTTGATCTACAGTTATTGAAGTTGAGCTGCCATGGCCACAACATTGAAGCAACACCAAAGCCAACACCCCAAACATGAGAAATATTGATCCTCTAAATCTCAACGTCATCACTCTCATCTAATAGTCACGAGGTTCAAATTATTTTTCTCATAAAACATTTATTAACAATTTAGATAAGGTATAATGTAACTATTTTATTTTTGGTTAATACAATGAAATATTGTTTTAGAAAGAGATTTAATATTTTGAAAATTTTCTATAGTACTTAGATTATGTAAAATTTTCTGAGGACCTTTTCTTTTTAGCAGACTTTGGATATTCATTGAGATTAATATTGATTTGATATTTATTGAGATATAGATTTATATTCATTACCTGATCTTGATTTGAACTTCACTCACTCCATGAAATAAAATGTCCAGGTAACAAAGAGTCCATGTGAGCAACATCCAAACCATCCCGAAACATGTCATCTTGTATGTCTGCCTAACCTGTGATTTTCCTTTGTTGCTGATGTGAACTATGTGTGAGAAAAATAACACATTCTCAACATTCAAATTTCCATGCATATAGTCTGAGCTTGTCGTGAGGGTAAAGATCAATAATATGATGATTTGTTGTTGTTGGATAAATTACTATGTCTCGATGTGAAGTTAAAAATTTCAATTTTATATCTCAACTTATGAGATGTTGACAATTAATTTATGATTTATAATGAAAACCAATTAAATTTTAGCTACACATTAATTTCATGCCAAAATTACCAATTGCATTCGAGCCACACATTAATTTCTTCTCCCAAGAACTTAATACTGTCGCATGTGGTAACGTACTTATGCACACAACAGCTCCACGAGACATACATGCATACATGCATATATTAAATATTAGTCTCTATCCATCTTGTAGAACCTAGCATGAATCATGCATACATACATATATTAAACATTAGTATACATCCATCTTGTAGAACCTATCATGAATAATATTAGGGTGCAGGATATTTGTCTTCACATAGCTTTCACATGCACACAACACCTCCACCATACATACATCCATACATGCATATATTAAACATTAGTCTACATCCATCTTGTAGAAACTATCATTATATTTTCATTTCTGTGTGTAGGATAATTGTCTTCACACAAATTTCACATGCACACAACAAATCCACCAGACATACATGCATACATGCATATATTCAACATTGGTCTACATCCATCTTGTAGAACCTATCATTATATTTTCATTTCTAGCAACATATTTATTTCAATTAAGTTCATTAATAAACATACCAATTTAAACTTATGCACATACTTGGTTTTCTTGGCTAATGTTCATCCTCGGATGACAACATCACTCCATGGTTGTAACTTAAGGCAAACATTAAGGCAAACCATGTATATGTCATTTCTCCCATAAACTTTAAGGCAAACCATAACTTTAATTTAATATATTTTTAAGGAAACTTCTAGTGTTTTTGGAAACCATGTACATGTCATTTCTCCCATAAAATTTAAGGCATTTGCTAGTGTTTTGAGAACCATGTACATGTCATTTCTATGTCATTTCTCCCATAAACTTTAAGGAAAATTTTAAGGATAACCATTTACATGACGTTTCTCCCATTTCTCCCATAAAATCAAGGCAAAATTTAAGGATAACCATGTACATGTCATTTCTCCCATAAAATTTAAGGCATTTGCTAGTGTTTTTGAAACCATATACATGCCATTTCTATGTCATTTCTCCAATAAACTTTAAGGAAAACTTTACTTTAAGGCATTTGCTAGTGTTTTTGTAACCATTTACATGTCATTTATATGTCATTTCTCCCATCAAATTTAAGGCAAACTTTAAGGATAACCATGTACATGCCATTTCTCCCATTTCTCCCATAAACTCAAGGCAAACTTTAAGGATAACCATGTACATGTCATTTCTCCAATAAAATTTAAGGAATTTGATAGTGTTTTGGGAACCATGTACATGTAATTTATATGTCATTTCTTGCATAAAATTAAAGGAAAACTTTACTTTAAGGCATTTTATAGTGCTTTTGGAACCATGTACATGTCATTTCTATGTCATTTCTCCCATAAACTTTAAGGATAACCATGTACATGTCATTTCTTAGATAAACACAAGGCAAACTTTAAGGATAACCAGGTACATGTCATTTCTCCCATAAACTTTAAGGCATTTTCTAGTGTTTTGGGAACCATGTACATTTCATTTCTATGTCATTACTCCCATAAACGTTAAGGCAAAATTTAAGGAAAACCATGTACATGTGTCATTTCTCCCATAAACTCAAGGAAAACTTTAATACATGTCATTTCTATGTCCTTTCTCCCATAAATATGTCATTTCTCCCATAAACTATAAGGCAAACTTTAAGGCAAACCATGTACATGTGATTTCTCCCTTAAGTTCTAGGCAAGACAAACTTTAAGGCATGTCATTTCTAGATGTGATTTCTCCCATAAAATTTAAGGAAAACTTTAAGGCAAACCATGTACATGTCATTTCTCCCATAAACTCAAAGAAAACTTTAAGGCAAATCATGTACATGTCATTTCTCCCATAAAATTTAAGGCAATTGATAGTGTTTTGGGAACCATGTACATGTCATTTGTATGTAATTTCTCCATAAAATTTAATAAATTTTCTAGTGTTTTTGGAACTATGTACATGCCATTTTTATGTAATTTCTCCCACAAACTTTAAAGCAAACTTTAAGGCAAACCATGTACATGTCATTTCTCCCATAAACTTAAGGCAAACTTTAAGGCAAACCATGTACATGTAATTTCTCCCATTTCTATGTAATTTCTCCCATAAAATTTAAAGAAAAATTTAAGGCAAACCATGTACATGTCATTATCCCATAAAATTTAATTTAATATATTTTTCAAACTTAAGGAAAACTTTAAGGCAAACCATGTACATGTCATTTCTCCCATAAAATTTAAGACAAACCACGTACATGTCATTCTCCCATAAACTTTAATTTGGTATATTTTTAATGAAGATGCTAGTGTTTTAAGGATTGAACCATGTACATGTCATTTCTCCCATGCATTTGTAATAAAATTTAAGTAATCTACAATTAATGTTCATTTAATATATTTTTAAGGAAAATGCTAGTGCTTTTGGAAACCATGTACATGTCATTTCTCCCATAAAGTTGGCATTTGATAGTGTTTTTGGGAACCATGTACATGTCATTTCTCCCATGCATTTGTAATAAAATTTAAGCCGTTTGCAATAAGGAAAATTATAGTGTTTTTGGAAACCATGTACATGTCATTTCTCCCATGCATTTGAAATGAAATTTAAGGAATTTACAATAAGGAAAATGCTAGTGTTTTTGGAAACCATGTAGATGTGATTTTTCCTATGCATTTGCAATAAAATTTAAGTCATTTTCAATAAATTTTCATTTAATGTATTTTTAAGGAAAATGTTAGTGTTTTTGGAAACCATGTACATGTAATTTCTCCCATAAAGTTGGCATTTGCTAGTGTTTTTGGGAGCCATGTACATGTAATTTCTCCCAGCCATGTGCATGCCATTTCTCCCATAAAATTTAAGGCATTTTCAATAAGGAATAAAATTTAAGGCATTTGCAATAAGGAAAATGCTAATGTTTTTGGAAACCATGTACATGCCATTTCTCCCATAAACTTTAAGGAATTTGTTAGTGTTTTTGGGAACCATGTACATGTAATTGCACCCATAAACTTTAAGGAAAACCATGTACATCTCATTTCTCCCATGCATTTGCAATAGATGTTGATTTAATATATTTTATTGAATTTTTTTATTTCAGGGATCAAAAAAGCCACTAAACGTGGTTGAAAAATGGACATTATGCATAGATGTTTCTTTCTATCCCAATCTCAGGAAATAAGTGATTACATATGTGCTTTGCAATATTGCGACTAACAAGGACCTTCAAAGTAAAATGAATATACCGGGAAGAACAACACACAACGAGGCATATTATATTGCATTGATAGAAGGCTTGGGAACAACTAGGGAGTATGGATCAAATGGAATTTTAGTTTTCAGCAATTTTGAACTTGTGTGAAACCAGATGAAAGGTGTGTACCAAGTTAAGAAGGAGAGGCTAAAACAACTTCATGGAAAAACAAAAAATATTGTTAGACAATTTCAATTTTTTAGTATAAGACATTGTGCAAATGTTAATAAGATGTCTGGTGATCTATTGTGTGGGGCAATGCCAATTAAGTATTCATCTGTCAAAGATCCATTAGTAGGTAAATTAGTATTATATGGGGCAATTCCAATTCAAGATTCATCTCTCAAAGATGAATTAGAGTTGACACACTCTCCTTCAAAACTTATTGATGGACATTGTAACATATATTTGATACATGTGTTTTTTTACTTATAAACGCATCATTTTTAATGACCATGTGTTTTTTTCAATTATATACCAAGAGTGCTCCCACCATGTAAGCAAAACTTGGTAAACCTCACATTTTATAAAATTAAAATGTGAGGAATTCAACAAATTTTTGTTTAAATTGAGTTTCACACATCAATTTGTGCTTTGAAAGTTGTGTTTTACATAATTTGTGTACTAAATTACATTAATTTTTTCAAATCCTTTGAATTTATTTTAAATAGTAATTTAAAAATAATTTCAAATGTCCATTGTAGATATCCATATATATATCAAGGAGGATGAAAGATGAAGATCAATAGAATCCCATGCCTCTACGAGCAAGGGGGATTATGGATCGAGGGATGTTCATGGTATTTATATTAAATGTGCATGTTTTTAAATGGCATTTAAATATATAATATTATATCCATACATAAATATATACATGTGGAATTGATTTTTTAATTATATATATATATATATATATATATATATATATATATATATATATATATATATATATAATTTTATCCCCATGTACATACATGTATACATATGGAATTGATTTTTTATCAATTTTGTGAGTTAAATTAATTTTTAATAAATTTATATTTTTGTTTTTTAGGAGTTACGAGGGAAAGAGCATCTACTCCATCAATGGAGCATGTCCATGGTTCACGCAATTGTGGAATGGTTCACGCAATTTAATCAATCATATTTACATGTATTTATATGTATGAATGTATTTTTGAATTGATTATACAATGATATTTTTTTTATGAAGCTTCCCTCTCATTGTCTGAGGTTGGTGGTGTTACACATTCCCCTGGTGGCCCATCAATAGGTGGTGGCCAATTGTGTTAGGGTAGTGATATGCATTCCCCCAAAGGCTAATCAAAAGGTGGTTGTGTTGGTTCTCAACATTCTTAGGGTGGGCATGATGTTGGCCAACCATATCGATGTGACCATCAACCTGAATATTATTTTCATTCAATTTGTAAAAATATGTGCACATGTTTTTTTATTTATACAAAATTTTATATATTGATGCAGAGGATGAAAACGTTTCTCCAAAAATACGTAGGCCAGAACGCATTATTTAAGAAGAAAGTTGTACACCAACCACGACTTAGCCATCTGACATTTCCGATATATCTTGGAAACAAACATCCACCAATGCACATGACAAAGGTGTCAACACTTTATTCAAAATTTAAGAAAGATCTTGTGTCTTTGAAACTCCCTACTGAGAGTCGAGAAAGCTTAGAAATAGTTACTCACTCTGTAAGTAGACTTGTAGATATGTATAAAATGCTTGGGACAACCACTGATACTTTTGTAGAAGTGATGAAGAAAATAAAGGAAATAGTGATGGGTCCCGATACATTGGAGTTTGTTAAACAAAGAGTTACAACAAAAATGGCCAGGTTTATATTTAATTTCAAAGAAGGGCCGAAAATAAAGATGCTAAAGGTGCAATATTTCAAGCATCCTGATATAGCATGCCATTTGTATGATAAGCACCTTGATGTCTATGGAAGATTACCATGGAACGATGAGGTTCCTCTTTATTTTGCACAATTATTTTATGCATAATTATTTTTGGGAATGAAACCAAATTATAATGACCTTCCCTCTGAATTTTTTGGTCCTGGGAAAGGTTGATTATGTGATCGCAGGGGCACTAAGCGTGATGCTAAGTTTCCTCCCCCCGAGCCACCATTGGTAATTCGACCTCTTCATGTGGAAACTTTGCGGTCAGAGATGGATGCCACTTCGCAAATTAGTCAAGAAGCAAGGAATGTCATCATAGATAATGTTTAGAGTGGACATGGTGGAATTGATGTTTGTATGAATCGACAAAGAGCATGAAATAATGCATAAGATAATTTTGTGTATCATACAAATGATGAGATAGACAACATGTGTGTTGAAGAGCTCAAAACATATGAAAATAATTGTCGCAATGGTTGGCAGGACCTAATTATTCATGAGTTTGAGGGCATGGGATCAATATGTGTTAATGTTTAGGGTGATTATTTTAACACATGTACAATTTGTAATAAATACATATACATACATTTATTTGTATATGTTAATCTAAGAAAAATGTATCATATATGTGAACACCATTTGCAGTTCTGAAGTTTGATGAACGGATATGTAATATCATGGTCAAAGCTTCAGGTTCGCACAATCAAGATGGTTCTCACCATCAAGATGATATCTTGGCACACGTTAGTGTTTTTTAAGTGAACATAATGTTGATGTACAATTATTTTAATCTATTATTATATATCGGAACATGATTACATATTTTTAAAATAAATAATTGCGTACACATGTACATGTATATAATTAAATGTTAATGGTTTCAAATTCTGTCTGATGTTTTTACGATGGAGGTACCCTCTTCTTCCTTGTTAGGAGATGTGCCAAATCCACTATCACAAGTATGAACAATTTTTCACTTAAATATGTTTTTAAGTTATATATTGGAGTTAAAAAGTTCCATTAAAAAATTAGATCTAGATCTTGAGTTATATTACAGTTTTAAATTTTTTAAATTTTAGGTTTTTGGAGATGATTTTCTTTCGGAGACACCCTAAGGAGATGTGCCCAATCCACCATCACAAGTATTCAATTTTTGAGTTATATGTTTAAGTTCTAAATTGAAGTTCAAAAGTTTTATTGTAAAATGAGATCTATATCTTGAGTTATTTTATAGTTTTCAAATTTTTGAATTTTAGGTTTTTGGAGATTATTTCCGTTCTCCAAGGACTCTAGCGACGAAGTGTATGATGGAGATAGGAACATCCACACCACTTGAACAAGTTGTCAAACTTTTTTTAATAATATTGAAAATTAGTTTATATGCATTTTCATTTGAAATTTTTTAATATATATATACTTGTACATGTATATTGTACAATTTACTGTGGAGGATGTTACTGTGGACGAGTAACAAAATACAATGGAGAGGGAACTACATGAGGTATTGCATGAATTTTTTTTTTTTTTTCATTTTTTTTTTTTACATGAAGTTCTACATTCTCATTCAATTTTAAAACATTAAATTCTAATGTTTCTACACATTGTGTATAGGTTCCCCATTATTCAGAGGATAGCTTGAGGTTCAGGACACTGGTGGAAAAGACGCTAGATCCATATTTATTGATTGATGATGCACATGTGTGCAACATTTTATCTGATAGATCTAGTCTTAAATTTACTTTTCTATATATAGCATTATCTATGTAGTCATATTTACTTTTCTATATAACTTGATACTTGTAACACTATACATTGAACTATATATATTTTCTTTTATTGTTCATGTGATATAAATTTTGGACATATTTTAATGTTTAGATATAGTTTGAAACTACATTTAGTTTTATCAAGAATGATTTTAAATTTGGGATAGTTACATTTGGCATGTGATCACATGTTGTGATATATAATGTTTTGTTTTTAAAACTCAAGTTGTCATTTTATTTGTTAAATATAAGATGAATCTAGATGGAAATTTCAAATTACAAAACACATACATGTGTATATTTTGGATAGTTGAACTACATTTGGCATGTGATCACATGTTGTGATATAATGTTTTGTTTATAACACTCAAGTTGTCATTTTATTTGTTAAATATAAAATTCAAATCTAGATGGAAATTTCAAATTACAAGACACGTGTATATTTTTTATAGTTCAACTACATTTGGCATGTGATCACATGTTGTGATATAATGTTTTGTTTTTAAAATTCAAGTTGTCATTTTATTTGTTAAATATTTAAACTGAATCTCTAGATGGAAATTTCAAATTATATTTTCACAACGTGTATATTTCAGATATTTGAACTACAATTGGCATGTGATCGCATGTGATATAATTTTTTGTTTTTAAAACTCAAGTTGTCATTTTATTTGTTAAAAATAAAATGAATCTCTAGATGGAAATTTAAAATTACAAAACATGTATACATGTGTACATATTTTGGATAGTTGAACTATATTTGGCATGTGATCACATGTTGTGATATAATGTTTGTTTTTAAAACTCAAGTTGTCATTTTATTTGTTAAATATAAAATGAATCTCTAGATGGAAATTTCAAATTACATTTTCACAATGTGTATATTTTGGATAGTTGAACTACATTTGGCATGCGATCACATGTGATATAATGTTTTGTTTTCAAAACTCAAGTTGTCATTTTATTTGTTAAAAATAAAATGAATCTCTAGATGGAATTTAAAATTACAAAACATGTATACATGTGTATATTTTGGATAGTTGAACTACATTTGGCATGTGATCACATGTGTTATAATGTTTTGTTTTTAAAACTCAAGTTGTCATTTTATTTGTTAAAAATAAAGTGAATCTCTAGATGGAAATTTAAAATTACAAAACATGTATACATGTGTATATTTTGGATAGTTGAACTACATTTGGCATGTGATCACATGTTGTGATATAACGTTTTGTTTTTAAAGTTCAAGTTGTCATTTTATTTGTGAAATATAAAATGAATCTCTAGATGGAAATTTCAACTTACATTTTCACAATGTGTATATTTTGGATAGTTGAACTACATTTGGAATGTGATCACAGGTTGTGATATAATGTGTTGTTTTTAAAACTCAAGTTGTCATTTTATAAATGTTAAATATAAAATGAATCTCTAGATGGAAATTTCGAATTACAAACCATGTATACATGTGTATATTTTAATAGTTGGGCTACATTTGGCATGAGATCACATGTTGTGATATAATGTTTTGTTTTTAAAACTCAAGTCGTCACTATATTTGTTAAATATAAAATGAATCTAGATGGGAATTTCAAATTACAATTTACACATACATGCATATATTTTGGATAGTTGAACTACATTTGGCATGTTCTCACATGTTGTGATATAATTTTTTGTTCTTAAAACTCAAGTTATCATTTTATTTGTTAAATATAAAATGAATCTAAATGGAAATTTCAAATTACATTTAACACATACATTGGTATATGTTATGCATTTGAACATTTGTGTGAATGTTATATCATTTTAGGATGTAAATTTATTATTTAGGTGATATTTAAGTATATTTTTCATGGTCATACATGTCATTTAAAACAATCAGAGATGCTTAAATACATATTTAAGTTCACATGAATATATGTACATCAAAATGATTTAAGTACATGTTTGAATATATGGAAAAATCATTGAAGTACAATACATATAGATGTATATATCTAAAAACAATCATAAAATGTACAGGTCAGAAGCCATACCATGGCCCCGTGCTAGCATCAGAAGCCCATCAAAGGTAGCTACAGGGGTGTGTTCTCAGGTCACTCTCACCATCGCCATGACCAGCGATTGGAATCCACCGAGAGCTCTGCATCTAATAACCATGAGGTGCTTGCTCCTCAAGCATTTGATATCATTCATGGGGAGAGTGTTTTTCGTCTGGAGAAGCCTAAGGGTAGAAGAGGCTACAAGAAATACACTCTTCCGCAATCTGTGCAGCCCTTACCTAGGAAAACCAACACTCTTCTAGTTTATGAGCCCACGATGGAGGAGATAGGCGTTTGGGTTATGGACTCGGATGGTGTCTGGACCAGAGATTATGATGTGGAGTACCCAGTCACTCTCATCGTCCATGTAGCCCTATGAAGTCTTGTCGAATACCCATAGCTGAGGAGGAAGCCATTTCTAGAGAATACAGGTGCCTGATATATGAAGAAGACCAGGCGACAGACGAAGATGAATGACTCCATGATTGTTCGGTATCAAGGTTAATTTATGTTTTTTTTCACCTCAGGATATACTTCAACTCTTTTGTTTTTATATGGGCCACTAAATATTTTCTATTAAAAGACTAGATGACACTCTTAAGGGGTTGGTTTCCTCCTTTGAGGTAGCCCCAAACTTGGTTTATTTTGAACACTACCAAGGCAGGGATAGGCTAAGCACTACTTGCCATCTGTGCCCATTTCCTTTGTATGGTTTTTCATGCTTTTAATATATTTTAGCCCAAGTTACAAAAAAAAAAGTTGACATGAATATATGTACATAAAAATGATTGCAGTACATGTTTGAATATATGCAAAAATGATTGTAGTACAATACATAACGGTGTATATATCTAAAAACAATAATAAAATTCTAGGGGTTCTTAGATGTGTCAAACAATCTTAAAATTTTAAAATTGCATTAAAACATAAATCCAGTACACAACATTTTTCATTAATGTACATAGAAAAGCTACTTTCAGTTGATAGTAAACTGGAAATTACAAAACACGTACCACACATTTTTCATTCAAGAATGAATATTATAACTTAATAGACACATCTAAAACAAAGTTGTGCATCTTCAAATTTGCATTATATCAACTATGCTAGATACACAGATATGTACATTTTGCAATAATGGAATTATGACAAATTACGCCAGAGAATGTATGAAATCGTTTAAGACCAGATAATCTAGACATGTGTATGTGTACACATGTATAAATTACTCATGTGCATGTACCAAAACAATGTACATGTGCAAACACATGTACATATAACATAAAAAGGCAGTTCAATTTTTAGTTGAGTTCTAGAAGTTTTAAAATATGAATCCAAAGAGAAAAAATTGTTGGGCAGTTCAATAAAAAATATTCAATGGAATGCCATCTTCAATGATCCGTTCATGATCGGATTTTTACATTTTCCATTTCTTAATTTTCATTTTTTTATTTGATTGAACTTCTATCAACTTTATGTGTGCTGCACACTCCAAGTGACTATATTTACAACTTATGACATCAGGTTCATAGTCTTGAAAGTATACAAAATCCCCACATTGATGAGTTTGTTGGAAAAAATAACCTTTGAGTATAATAGATCCTCTGTCATATGTAAACCAGTTATAATCATTGTTTTCCAATAATTTCATCTTTCGTGCAGTGCAACGCATCAAATAGTGCTACACATTTTCATTGCTGATAGTAGGTGCAACTACAACAAAAACATCCCCTGCACAATAAAACAAACTTATGTATTTAAATTTAGATCATAATTTACATGAAAATTTAACTTTAAAATTAACATGTGTACTTGATTTTATTATCTATTTCTATATCTCTATCATTTGAAAGCAATTGAAATGTTACCTTATCTAACAAGATTAGAAACTTGATCACCTTCAGATGATATTGTAGTATCCTCTGATTACATTTCTTCAAAGATTGTCAATCTTTTACATACATTTTGTTTTCACAAACACCATTGGATTATGTGTTGTCTATGCAAACATGACCAAAAAAAAATATTTTATTTTATCCAATGCAAACACATTTTTGGAAAACTTTGTTTTAATTGAATGCAATTTTCGAGTCCCTTTTATTGTTTCAACATCATATCAAATTGATATATCTATATCTTGAACCCCAATATGCCAAAAAAAAACTATATGGAAAATTTAAAAAATAATATAAATATGTTATCAAAATACCATCAAAGATAATCATTATGATAAATACTGTTTAAAATTAGAAATCCAATAAAACTTAAATTGAACGTCCCTTCGTACTTCCCTTGATTTGTTAGTCTCATGGCTTAGTGCAGCGATGCACAATTGAGCAACTTGTTCAGCTGAGACAAGTCAGTTTGCAGAGTGGTCCATTTCATATCTTCGAAGTGCTCATTTTATACATAACCCTACACTGTCATGTTCTCCTTTTCCATGACCTATCTCAAAGAAATTCCAACAATGTTTAATGTGGGTTTTCATATGAAGAAGACACAACCAAAAGAATGATCGTGAATATTTGAATTGACCTATGCATCCATCTGACCATATCCAATTTTCATTGAATTTTATTTCATGAATTTTCAAGGAGTCATAAATATTTTCAAAACAATGTTGTACAAAATATGTATAATGTGTACGATCATCATAGATATAAAAGTGACATTCTTTAATAACATGTCAATTTTCACTGGTGCTTTCTATACGACCAACATTTTATTTAGCATGTCTATATATAATATGGAAAAGCATGGAGACTTGGTCAAAATGATAGTATTCACTATGTATTTATTTTTGTGGAAAAAATGTGTAGTTTTCTGCAAAATCAATTATTGACAAAATGGTCCCTGGTGGAAAAACTTCATGAGATTTTTTGAATTGCAAGTCCTGCCATCGAGCTCTATGGGAATTGTTGGTGTATTTATAAATTTCTGCCTCAAACTTTCTCAGAAAATCTATCACAAAAATTTCTTCTTCTTGTAAATCAATTCTTTTAACACTTGTAGTACTACTTGAACCAATCGATTTATTGATATATTCATATCTCTTCCATTTTACTTTTACGTTGGACAATGATTGATCATTTGTATATCAGTACGATATTTGTTTTGAAATTTATTCAAATTTCCACAATCTTTGCATTTTTTACCACCAACACATTTCTTTTAGTAAAATAGGTCATGGCTTTCTCTTCCACATAGAATTTGACATATGAAATCATGGACAGTGGAAGGAGTAAGTGATTCTTTCCAAAATGTTTTGCCAAAATTAAGGAATGTGTCATAATATAATTGATATTCCACATGATAACGACAACAACAAGTGTCGCATACAGTGATAGGTTTAACATACCATGGTTTTTGCTGCACAAAAGCATTGATTGAGACATCAATTTCATGATTCTCTTCTTTGAACTTGTTTAAAAAATCTATCTGAGTGGTGTCCAAGAAATGTTTTGCATGTTCTTCATACTTATTTCGTGATATTCTTCCTCACATCACATCCCTTGCTTTTGGTGAAACACATGAATTTTTCATCCAATATTCATATATTATTTTTTTAACATATTATGCAAGTCTATCTTTGTATGGTTTCCTACAAATAGCTGTCCAACAAGCGAGTTCATTATTTACATCTATTTGCAATTGAAATTTCTGATGTTTGTGAAAAAAATTTCATGAGGTTCCTAATGCTTGTGCCATAGATTTTACTAAGTGATTCTCTTTAGTACTTGATGAAACCACTACCATTTGTATTGCTTTACGTGCATCTAAATCACTTTTCTTTCTAGATCTTCCAATTGACTTTAGAGCACTATTTAGATTTTGTATCACATTTTCCTTCATTTTTTTTTTAATCTTTTGTTGATTTCCAAATACCCAATAAAGTTGTAGCTTATTTTAATTTCCTTGATCTTAAGATACTTTTCAACATTTGGGCTTGAACTGTCACAGTTTCATCTTTGAAGAACGAATCAATAATGTGATTAACATGATATTGTATAACATGGTTAGCTTTTTTATCTCTATATGTGTGAGTTTCAACATTTTCTAACATCTCATCATCGATATTGATTTCATCTGTACATATTATAATTAAATGTACATAATAAGTTTACATATTCAATAACTAATTAAATTAATAAATATGTATAATTTCAATAATACACATTCAACACACACACACACACACACACATATATATATATATACATACTTGGTGATTCAGTTTCTTCACTTGAATTTCTTTCAAATTTTGTATCTCATCATCAATGTTTTGAGGAATATCTCTCTATGTTTACATTGCAAAATATTTTTCAAATTAGTTCATCAAATAAAAATTAAGTTTCACAATACACTAGTCAAATTTTAAAAATTGAATTTATAATATTTACATTTACATACCTGCTTGAACTTCTAGTTGAGGTTGATTTTCCCTTTCAATTTTTGAGCGTTCTTCTCTTATTTTTTTGCGATATTTTCTCCCATGTTCTCTACGTTCCTCATCGTCTCTAGTTTGATCATGTTTTTCCTTGCAATTCTTTTGATTTCCCATGATAATTTGGTATGAAGCTCAAAAAAATTCCTTCAAAAACATCACAAAAGATTTAATTAAAAAAAACAAAAACTCAATTAAAAAAAGCATCACAAAAGTTTTAATTTAAAAAAAACTCATTTAATTTTTTTTTCACAAAAGACATACTTCAACCCAAAACACTTACTTTAAAAAATTAGCCAAAAAAATGTCTTTTAAAAATGAAATGAAGCTCATAATATTTCCTTCCAAGTCCTGCAAAAAAATTTCATTTAAAAAGTTAGACAAAAACTCACTTAAAAAAATCATTATAAAAGATTTACTTCAACCCAAAACACTTACTCTAAAAAAATGTCACTTTAAAAGATACCTCCAAAAAATGTCCATTGAAAATTAAGCCCAACCTCTTAAAAAATGTCCCTTTAAAAAATACCTACAAAAAATGTCCTTTGAAAATTAAGCGCAAAAAACCTCTAAAAAATGTCTCTTAAACAAAATACTTCCAAAAAATGTCCTTTGAAAATTAAGCCCAAAAAGGCTCTAAAAAGATTTCACTTAAAAAATACCTCCAAAAAATGTCATTTAAATAGTAAGCCCAAAAAAAGTCCTTTGCAAAATCAACCCAAATGAAGAAATGTGCGAAATTATGTGACAATAATGATTCTGTTTTCAGCTATTTATATAGTCATGAAATGTTTTTTTCCAGGGTATTCATTGAATTTTCCGACCGACGTAAATTCGATTAAAAGTTTGACCGAACTTTTGTGTCATTAGAATTAACAGGCCAACGGGGCAAAAAATAATTCAGCTGAACTTTTTTAAATTTTCAACCGAACTAACACGTCTGCAACTACACAATAGCTCGGCTCTAAACACATTTCTCCAACTTTGGAATGATTAAACTCCATCAAACTTTATGAATTAACTGTCAGAACCAATACAAGCATTTGCAGAATTCACTCTCCTTTCAGGAAATAGAACTTTTATGGAATTGCATAAATATTTACTAATTTTTATTAATTTTGTAATAAAATAGGTGAAAACAATTTTTGAATGTCATTATGAATTAGTGAAATCAAAATTCTCCGTCTTCCAAAATACACTGTAAAAAAATTGAAAAAAATATGGTGCATTACATTGGTCCATTTTCTATAATGGGCAGTTTTTAGATTTTTAGTTTATAACTAATATGTTGAGAAATTTTGTGTGAGCTGAAACATATTCAAAATATGTAGTTTTTTCATATTGGATCAATTCAAAAAATTCTAGTAATTATGATATGCATCAGTTGGTTTCATACATATAACGAAACCGACGTAAAATCCGTCTAGATTGTTGTAACACATTTTTTTTCTCAAAAACACAAAGTTTTCAAAGAATACACCGACACGTTTGAACATGAATTTTTATGAATTCTTTGATTGTTAAAGAGCACACACTCAAAGAAATGTTATGTTGACATATCAAATGTGAATTAAAAAATTCCAAAAAATAAGTAATAGAAAGCTAATAAAATTTCTGACATGTTTATTTTTATCGTAAAATGAAATTCTAAACAGAAAAATTGTTTTGGCTTGCAAAAATTTGAAGAACATAAAAAAATGATATTTTTTCTCAAAAAAGGGAAAAAAGTGTAATCCAACTTTGCATTTTCACCCATCCCCTATCTTCTTCTAAAATTAATTTCTTTAATCATCCTCCACTTCTTTCATTTTTCCTATCATTTACCCCACTCATGCAACTGCTTGGAAGATTTCTTCATTGTACTGAGATTCCACCTTGTAGATATTGTGAATTTTTGTGGTTCAGTCTAATTGGAGGACGACTTACTAACTATTGTGTGTTGTTCTTCTCCAAAAGAACCATTTAAGCAAGTTATTGCTAATGATTTTTTGTTGCTTCTATGTCAACTCAAAATTCTGACAAAATATATTCCTTGGATATTGGTAGGAGAAGACATTCCTAATATTTCAAAATAGTTAAAAGTGTCTTTCTTTGGCCTTCCCTTCTTTCTTGAACCTTCTTCATGTTCCTCTCTCTCGGAAGCTGCAAGCACAGGGAAGCAAGATGGAAAAGTGTTGGACACATACGTAGTCCTACCCAGGATTGGACCACATAACCTATGGGGACCAAACCTCCCCACCCAACCATTCGAATAAATCCTCGGGACTATAGAGAAGCTTTCTTGTCAAGCCAAAAAAAGTAATTATGAAAAAATGTATATATTAAAGAAAAAAACATATTTAAAATAAGTTAGAGTTTATTGTTTTATTTTTATTTTAAAATATGTTTCTATTTATCTCTTAAAACATATTTAAAATAAATAATAATTTAATTTATTTGCAATTTTTTAAAAACTATTTGCAAAGTTTACTAAAGTTTGTTAAAATTAAATATTAACTTTAATTTTTTTTTTAAATTGAAAATTAATTTTTGAATTTTTAAAATTTGAATTTCTAATTTTTGATTGGTAGATGATTAATTTTATGTAGTTTAAAATCAAAATTACATTAAAAATAAAGTGTCATAAATTAATTATATAATATATATATATATATATATATATATATATATATATATATATATATGGATTTTTCTATAATTAATATTTTATTTTTATTCGTTATCATTCCTAATTTTAATAATAAATATTAATATATATGGACACTTATCAAATGTCTATTTCCCTCAAGATCTGGCTAGCAAGGTCGCGCTTCTGAACACCATGAAGGCTCTAAACTCCAACAGAACGCATCCCCTATGGATTCTAGGAGGGGATTTCAACATGATTACCAAGCTGGAAGAAAAAACAGGAGGCATACCAAGATTAGAACCAGAATGTTCACATTTCAAGGACTTTATAAATAATTGTTGGCTCATTGATATTCCTTTCTCTAACGGCATCTATACATGGAACAACAACCAAATAGGAGGGCGGCAGATCACTTCAAAATTGGACCGATTTCTCCTCTCGGACAATGAAATTCATTTAGGAGGGGACCTCTCAGCTTCTATACTTCCTATAGTAGGCTCGGATCATTCACCTATTTCACTTCAATGGCAGAGCATTGGCACCCGTTTAAAAATATCGTTCAAATTTGAGGCCTTCTGGCTTACCCACCCATCCTTCAAAGCAATGGTCCACTCCACTTGGAAGAAATTCATTCCGCCAAAAGGCTCGAAAATGTACTAGTTTCAGCAGAAGCTCAAGTTCCTCAAGCACCACATCAAAAATTGGAACCACTCTATTTATGGAAATATCTTTCAGGAGGAAAAGGCTCTAGAGCAACAAATGGTAGAGGTGCAACAAAAAATTATCATAGAAGGTCGAACAGAATTCATTGCTACCAAAGAACAGGAACTTCAGAAGCAACTGGATGAAAGACATAAACAAGAGGAGATTCTATGGAGACAGAAGTCAAGAATACGCTGGCTAAAAGAAGGAGAAAGAAACACAAAGTTTTTCCACAGATCCACGATCCAAATAATAATGCAGAATGACATTAATCGCATCACCAATCAGCAAGGAGAGCAGGTCGAGCAACAGGAAGATATTGAGATGGTGCTTCTGGAACACTTCAAATGTATACAGCATGAACCTCCTATAGATAGGCAACCAGCCATTGACGAAATCACACAGCTGATTCCAAAGATGGTGATGGCCGAGCACAATCAAATGCTTACGTGCCCAGCCTCCCTTCAGGAGGTTGAACTAGTAGTGACTCAATCCAAGGATGACAAAGCACCAGGTCCTAATGGCTTCACCGCTAATTTCTTCCATCACTTCTGGAATCTTATCAAAACGGAAGTCTGGCAACTGGTAGAAGAATATAGAGCAAATCATTGGCTTCTCCCCTCTCTCAATGCCACTTTTATTGCCCTGGTCCCGAAGGAAGAGCATCCTAGCACCCCAGAGAAGTACCGACCCATTTCCCTTCGCAATGTAATCTACAAGATCATCTCTAAAGTCATAGCCAACTGTATCAAACCTCTCCTTCCAACTCTAATCTCGCCAGAGCAAACTGGTTACGTAGAGGGGCACCAAATCTTGGATAGCATCATTCTGACTCATGAAGTCATCCATTCCTTAAAAACTAGCAAGAAGGCAGGCATGCTTCTAAAGATTGATCTCTCTAAAGCCTTTGATAAATTGTGTTGGCGCTACATCCAGTAGGTCCTAAGTGCATTTGGCTTTGATCAGTTATAGATTAGATGGATCTTGAGTCTCATTACCTCCACTTTTTTCTCTATTCTCATCAATGGGGTCCCGTCTAGGCCTTTCTCCCCTTCCAGGGGTATTAGGCAAGGAGATCCCCTTTCTCCCTTCATCTTTGTTCTCATGGCTGAAGGACTTGGTCGATTGATTCATCATGCTGTTGTCACCCACAATCTGCGTGGAATCTCTCTTCATGGCTCCCCTGCTATCACGCACCAGCAATTTGTGGACGATAACATGCTCTTTGGACACCCCTCTATCCAAGAAGCTCGCTCCCTTAAAGCCATCCTAAAACTTTTTTCTAAAGCCTTTGGTATGTCCTTAAATGAGTCCAAATCCCAGGTCTTCTTCAATACTCCTCCCCAAACCCAAGCAAGCATAGCCCGCATCCTGGGGTTTTCCATTGCTTCCCTCCCTGCCAAATATCTTGGTGCACCGCTCATCGACTCTGCCATCAAGCACTCCTCTTGGAACATTCTCTTGGAAAAACTGGAAGCTCAACTCTCTTCATGGACCTATCGAGCTCTCAACATGGCAAGTAGACTCACTCTCATCAAAGCAGTGCTGCAGTCTATGCCCCTTTATCTCTTCTCTGTTCTAGCTGCTCCGAAATGGGTTCTCAAACAGATCAAAAATTTGCAATGTAAATTCCTTTGGGGATCCTCTGGTCAAAATCGAAAGTGGGCTTTAGTCAACTGGAATACAGTTTGCTCTCCGAAAGAAGCAGGAGGACTTGGACTCAGGAATCCTTCACACATCAATGAGGTCATGGGAGCCCGCATATGGTGGAAATGGCTCTCGAATCCACATACACCATGGGCCAAATTATGGACCGCCAAATATGCTAATAATAGATCACCCGAAGACCTGATAAGGCTATCTCTAGAAAACTCAGGATCGCTCATATGGAATGTTGCCAAACTTCATTGTGGACTCATCCAGCAGCACAACTTTTGGGAAATTCGCAATGGTAACACAGTGAGATTTTGGGTTGACTCCTGGCACCAAAATCCAAAGCTAATCGATACTTTCACCCACATCAGCAATGGAAATAGCACAGGCATGGAGGAGTACAAAGTCAGCCAGCATTGGCTAAACACCAGCCACGAGGAGTTCAGATAACGGAAGCACCCTTCTCACATAATTCCTCATGCTCAGGAAACCACTTGGAATGCCCTCAGGGAAGAGCTCCAACGCAGGAAAATCAAATGCTCCGAGGATCCAGATACACTCAGATGGGGTTACACTACGAGAGGTATGTTCACTACAAAGGAAGCCTATTCCCTAATGCACCCTATACCTCTTCCCCGTGACTCGCTTTGGCAACTTGTTTGGGCTCCCGGTACATGGCCAAAGGTTTCCACCTTTCTCTGGCTGCTCAGCCACAAAATAATTCTTACTTGGGACAATTTGATCAAAAAAGGCTTCAGTGGTCCTTCTCAATGTCCCAATTGTAATCAAAGCACCGAAACGATTCAACACCTCATGATTTCCTGCACTCTAGCCAACACTCTCTGGGAGAAAATCTGTTTTAGGTGCCAAAAAAGCAAACCTGTTGGGGACATAACAGACATCATTCGTAATTGGCCCAGGCATCCATATAATAGTATCCTCCTCAACACTCTTTGGAAACTCATCCCCGGGCTCCTCTTGTGGTCTATCTGGAAGGAGAGAAACAAGAGAATCTTCAAGAATCAATCCACTTCTTTGGATATCATATGGAGCAATCTCACCAGCAATCTCCAGGAATCTCTTGCTCTTCAATCCTGGCAGGAAGAGGATTTTCCCAAGCAGCCTAAAGAAATAGCTATATGGCAGAATTGGAAATTTAAAATTATGCCAGCCCCCAACTCCAGCAGCCGAAACACCCCAGATTATCCTCTGCGCTGGTCCCCTCCACCTCCTGGTATTGCCAAACTAAATTTCGATGGAGCCTCAAGAGGCAATCCAAGGCAAGCTGGGTTCGGAGGTATCTTCAGGGATTCCAAAGGGGACGCCCTTGTTGTCTATTATGGATCCATTGGTTGGGACACTAACAACTCGGCGGAGCTGGAAGGGCTTCTAAAAGGATTGCGTCTAACTCAGCTCTATAACTACACTCCCACCATCATCGAAGGGGACTCTCAGATTCTCATCAACTTGGCTAAGCAGATCCTCCAAGGCACCAACACGGCTAAGGTTGCTTCAAGCTGGCGTCTGGCTGCCAGAATCGACCAAATTGGCAATTGGTTGAGAAAAAATCAAGCAGTTTCTTTCTCCCATGTCAAAAGAAAAGGTAACAAGGTTGCTGATCTCCTAGCAAATCTAGGAGCAGACAATGACAACACACTCGTTCATGGTCCCCTCAACATTATCCATGAAAGAGACTCCTTGCAGAACTACACTATACTGGTGCACAATGATCGCACAACACCGGATGCGGTTGTTGGTTCGACGTGATGGGACTTTAGTTCCCTGGCGAGGAGCAAGCAGAGGTCGCCCTTCTCGCCCTCGCCCTTCTCCCAGTCCAACCTCTGGCTCTTCTGTGGAGGATGACGAATGGGGCTTTCGTTCGGATTCTAGAAGGCAGAGGGGTCGCACCTTGCATACTGGAGGCTCTCACTCTGCTCTGCCTGAGCTGCGCCCTTCGCCCGTCCCTCCTCTGACCACTTCCCCTGTTATCCATGCTCCTGTCAGCCCGACCCTCCGCCAGACTTCTCAGAGAGTGGAATTCCGCATCAACTGCACCCTAGAAAAACCCATCCTCACTGCGTTTGTTACCATTACCATTTATGAAGACTCTGCTAGCACCGGCCAGGCTTCTGTCTCCCACTCCGCCTCCACCCTTCCTCGCCCTCAACCCTCTCAGGATAAAAATGATGTGTCTGGTCCTAATGCGCCCCTTGGCATTGGGCAATCCAACTTTGAAAAAGATAAAGTGCAGGTGGGCTTCTTCAGCAAAGACAGCGCCCCTAATAAGGACAATGCAGAGGAAGAAGACGAGTACAGATTCAGAATAATGGAAGAACCAGACTCTCCAATTCCGAATTAATGATTTTGATCTCCTTCAGCCCAACATGGTCCAGGTTTCCATCTTCGTTGGAAAATTTTGGTTTTTGCTGCTTTCATCAGTTGTACAAGCTATATGCTTTATTAGTTTTCAGTCTTTTGGTAAATTAAAATGTATGCACTTTATACCGGTTTCCCTTTTAAGGGCGGTAAAATTTCTCTCTCAAGAACTGGTTTCCCACTCAGGGCAGTTCAGTTGTTTTTGTAAAAGCATAGACATCAAGCCCAGTTCTCAGGCTTACATAGCTGAGACTGGCACAGTTTTGTACTATTATGTTTCATAAATAGAATTAGTTTTACTGAGAAAAAAAAAACAATAAATATTTATTAACCTATGCACATTTGTTTTCTATTATTTGTTGTATTATGTTTAATAACAATTTTTGTTTTCTAATAACAATACAATGCTCTATTGCCATCATAAATTAATATATGGATTTTTCCATAATTAATATTTTTTTTCCATTAGCTATCATACCTGTTTTTAACAATAAATATTTATTAACCTATAATCATTCCTTGGTTGTGTTGTTTCTAATAATAATGTTTTTTTTTTTAATAATAACATTTTTTCACATTTTCTGATTAATATATTTCTATGTTGCATGAGTTTCTGGTAAGCGTGTACTACTCCTGGTACAGGGAACCAGTATCCTACACGGTTACAAGTTTTTCCCAAATTTACACGAAACATCGAGTTGGCAGCAACAATAATATAATATATTAAATTTTTAAAATACTTAATTTCTTTCCATCCAAAACTTGCCAATCAAATTCCAACTTGAAAATAAATATGTAAAAGATTGAACTTTGAAATACTGAAAAAAAATAATCAAAATATTAACCCATCAACAATTTTTCATGATGTAACCTGGCCACTATTGAACTTTTATATATATAGCATGACATAAATTACATATAATTACAATAGACATAGGAAAAAAATAAAATATATATTAATAATAATTTTTTTTTTTTTTTATAACAATAGAGTTTAAAACCAATGTTATTTAACGAGAGATTGTATAATAAAATTATAAATTTCTAAGTTAATATATATTTTATACTTAAATAAATATAAAAATTAATTGAAAAAATGTTTTTTTTTAATAATATTTATATTTCATAATTTTAATGAATTTTTTTTCTTCTTCAGTATTCTATCTTTTGTCCATTCAACCACAAGTTGTAATGATGGTTTTGCTAGTGCTTAGAGATCTGCCTAAATGCTTTTAAATTCATTCGCCATCCGCTTATCTAAGGAGAATGAATAACTTTCCAATCGCACATATCAAGATTGGTCAAGGGCCTCATCTTCATTTGGATAGAAGGGCTTTCTATAAATTCTTAGTTCTAGACCCAACAACATACCTTTCCCGGTTCCATCAGTTCAAGCACCACCAACGAGAATGAATAACTTTCAAATCACACATATCAAGATTGGTCAAGGGCCTCATGTTCATTTTGATAGAAGGGCTTTCTATAAATGGGTTGTTTCGTTTAGTTCTAGACCCAACAACATATGTTTCCTGGTTCCATAAATTCAAGCACCACCCAAGCTGGCAGTGTCAAATACACCTAAGTTTGCACTTACTCATTGCAGTAAAGCTCCCACAAAGTAAAAAATATGTTGCAGTGAAGCTCCCGAAAATCTTCAAAGTACGTGTTGAAGGTCCTGACAGTTTTAAAGCGTTTTCTACCAGCTCCCAAGCTCCCAAGAGCGAGGTATCTTGGGATACTTGCTCTCGAATGGCTGGGAGTGGTACCCTTGTAACTATGATAGATTTTATTAATTATAATATTTTTTTATAATTTAATTATTTAGTTATTTCCTACCATATTTTCATAAAACTATGTTATAATGTACCAATAAATTATTAACAACTTGACTGCCCCTCCACTAAGATTATGGTGCTTAAATCATGCACTTAGTATAACTAATTTATATAATCACATTCCCTCCATAAGGATTCTCTACTTTTGCATAAAAAGAAAGTACTAAACAACAACACAAACCCCTTTATTTTCAAAAAATAATCTTAGGGAGAATAGGTTTAAATTAATGAGATATAATTTAAAAGTATTTCAATAATACTAAATCTAATTGCAAAAAATTTAATGTCCAATTAACATAAAATTTTGATAAAATATTAAATTAAAAAAAAAAATGGTAAAGAGTCTTAATTATTGTTATTATTTTCTGCCATGAAGAGTGCTTATCTTGCTTACCTTTAAAGCAATTGACATACATGAACCTGACCACACCATAATGGTTGTTATTGTCTTTGATTAATTGAAATCTCAATCACCATAGATTATAGGCATATATTTGTTAAATGAAGTACAAAACCAACTACAACATATTTGAAAAAAAAGAAATTATTCATTAAAAAAATTATATATATATATATATATAATTAAAAATTGTTTAAAATACTATTAAAAATATTTTTATTCAATTTTTATATTTTGATACATTAAATAAAAAAATTGCAGTTTAATAAATTTAATTAAAAAAATATTGTTTAAATAAAAAACAACAATCACTTTTAAATTTTAAATTTTTATCAATATATTCACAGTCCAACATGTCAACTTCATATTATACAACAAAATTTAAAAAAAAAACTACACAATTCATATTATACAACAATATATTAAAAATGTGCCACAACATATTATAAGCTCACAATGGAATTTCATTGTTAACTTTATAGTGAGTAATGAGTAATTAAAGCATGTGAAATACACCAAAATAAACAATTGCATTACCATCATCATATTTATTAATTATTTCCAAATACTTCTCAACATTGTAATTTGTTTATATATAGAAGAAATTTGAAGAATGAAAAGGGTCTCTAAAAGATATCAAGGATTTTTCTAGATTTTTCGAATTAGGGTTATTGTGTTGGGTATTGTAGTTATATAAAATGAAAAATGTTTTCTATTATAAAGTGCTAATTTTTGTTTTGCATATACAACACAGATAATAAAATATTACTACAATTTTAAGTACCTAAAATAATATATTATCACAAGAAGGATTTATATAATTGCCATTCTAGATATAGTATAATAATTAGTTTAACATTTTGACAAGAAAGATACAAAACAAAATTCTTTCTCCGGAAAATTAGGTTTATAGCATTCATCTGCACTCCTCTACATTACAATTGGAAAATTGACAATATATAATGGCAACACTAAATTGGAAATTTGACGAGTGTAAACATATGATCATGAAGCGTGCTGTACAGTGGCGTTACCGTTTGATCCTCTCATCTACAACACGATCGGTGTCGTTTTGCAGAGGAGAAAAAACGTTGTTATTTTTATTATGGAAAGAAACAATACATATTAAGAAGGAATTTAAACATAACGCAAAACAGGAGATGCATAGCTTAATCGAAAAGCTACAGATTAAACAAAAATTAATGTTTGAGTGCATCGAGTCAACAAATCACAAATTTAACTGAATCAGCATTTGAGTGTTTCTACACTCAACAAAATCGCAAAGTATGTATATAACTCAGTTATTTAATCATTAGGGGAATTTTGAGGTCTAAAATGGGCCTCCTAAGGAAATTGTAAAATAATAGTGGAAATAATAAAATAAGATTTGATGACATCATCAAATTTTAGAGGGAAAAAAGAAAAAACTACTTTTTCAACTCGCATTTTCAACTTATCTCCCAACATTTTTACTCAAATTTCGAGCGGGGGTACTCATTGGATGCAAAATTTAATTCCTCGTCCAAGGAGTACCCATGTTGCATACTTTCTATAGATCCTGCTACACAAAAAATAAGAAATACATGAAAAACGTGATTGCAATCACGTTTTTTCATGTATTCCTATTTTTTCGTATAGCGAGGTCCATCGGAAGTATGCAACATGGGTACTCCCTGGATGAGGAATTAAAATTTTCATCCAACGAGTACTCCCACTCGAAATTTGAGTAAAAAAATTGGGAGATATGTTGAAAATACAAGTTGAAAAAGTAGTTTTGTTATTTTATTATTTTTTAATTTTTTTACCCTTCTACTAAAAAAATGGTGAATCATCCCCTATGGTTGACATCATCATATTGAATCTTATTAGTTCTTATAAATTTTATTTTGGTTGTAAAATTTTCTTAGGAGGCCAATTTTAGACCTCAAAATTCCCCTAATGAAATATGATTTTGTTAGACCATCAATATTTGTGTAGTTATCGCTAGTTTCCTTGGTAGTATATACTAACCGTTAGTTAGATATAGCCAAATATAAAATCTAATAAGTAATATATACTAAGGCATGCATTAATAAAACTATAGTTCCATAAATATTATTACAATTTATTTAACATTGTTAATATTTTAAACTAAATTTGTACTTATCGGTTGCCTCACTCCTTTGGTTTTTCCTCTTATGAGCACTGCATCGAATATCTCTTTTTCCTCATCGTCCTTTGCCCATTTTTTTGCAATTTGTTAAAAACGCTTTTTCCAACACCTTGTCTTCAAGGAAATGGAAAATAATGTTAGCCAATAATCATCTTAAATCACAGATTGTATCATCTCGAACGATAACTTTCAAGATGTTAACACTAACTTTCCAGATTTTATATAAATTAATTTTTGCGGCAGCTGTCTTCAAATCCTTGGATTTGTGTGGCCCTCTTCCTCGAACAGCTACTTCATATTTTCATCAAGTGGCTTCCTGATCTTTAGTTCCAATAGCTTGTTTGACCTTCATGTCTTCCAGTGATTGTGTGATCCTGTCTCCTGGTCCACCTGATTGTGCTTGCAATTTTTAGGAGACCGCAGCTTACGATGCTTCTTCCAAATCTTTTCAAGAGTTTTGAATTCGTTGTCCGCTGCCTCCCTCACTAATTTAGCTTCGGGATTTGAACGTTCAACACAATTCATGAAACAGGATGCTTGACAGTAAGCTTCTATACAAACATTAACCACATCAGAATTAGCCCCATCATAAAAGTAGATGATCAAATGTATCAATGACACTACTCTCATCTTCCAAGATTTTTTACCAATAGTCTTGAATTTCTTTTCTTCTTGGAGAAAAGTTGGAGCTTCGTCTTCTGGGGTCCCTGTTTTGTGTTCTATTATACTGATCAATTATTTACAACTACTGTCACCACTTTTAATGCCCTTTTTGACATTATTCTTTGTACTCGCAAAGGCGGATTTATTTTCTCTCCACAGGTTGTCTGCATTTTCTCTCGGCATTCGTATGATCTCTAGAGCTTCTTTATATTTTGAAAATTGATTAGATTTTTTCTTCCTCGTTATAAAAATTCGGATCATTTGGAATACAAATTGAGTGAGAAACCAACCGACCTTGTTATTTCCATCCCTTGGGTCTAGATCATAGGTTTATTTTCCTCCCTTAAATCTAGATCATAAATAAGTTATATACTTAATGAGATTTGAACCTTGAATCATGATCATATTGATTGGTTTGATACAACAAAACTTACACTTAAACCACACATCACTATATACTGATCATTATATTTTTACTATACAATATGTCAGCTCTACTGATTTTGGCCCTACTCCAAATATGGAAGTTCAAGTCAGCTTACCAGACGTAGCCAAACACCAAATATCAAAAACAAGTGAAGCGATTGCCTACAAGAACGTTTCAATGGGCAGATGCAACTCACGGACACAAGTCTATTAAATAGGTAATTTTCTTTGCAATTATGGGTATAGTATATATTATTTAAGTATATTAGTTATTGATAAAATAATAGACAAAGAGGAAACTACGAAAAAATGGGCACTAGATTTTTTTTGTGATTAATTATGTTTTATATGTATTAGGAATTTTGTAGAATTATTTAAAATTAATTGTTTTTAAAAATATTAGGATTTATATGAATTAAAGGGAAAGTGTTTAAAAATATTTTTCTAAAATTAATTTGTATTGAGATATAATTTTCTAATTATTTTATGTCAACTAAGTGCATTTCAAGTGATTGGGAGTGTTTAATGATAACTTTCTCATCTAAATTTAATTATGATTATGATATGATGCTTTATTGAGATATTTTTTATATTTTTTCTTCTACTTCGGGTTTACTTTAATATTTTTCTCCAATATTTCTTTATCTTTAGTGTCATCTTCATAAGGTTTTTCCTTCTGCATCTACTTGTACCTCAAGTGCAACTAATTAAACTTTTTTATTGACCTATGGAAAATTGAAAACAATATCTTCATGTTCTTTCATCTCATCTTCTATACGGGCACAAAATATTCAACAATTTTAATGGTTCTCTTTATATTCTTTCTTCTTTATACTACTATAGTGATAATGGATTTTACATACTTATTTTCATCTTCATTATACTTAATCTTCACAAGCTACTCTTCAAAACTTCTAAGTTCGTATTCATAATAAAATTCAACTTTCATCACTAGGTCTTCTCACCTGTTGTCACTATTTCTAAGGTGGTTTGAATTTCATGTTCTACATGCATATCTACACAATCATCTTCACTTTTTTCACAATGTTCATACTTTGCATCTGGTACAAAGTCACATTTTTATTTTACAATTTTTTTCAGCAAGTTTCATTGTATTCCTTAGAACAATTGTAAGGTCTGTGTCTTGTATGCCTAGTTCTTCATCAATAGGCTCTTTCACAATGTCTTCCATTACTTTTGCAATATTGAAATATTTGGATTCTCTTGTTATAATAGTTTATTCATAAAAAAAACAATTCTTTGTGGTTTTGTGTCATGTTAATCACTATTGCTCACCCTTTCATTGTATGCCATTTCTAGAATATTTCAAGCTTCACATTGGTTAAATGTTGGTTATTTTTACAATTTTCATGTTGTCGTCTTTTTCTTCTTCTTCCTAAAATATTTAATTAATATATATTTTTCAAATCTTTGTTTAAAAAAGACAAAAATTGTTAAAAAAAAATGAAAACAAAAGTAAAACTAATAATTTAAAATTAAAATTAAAATCATTTAAAATAAAATAAAAAATCAATTAGTTAAAATCAATAATTATTAAAAATATAGATAAAAAAATAATAATAAAATATGAAAACAAATAAAACAAAACAAACCGTTTAAAAATTAGAAAAAAATTAAAACAAAAATTAAACCGTCGCTTTAAAAAATAACCTAAACATAAAATAATACTAGTAATATTACACATATTTGCAAAAGTTTTTTTTTTAAATAAAAAATTATATATATTAAAACAATTATGAAAATATAAATTCTAAGATAACAATAATAAATATAAAATAAAGCATAAATTAATTAAAAATAATTAAAAAACAAAAATACATTTAATAAAAAGAAAAGAAAAGAAAAATATATCAAAACAATATATAAATAAAAATTATGTAGCCCCGCACCAAGCATTTATTTTCCCTATTCCTTCTACTATTGTAGTTATGGTGGCTTTTCCATAGGCATTTTCATCTCCATTACATTTGGACTTTCCAAACCATTCTTCAAGAAAAACTAATTTAGTTTCATAATTAAATTCACATCTATTGCACTTTCAATTTCATTCTCATTTTCAATTTCATCATTCACATGTGTATATACATAGTGGGTTTCACAATATTCACTTTGCTATATTCACCATTATCATGTTCTACATATTGTATAACATCACTATTTTATTCTATTATTTCTTCAATAAACTTGTTTGTATTGTCTAGGACACCTCATTCTCATAGTCTTATTTATCTTCTTTTTCTTTAGTAGTTTCATTAACTGGAATTCTTTGTGGCCCAGTTTGATCAATGTTGTTTCTTCCTTTTTCACTGTATGTCATTTCTAGAATATACCAAGCTTATTTGGACTTGGTTTCCTAGAAAGAATGTTGTCATCAAAGCCTTCTTGAATCAGAAATAATGATGCCACATTGTCCTTTTTGTCTTTTTGTTAACTATAGTTGATCCCTTTGAGCTTGTGACATGGTCTTATAGGCTACTTGATATGAGGGCTCTTCAAACCCATTCAACACAATATCTCATAACTCTTATGTGTGTAAGTTGGTTAATTCTTTTGCAGAAAAATGAAGTCTCTCGCTATGCAAATATGCTACTCCAATTATAAATATATCTCTTTCTTATTTATCTTTTTCTTTTCTTTTATTCTGTATAATATTCTCTTACTTTTTCCATTTTTTAATCCTTAAAAACTATTTTTTTGCACTAACTTATATCCCCTTTCCAAAAAATATCTAAAAAAATTTCTTCCCTGATTTCGCCTTCTTTCCATTTTCCCCTCTTCTACATTTCTCTTACACATATATAATAATAATAATAATAATAAAAGAAAAAAAATCTACTCCCAACATTTCTTTAAATACCCAAATTCTTCAAGGAAGTTCTTTTTAAACCAAAAAAAAGTTAATACCTTTTGAAAAATATTTCAAACATTAGGAAACTTTGATATTGAAAACATTTGATACTTAACACATTATGTTGTGGGACAATGTGGTGGCTTTGGGTGGAGGCTTCTAGCTTGTTGCTGAGCCTCACAATGGGGTATTCACAAACTAACAATGAGGAATGATGGATTTTGTCAGCAACAAGTGGATGACTTTGCAACCTTTCCACATAAATGCAATGACATAACAAGGTTTATTTTTCTAAGCCATAGTTTAACTAGACTGCTTTTTTGCCTTAAAAATCATGGAAATTTCAGTAAGATTTTAAGAAAATCCGGCAGGGATTTTTGTAACTCTAAGTTATAATTATCAAATTTTAATATTTTGAGTGCCCTAGAAAATTTTGATGGTGTTGAATCTATTTCCACCATCAAAATCATGATTCAAACACTATTACTCTAAGATTTCTTAAAAAGATTTGGCCTGAATTCTGACCAATTTTGGCCATCCGGGAAATTCCTCCGTCTCATTAAACAACTCCCTTTTCTAATGACAACACATTTAAAAAAACCTTGATCTTGGCTATCTACCGATTTATTTCTTTCTGGAAAATCGAATCCAGCCTTTTGTCTCTCATATTTTTAGTTACTCTCTCTCTCTCTGATTGCTTGGTTTCTCTGGATTTAATATCACTTTAAAGGATAGAGGATGAAACTAGACTATTGCAACATTTAAACGCTCAGTAAAACAACAATAGCACATAATAGATTTTTGCTCAGAAATTCAAATTTATTGAATTGTTTGACAATGCAACAAAAAAAAAAGATCAAAATATTCATAGAGAATCCTCTAGAAGTTTGCTTAGAACACGAATAATGGCTATGTTAATTTTAGCTCTTGCACACATGTTAATCTCTTCCTAAAATTTAGATTCTATATAACCTATTAGAAACTGTGTGGAGACTAAGAGTAATTAACATATTCCAACCTGTTTAAATAGGTGGTTAAAATGATAACTCATGATAGATGCAAGGCTATTGAATTTTTTTCAATTATGGGTATACTATATTGTTACAAGGTTGGAATTTCATTGGCTTTTTCTTCTCTTCTCAGTTTTGTTTACATTTGGTTATTTTTATATTCACAAAATATAGGAGTTAAATTTAGGATATAGCTAATATTTTACGTTTTTTCCAAAAACAAATAAGAAAATTTTTGTTTTTTTAATAATAATTTTCCCTAATTTTATTGAGTAAAATTATTATTATTACGCTATTTTGTGGGATGAATAATATTAATTGCAAAAACTAGGATTACATCGGAGATTACAAAATTCAAGTCAGTATCTCACAATTGAGACCAAATCATATCTAAAAATAGACTCTCCTTAAAGAGGAGAGGGACAACTAAGAATTGAAAAAAGCAGAAGTAACTAAATGAAAACTGACATTGGCCTAAATTTCCTTGCACAAAAGTAATTAAAAATAGAATATAAAAAACCATAACCGTTTATGTTATGTATCTAGATCGAAAATAACACAAACATAAGAAAATATAGACCAACGACCAGATAATAAGCCACTTATGTTAGGAAAAATACCGAGAGGGGTGTGGATCAATTTTTTTACTTCACTTAATATTCAATTTCAAATTCAGAGAAATGTACACTATTGTAACTCAAATAACTCGTGTGTTTACGTGCCTTTAGTGAATGAAAACCACGTATGTGTAGATTACTAATTTTTCATAATTCAATTAGTTTTTTAACTCAACCATTGCATCCATACTTTATTATCCATTTATTATTCATTAACCATGTGTAGTAAGGAAAAGATAAACCATAATATATAAAATACACATAAGGACACCGAGATTTTAGGTGGACCCCAATGTGGGAGAAAACCATTGTTATTGTCATCTTTGTCTTCTTTCTTATTATAGAGATAATATTTTTACATCTAGTAATGGTGTAGGCTCTTACGAGAACCACAAACTTCTACATGCAGGGGTTATAATATCCACAAATTCTCCAACTTCTACTAGAAATAAGCTACTACTGCCTGTCAAGTTTACTTGCCCCTACCAGAAGGAAGCTCTTATTCCCTCACTAAAGGCTGCAACCCTCAACAATTTTGTGGACAATGTTTCAGAATTTTTACACTCGATCCACTTGTCTCAAGTACAAACCAAAACTTGTAGGCCACCACACACATTCAACGTAAACTAAATACCAAGTTACCAAATATTGATCAAGTTGAACCACTGCATACTAATATATTGAATCACTGAGTACCAATTACACCTCTGCAATCGATCACTTATCAAACTAGTATGCTCATACCATTATATCAATCATCAACCAATCATAGATTTACCAATTTAAGAACCAAAATCTGACCAATAAAAAACATAACAATAATTAAGAAATCCTTGATGAATGTTAGGTCCTTATAATACTAGTGCATCCCCTTATTGTTATCGTTAGTGTAGCCCCCTTATTGTTATTGTTAGTGTTTCCGCCTTATTGTTATCATTGTGCCCTTAAATTGTTATTGTTATGTCGGCTAGGATTATATTGTGACCCCTTGGACTCCTATATATATATATATATATATATATATATATAAAGGAGGTTTTTTCATTTGTATCATCCAATAATTATCTATTTATGTAATGTAAAGGAGGTTTCCCCCTCGAGGAGGCTGATTTATAAGTCGTTGAGCTATCTTTTATTTTGTTTTTTGAGTTGGTTTCATAATGTTTGGTATCCAAGCTTTGGATTATAGGGTTTCACCATTGAAAACATGTCATCTGGGAATTTTCGCTATAAATTTGTTTATACGAGGCTTCAAAAGATGAAATGTTTACTATAAGGATCTGAAATCTTGATGAACTTCCTTTAAAAATTTCAGACCTTGGTTCGCAATATTCTCAGAGATATTATTTGTGTAAGTTATGGTTTGTGCAGGATCCATACTTTCATCTTAAACAGGTGACCAAGGGAAAATCAACATAAATTTTGTTTTAGGCATCAGATTAGAATTATGGAAAAAGTGACCGAAAGTGCACGGACTTGTTGAGATTCAACAAGAAAATTTTAGCACCCATGACTAGTTGCATTAAGCACCTAAACTAGGGTGGGGCCCACAGTGCTATTTTTAGGTGCATGTCTATTTTTAGTTATCCCTTAATTAGAAATGGACAATAAACTCAGTATATTCTCAATGATGACTTGTAATAGTTAACTAAGTGTGATAAACTCATTTATCTCATGTATTTCGAGTTAGAGGGTGTTGGTGAGGCATGCAAAGTAATTCTAGTTGTAACAGAGTTCGAAGTGCAATGGTGCATTAGTTAATGCATGTTGTAAATCAGTTTAACTCAGTTAAGTGAGTTAAGGTCAGTTCTGCTAGTTGTAACTGAAGATTCACTAGTGATAGATCAAGTGAATTAAATATTAATTCATTAACATGTAGTGATCTCACATGCAACTGATGCTTTACTATTATTAGCTGCATGCATGTCAGATCCAGTGGAGACCCAATTGAGATCTAGGTGGAAGGGAAGTTGAATATTAGTTGTAGGATTATTGGGTTGCACCCATGCAACCAAACACCCATTGGAGTGCCCATGATACTTGCATAATCAAGGAAGGAAATAATTCCTATCTTTTAGGGATTTCATTCATCAGGGATTGTGCAAGCAAGGAAGGCTATCTGGAGGCAGTAAATTGGCTAAGTATTGGTCAGTTTTTGTATTACAATGTGAGATAATTAGCTAAGTGCTGGAGGGCTCTTGCGAGAATATTTTTGTATATAATTTTTTCATGATCCATGATGTGAATATACAATAGAAGATAGTGGGATTTTGAGCTGCAATATTTCCCTGAGAAATTATCTGTGTTGTGTGTGATTTGATTCTTCTTTACTTCATGTGATTGGTGATTGTGTTTTTAATTCCACAAAATATTTGTAGAAGCGATTTATTGTTTAACTTTAGTACATTGTTAGATCAGGTGAATCTAAGATATACATGCTTGTTGTATAATTTCTACATGGTATCAGAGCACAGGAAATTGTAGAAGTGAATCAAGAGCTGAGTTTGTGACTGGATATAATTTGAATTTGCAGAAAGACATTCTTGGTGCTATAGTTGACTGAGGATTGAAATGACTTTCAATGGCTTGAGGTTGGAATACGCACTCGAGGGAAGCTCAGACTATATTTATTGGAAGGACAGGATGGAGGCAGTACTCGAAGACAATGGCCTGAAGGAATTCATTGAGAATGATGTTCTTAAGCCCGCTGTGATTGATTCTGCAAATCTTGATGCATGGCAAAAGAAAGTGGAAAAGGCAAGGAGGATCCTGTTTAAGGGAGAATGAGACCACATTGTCTCAATCCTCCATGGGAAAGCCACACCATATGCAATGTGGAAGGATTTTATGGATCTATTCCAAAGAAACAACGACCATAGGAAATTGGCGCTCAAAGATAAACTCAGGAAGATCAAGATGGAGAAGGGCAACTCCATGCCAAAATGCCTAACAAATTTTTCCCAATGTTGGGATGAACTGTGGAGCGTTGGTATAACTGTCATTGATGATGATTTGGTGAGCTTGGCTCTCCTAGGACTTCCCAAGAGTTGGCACATTTATCAAGGCTCTATCAATGGAAGGGAAAATTTTCCAAATTGGGAATGAATGTGGTTGGATTTGGTGTAGGAGGAGTTCAGATGGAACACCAGAGATGGATCTTCATATAAGAATGAATATGAAAAGTATTTTTATTTGGCTGCCATGGAAAGGAAAGGGAAGGGGAATAAATTCCATTCTAAATCCGAGTCCAAGAATGGCAAGAAGCAGGACATGTCCAAGGTGAAGTGTTTTCACTGTCACGAACATGTGAATTTTGCTACTAACTGTCCACAAAAGAAAAAGAACAAGAAGGTTGGAGGATCTGCAGCTGGTGAGGTCCTTGCCCCACAATTTGAGTTTGAATTCTCATTGATCGCATGCATGTTGTCAAGTGCATTGGGATCTGTGTGGTATTTGGATAGTGGTGCTTCCTTTCACATGACGGGAGATAAGGAACTTTTCAGTGACTTGGAGGAGAAGGATCTCCAGATGCATATTGAAATGGGTGACGACAGGCATTACAGTGCTACCGCAATAGGTACCATTACCTTCTAGAGGCAGTCAAGTAAACCATTTCAATTAAAATATGTAATGCATGTACCAGGTTTGAAGAAAAATTTAGTCTCACTCACAATGTTGGAGGATAGAGGCTATGATGTTTTTTTTAGTGAAGGAAAAGCTTTCCTGTGACATAAGACAATAGGACAAGCCAAGAGGATAGGGATTCGAGTTAAGAATCTCTACAAGCTGGAGGTAGATGGTTGTGCAACAATGATGGGCCAGGAAGATCAAGTGGTGAGCCAGGTTGAGGGCGAGTTATCGCACATGAGATTGGGCCATCTTCACCATGGAGCCTTGAAAGTCATGCAACAGATTTCTACTGGTCTTCCCAGGGGTACACTTACGCATTCAGACACATGTAAGGGATGTACTATGGGAAAATATGTAAAGGCCACCTTTCATGAGAAGGAAAACCTAGCTTTGGGGATCCTTGAGAGAGTTCACACAGATGTGTGTGGACCATTATCTGTTGCTTTGACAAAAAAACATAAGTACTATGTAATATTTGTTGATGACTTTTCTCGTAAGTGTTGGATCTTCTTCATGCAGAAGAAAGGTCAGACATTCTCTAAGTTCTATGAGTTTAAGTCATTGGTGGAGAAAGGGTTGCAGAAGCAAGTGAAGGCTCTTAGGAGTGATAATGGTGGAGAATACATCTCTAATGAATTCAAGAAATTCTATAGCAAAGAAGGAATTCGAAGAGAACTCATAACACCTCATAACCCACAGCAAAATGGGGTCGCGAAGAGAAAGAACAGAACGATCGTGGGTGCAACACGAGCGATGTTGAATGATCAACGCCTACCGATGCATATGTGCAAAACCGTTGTCCTCATAGGATACTTGATCTGAAATTGAACTTTTAGTTCTAACTCAGATTAAACATTAAAACATGTATATGGAAAAATGATTAAAAAAATCATTTAATTGAATGCTTTAATAAAATATGTTCAATAACATAAGCAAACATTCACAAGAAAGAGAAAAACACAATTGATAATGGAGTTCACCCCCTCCATTGGGCTACCTCTCCGGATTCACCTCCAACAGGACAAATCGATCTATTGTCTTTCTAAATAGAGATAAATGTACGTTGACTTTTACATCAAGGTGGCCAGCCGAGAACTCTCAACTATACATCCATACTCTGAAAGACTTATGAACTATCCAAGCTCTGCTCGAAAATGAATTTTTCAAGCACTCCAAATCTCTCCTTACTCTATTTCTCCTTGCATTTCTTGTACATAGAATGGCATTATATAGCTCTTAAGAGCCCAAACCTAAGGAGGAAATATCTCCTCATCTCTAATTTTAAGGAGGAAATAATTCTCATATCCCTTAAAATTTTCTCATGATATTTATATGGAGGAAATATCCCAATCTCTACTTTCAAGAGCCTTATACCCAAAACCTTAGGGATGAGAATAATCTATCAACTTCAATATGAAATTAGAAATTGAATTTTTGAATTGTTGATGAAAAATCCTCTCAACATTTTCAATTTATATTTTACAAATATATGAGCACATTTAATTAAAAATAAATACATCCTCAACCTAGGCTTAACATTAGTATATCTCCTTCATAGTGCTCCTTGGGTTGTCTAGATCCTCCTAGATCAAACCTCCCCATTAAAAAAAACTTTCAGTCCTCCAAAAGTATTTTTTTTTTTCTTTAAATGAAGTTGATTTTGAATGAAGTCAATTCTTCCTCTGGGAACAATTTTTTTTGTATTTGATGTAATATTGCATGCTACCTTCTTGGAATCAATGTTAAACTTCCACATTGATTCTCCCTTCTCCAGAACATGCTTTGTATGTTGCACCAAATCTTAAACAAAAAGGAAGATGAACTTGAATTTGTGTCATGTTGGAATCATACTGGAAAACAACCTTGACTGCCCATAAATTCGTGTCAAGAGCCCATACCAAAAATCTAGTTGACTGCCATGAATGTTCCAAAGAACATTGATGCTGACAAATTGTGGATTACATTTGAAATGCCAGAATTGAAGATATCCCTCATCGCATCATCACTTGTATTAAAAACCAAGCTTGCGAGATCATTGCAATGATCAGCTGAACAGGGAAATTTTTTTTAGACGCTTCAGGACTTCTGGTACAAAAATAATATGTACTACCCACAACATCAGATAAATCATGTCTTGATAAATCTGTTTCTCGGTGAGTAGCCCAGTCATTCGATGCTGATGTTGCCATAGAAAAACCAGTTACATACTACTTGAAAATCAAGCTACCACATCCATCCTAAATCTGGAAACCGCTTTACTGCTGGTGTAATGGATCAACAACTCTCAGCATTTTCAAGGCATCAAGAGTTGCTTCTTGACCTGGTTCTGTTCCATCCTTCAGTGCACCAACTAGTTTTGAAATACAAAAAGTAGCTGCTTCAGAACCTCTAACTTTTGAAAATTTACAGAAAAATACGTGGATTTCTTTCACAACCTCCTCTTTGACAAAACCAGTGGCACATAATTCCTTGTCAAAACCCAGCTTACAAGCTCAGATGATGCATACTCTTGAAGACTATGATTGGAGAACATAAATTTGATGAGTAACGCTGCTTGTATTTGAACAAACCCAACGCTTTAGTCGCATGGAGCCATAGCTTTGTCATGTCATCACTTCTATTGACATAAGTGACCAGCTTCTCCCACTTATTCAGCTCCAGACCACGAATATGTAGCCTTCTGATAAAGGTCGGATTATGGAAAATCTTCCTTGATTGGCTCCAGGAGTCTTATGGAAACGTCCAGATTGGTGTTAGCCGTGGGCAAGCTCATAACTGTATCTGATAGTCCAGAAAATCTCTTCGGTCTTGGTCTTCACTTCGAAGTCCCAGCGTTGTGGCATAATCGACGCACAATTATTCACTGTGATGAGAGTTCGAAGATTCCTATTACATTTTTCAATAGAATCTTTCCTTACGGTGGGATAAGACTTCACCAAGGTTTATTTATTTATTTTTAACTGAAAATAAACCACAAAATTATAATATCTCGAGAATCCACAAGCTTGATCAGATAAACGAATTCATTTATAATTGCAGAAATAGTAGAATTTGCTATTGTGGAAGGTGATGAAGGTTTGAAACCTGCACATCCAAATCAAGGCACTCCTACCGAACTACTTCTTGCTGCTTTGAAGTTGCACTCGTTTTTTCAAGGCTGAAGGCTCTAGTTATGCTAGGATTTCTGTTTAGACTACTGTTGGTTTCTCTTTGAGCCTGCAATATAGTGATCAATGCATCACCAAACTCTGTTTGCGTAGACATTTTGATCACCAGACACTTGCGCTGAGGGGATTCAAACAATGAGTTTGTCATCATGTGCACAAAAACCCTGGGTTTTGGGTGCTAAGTGCATTGCACTCATTTTTTCCCATGCTTTTGGCATGATGCAAGGAATTCTTTGGAACCACGAACACATCACTAGCTGTAAATGCATAAAACAATCTCCAGAATCTAATATTGTGCCTTTAAATTTGCATCCATAACTACCATCAAAAAAATATTGAAAATAACATTTACGTGAATATTTTATCAAAATATCGAATTCTACGTCAATATTTAATTTGATTGCAGTATCTCCGGCGAAACTCACATCTTCACAGTCAATTCGCCATTTCCATTGATAGCTGAGATATTTGACATGTGCTCAATATCCTTTTTGCTGAAACAACGAAATCCCTTTAAATCTGCCTTTAATGATGTGGCAAAATTAATTGGAGAAGATTGTGGCATGCTCCACATAATACTCCTTTTTGTGAGCTAGGTTCTCGTAATTCAATAATGACTCGAGAAAAGTGGTATTAAACGCACTCTGACTTATGGCTATTTTGCAAAGCTTCCAAAAGTTACTGATTACGCTGACATTTCTTAACATGGACGTAAACCGTGTTTATCACACAGATCTCTACATTGGATAGGAAAATATCTCACGACTAACAAGAGTCAATAAGACTATGATCCATTTCTACGTTGATAACCCTGACAGCTCCATGAACAAAGATACTCTGTTGTGTGATCTTTCACAATATGCTGACAGTTGTACTCGTCATTTTCTTACCATATCCAAACAGTCTTATAAATGGAATTAGCTTCATAGGTTGCATTTGGAGAACCAAATATCCAAAGGTTTCTATCTCCTGTTTCAACAGAGAATTTCCATAATCGAGAATGGCTATTTTCAGCTACAAATTTGCATTAACACTATCTGACCAGAATAATCATCCCATAACACAATATATATCTTATATGTGCTGTATAAAATGAAGAGAAAACATTCGAATGCCAAGTTGATTACTTTGCAGTACAATGATTCCAATGAAGCCTTGGTTTCTTTATAGATTTCTGTTTAGCATCCGAAACCATACACATTCCAAAATTTAATCATAATTCCATCCAATTTACAGAACATTTAAAAGACAACCAGGTGAATTTAATTCAGCATAAATGATATCCATTGCTTACCCAACCAGGTGAATGGATTTTCTTTGATTGGCTTTGTGTCATCACGAATACTTTTTGCTTGCACTTTTGTTGCAGTTTCCTTTTGTAACTTCGGAAGATATATTTGTGAGAACTGTTTATTCTGCTTGTGTCGAAGCTCTGGATGTAGATCCCAACAATTCTCCTTCCGATGCCCATTTCTTCCACAATGAACACAAAAATGCACTTGTCGATTCCTTGGTAGAAATCATTTCAAACTTTGATCAGGAGAACAAGATTTAGCTCTTCTCTTGAAGTGCTCATCTCTTCATGGCGACTGCTTTCCATCACCATTACCACCATGATTTGACTTTCTTGCCTCTGCAGATTTTGAACTCTCTCCAATTTCTATATAGCCAAATCCTGCCTTATGAGGTTGTCTCTTCACCTCAATAGGATTGATGATGCCTTGACCATTAACTCCAAGGCCCCTTTCGTCATATCCCATCTTGGTCAACAACTTAATACCAATCCCTTTGGTATGATTTTCAAAATCTGCAAACGATGCATCATTAACATCATTATTAGAAGGTATAGAAAATGAAATGCTTCGTACCTCCTTGGACACTTGATTATCTTCTTGATTCTTTTTCGATGACGAAGTAGAAGATGATGGTCCATGAGAACTATGTTTCTCACATGGCTGATAGAAAGAATCCTTCAATGGATCTTTCAAAACATCTCTATCCTTTGTGGCTTCGAGCAATCTTTTCAGCTTGAGATTCTCCTCTCGAAGTGCTGAATTACTCTCTTCCAATTCATTTATCTGCTTACGCAACTGAAAATCCTTGTACATTTCTTTCATGGTTATGAAAGCTTTCCAATTTTGTTGAAGAAAGGAATAAAAAGATGACATTTTGAATCAAAAATATTTACTTCTCCTTCTTCTGCTTGCCTGAGTTGAAACTAGAAGATGTACCCACTAAGCCAAATAATGAACTTAGCTCTGATATCAACTTGACCTGAAATTGAAATTTTAGTTCTAACTTAGATTAAACTTTAAAACATGTATACGGAAAAATTATTTAAAAAATCATTTAATTGAATGCTTTAATAAAATATGTTCAATAACATAAGAAAACATTCAGAAGAAAGAGAACAACACAATTGACAATGCAGTTCAACCCCTCCACTAGGCTACCTCTCCAAATTTGCCTCCAACAGGACGAATTGATCTATTGTCTTTCTAAATAGAGATAAACTTACATTGAATTTCACATCAAGGTGGCTAGTCGAGAACTCTCAACTATACATCCATACTCTGAAAGACTTATGAGCTATCCAAGCTCTGCTTGAAAATGACTTTTTCAAGCACTCCAAATCTCTCCTTATTCTCTTTCTCCTTGCCTTTCCTGTACATATAATGGCATTATATAGCTCTTAAGAGCCCAAAACTAAGGAGGAAATATCTCCTTATCTTTGATTTTAAGGAGGAAATAACTCTCATATCCCTTAAAATTTTCTCATGAGATTTTGTATGGAGGAAATATCTCAATCTCTACTTTCAAGGGCCTTATCCCCAAAACCTTAGGGATGAGAATAATCTATCAACTTCAATATGAAATTAGAAATTGAATTTTTGAATTGTTGAGGAAAAATCCTCTCAACATTTTCAATTTCTATTTTACAAATATATAGCGCATTTAATTAAAAATAATGACATCCTCAACCTAGGCTTAACATGAGTATATCTTCTTCATAGTGCTACTTGAGTTGTCTATATCCTCTTGGATCAATACTTGGCATGAGTACACCTGAAGAGGCTTTCACTAGTAAGGAACCTAATGTTTCACACTTTAAGATTTTTGGCTCATTTTTTAATGTGCATGTGACCAAGGACGCCAGGAAGAAGTTGGAACCAACAACTGAGATCAAAATTTTTGTGGTGTACAATGAAACACCCCATAATTATCATGTATATTTTCCAAATAGCAGAATGACTGTTGTGCAATGGGATATAAAATTTGATGAGGAGAAAACCATGCGGTTGTCCCTTGAGAGGGAGTTGGACTTGCATGTAGAGGAGGAAATCTTGGTTCCGAAGGATGAGTCTCAATATGTGGATCAGCCACATATAGAGGTTCATGGAGTGGAGGAAAACACTCATGCAGAGCCATCCATCAAAAATGGAAGGAAGTGTACCACAAAAGCTAATATATTAAGATTTGATGCTACAGAAAATGTAGGAGCCCCTACTTCCCAGTGCAGACAGAGACAGTCTCCTGACAAATTTACTGGATACATGGCTCTTATGAGAAAATGTATTGTGACTGAACCATATTCCTTTTACGAAGCAGTGCAGAAACCAACTTGGGTTGATGCAATGGTGGAGGAGTATGACTCTATTGTCAAAAACAATGCATGGGAAATTCTCCCAAGACCAGTCGACAAATCAGTGGTTGGATTGATATGGATCTACAAGGTAAAGCAAGCTACTAATGGCAGTGTGGAGAAATACAAGGCCAGATTTGTGGCCCGGGGATTCTCACGGATTGAGGGGATATATTATTATGAGACTTTTGAACCTATTGCAAGGTACTCTTCCATAAGATCCATCCTTGCACTCTCAGCGCAGATGGGTTGGCACATTCATCAGATGGATGTGAAAACTGCGTTTCTCAATGGGATCATTGAGGAAGAGGTGTACATAGAGCATCCTGAAGGTTTCGAGATATTCAACAGTCAGTCACATGTGTGCCGACTCAATATAGCACTATATGGGATGAAGCAAGCACCGCATGCTTGGTACATTAGATAGATAACTATTTCATCGGGCTGGGCTTCAATAGAAGTGAAGTAGATGCAAACCTGTACTAGATTATGGTTGAGGGTAAGCTATTGATTATTGTTCTTTATGTTGATGATTTAATTTTGACTGGTGATGAGCAGCCGATACAATCATGCAAGGAGGATATTGCAATGGAGTTCTAAATGAAGGACATGGGACTCCTTCATTATTTCCTTGGATTGGAAATATGGCAGTGGGATGGTGAACTTTTTGTGTCTCAAGGAAAGTATGAAAAGGAAATATTGGGTAAGTTTAACATGGAGAGCTGCAAACCCACGGATACTCCTCTTCCAGGAAATTGGAGGAAAGAGTATGCTACTTCTGGAGAGGTAAAGGATGCTACTGTCTATAGGCAGTTAGTGGGTTCACTAATGTATTTGGTGAAAACGAGACTAGACATTTCCTATGCAATTAACCAACTGAGTCAAGCTATGGTTAAGCCTATGAAGCTCTTTTCGAAGGAAGGGAAGCATGTCGTGAGATACCTGAGGGGCACATCAGAGTAGGGTCTATGGTACATATGAACAGATGGAGTGAAGCTACAAGGCTTCACGGATGCAGATTGGGTAGGAAGTCCATTGAACAGAAAGAGCACATCAGGAGGGATCTTTAGTATTGGGTCGACAAAAGTTTCTTGGTATAACAAGAAACAATGATCCGTGGCACTCAGTTCAACGGAAGCAGAGTACATGGCAACAAGTCAAGCTGCATGTGAGGTTATCTGGATGAGAAAGATCCTGGTTGTTTTGTTTGGTTCTCAGATGGATCCGACAGTGATTTATTGTGATAATTAGAGTTGCATTAAACTCTCGATTAATCCTGTGTTTCATGATAGGTCCAAGCATATATATATCTGGTACCATCATCTCAGAGATTGTGTGTAGAGAAGAGTAATGTTGCTTCAGTACATTCCCACAAAGGATCAGGATGCAGATATTCTGATGAAGGCGCTCACCAGGAGGAAATTTGAATACCATAGAGATAGGATGGGGGTGAAGGATAATCCCTTTCTTGTTGAGAGGGAGTGTTGAGATTCAAAAAGAAAATTTCAGCACCCACGCCTAGTTTCATTAAACACCTAAACTAGGGTGGGGCCCACAGTGGTATTTTTAGGTGCATGTTTATTTTTAGTTATCCCTTAATTATAAATGGACAATAAACTCAATCTATTCTCAATGATGAATTGTAATAGTTAACTGAGTGTGATAAAAATAGTTAGCTCATGTATTTTGAATTAGAGGTTTTTGGTGAGGCATGTAGAGTAATTCTAGTTGTAACAGAGTTCAAAGTGCAGTGGTGCATTAGTTAATGCATGTTGTAAATCAGTTTAACTCAGTTAAATGAGTTAAGGTCAGTTGTGCTAGTTGTAACTGAAGATACACAAGTGAGAAATCAAGTGAATTAAATATTAATTAATTCACATGCAGTGATCTCACATGCAACTGATGTTTTACTATTATTAGTTGCATGCATGTTAGATCTAGTGGAGACCCAATTGAGATCTAGGTGAAAGGGAAGTTGACTATGAGTTGTAGGATTATTGGGTTGCACCCATGTAACCAAACACCCATTGGAGTGCCCATGATACTTGTGAAATCAAGGAAGACAAGAATTCCTATCTTTTAGGGATTGCATTCATCAGGGATTTTGCAAGAAAGGCAGGCTATATGGAGGCAGTAAATTGGCTAAGTATTGGTCAGTTTTTGTATGACAGTGTGAGACAATTAGCTCAGTACTGGAGGGCTCTTGCGAGAATATTTTTGTATGTAATTTTTTCATGATCCATGCTATAAATATACAATAGAATATAGTGGGGTTTTGAGCTACAAGCTTTCCCTAGGAAATTATCTATGTTGTGTGTGATTTTATTCTTCTTTATTTCATGTGATTGGCGATTTTGTTTTTAATTCCGCAAAAGATTTGTGGAAGTGTTTCAATATTTAACTTTAGTACATTGTTAGATCGGGTGAATCCAAGATATACATGCTTGTTGTATAATTTCTACAAGACTTTAGTTTCATGTGTATCAATTTTAGAGCTAAAGGTCGAAACACTGACACATGGCACACCATTCAAATTTTCTCTATTGAACCAACCCATAATTAGGTCATTGTGGGAGATTGGGCATAGTTTGTCTTAAAGAATCCAAATTAGGTCTGGCCTATGGCATTGGAAAGAATACTTGGAGGGATACTACAGGATAAAATTTAAGATCTTGAAGATCCAAAATTACAAAGATAAATAAGGTTCAATATCGACCTCCTAAAAAGTAAGAAAAATGTGTGTATTTGTTTTTTAGAATTGCATAAGTTTTGTTTCAAAAAGAGGTTTGAAGTGATTCCAAGGGCTTATTGAAGCATAGATATAAGTATTGGATTATAAAATTCCTCCCAAAAATAATTCCACATCCATTAATTCCTAAGAAAACTCTACTATGACACATGAAGAGGAAGAAGTGCAACATGACATATCAAAATTATGGGACCAAGTGCAACAAATTTCGCTCTCTAAAAGAGAAACCAAAGAAGAAATAAAAGGTGACATCGATGGTTTAAAATGTGAAATGAATGGTTTAAAAGGTTACATGGATGGTTTAAAATACAACATGGAAGATTTGAAGAAATACATGGAAGATTAGAAGGAAGGTTTGACAAAGTTGCTACAAGAAAAGCTTCCTAATGGCGAAAAGCTAGTAGAGGAAACTCATGAAAAGAACAAAATAAATGCTAATAATGATTTCATAAACTCTAACATTAGATTGAAGACCCACCATATTCCAAATATCGATATGATTAAGTTTGATGACAAGGATCCCGTAACATGGATATTACAGATATAACAATATTTTGATCTCCATAATTTGAAAAACACACAAAAGGTACGTATTGCAACTTTATATTTAGAACCCAATACATTTGTATGGTATTGATGACTTTTCTCTTGTAAACAAATTGTCACTTGGTCAATTTTTACGAAGGAAATGATAGCACATTATGAGGATACAAAGAGAAACACCTTCTTTAGCTAATTGATAAATCTCAAACAAAAGGGTTCAATGGTGGAGCACATTGAGGACTTCCAAAAATTGAATATAATGATAAATGATATTCCAAAGGAACAAAATATTGATGTCTTCATAGGGAATTTAAAGGATAACATAAAACACGAGGTTCACCTTTGGGAACCTGATTCATTAGAGAAGGCATTCAGGTTGGAAAGAAAAATTGAAAGCAAAATTATGGCAACAAGGAAGCCTACCGCTCACAACTATAAAGATGGAAGTGTTTCTACTCCTAGACTTCCACAACCTACAAGGTTTACACCACAATAATTAGAAGAAAAAAGAGAAAAAAGGGCTTTTCTACAGTTATGCTAGAAAATACACTAAAGGTCATATTAAGTGTGATGAGAAGAAATTATTTTACATAGATTGTGAAGAGGAGGAAGAAAATGAACAAGAAACTTCAAAAGAAGAGGATATACACCAAGAATCAACCCTAGAGGAGGAAGAAATGAATCTGATCATATCCTATAATGAATTGGTAGGAATTACCACTCCTTAAACTCTCAAGATATAACGACATATCAAGAAGAAAAATGAAATAGTGCTGATTGATTCTGGTATTACGCATAATTTTATTCATTGTAGGGTAGTCAAGGAATTGAATTAATTCCTATACCAAACACCAGAGTGTCAAGTGATATTTGTAAATGGAGGAACTATAAATTTCTCTGGAAAGTTCCATAATTTCAAACTAACCATAGGGGAATATGTATTGAATAGTCCAATGCTCTCCATACCAATGGGTGGTGCTGATGTTGTACTAGGAGTACAATGGTTACAATATTTGGGTACAATAGCTTTTAATTTTCAAGAACTTTTCTTGAATATTTTTTTCGGAAGGAAAGGAATTTGAATTACGGAGTATCACAGGGAAGTTAGGAACAATAATCAACTCTAATGTCATGTCAAATCTTCTGAAGAAATAACAACGAGGCACACTTGCACAATTATGCTCACTACAGGTTCAAACATCAAAATCATATATTTCTCCAGATCTCCAAAAAGTCTTGGACAATCATTCTAAGGTATTTGAGACTCCCAAAGGACTCCTACCTATTTGGGATCATGATCATGCTCTTCATTTTATTCCAAGAAGTGTTCCTGAAAACATCAGGCCTTACATATATCCTTATGCTCAAAAGAGTCAGATTGAACATATGGTTGTAGAAATGCTAGAGGTTGGTATAATTAAAAATAGTCAAAGTTTTTTCTATGCTCCATTAGTATTGGTGCACAAGAAGGATGGATCATGGTGTATGTGTCTGAATTATAGGGAGCTCAACAAGCTCACTATTATATATATATATATATATATATATATATATATATATATATATATATATATATATATATATATATATTTCCCATCCCCGTCATTGCTAAATTATTGGATGAATTACATGGAGCAATTTACTTCACCAAGATGGAATTCGTTCTGGATATCATTAAATTAGAATGAAGACTGAAGACATTCTAAAAACAAAATTCAGAACTCATGAGGGTCATTATGAACTTTTGGTCATGCCTTTTGGCCTTACTAATGCACCTTTCACATTTCAAGGTTTGATGAATTGCATTTTCAAACCCTTCCTTAAAAAATTTGTGTTAGTATTTTTTGATGATATACTAATCTACAAAATGTCTTGGAAGGATCATGTTAAACATGTTGACATGGTGCTCAAAATGTTGGAGGAGAAACAATTATATGAAAAAACCTCCAAATGCTTCTTTGGAGTACATGAGGTGGAATATTTGGGTCATATTGTATCTCATGAGGGTGTTAAGATAGACCCTAACAAAATTAAATCCATTAAAGAATGGAAAATCCCTACAACCATAAAGCATATTTGAGGATTTCAAGGGTTAACAGGGTATTATAACAAGTTTTTTAAGAATTATGGGAGAATATCGACACCTTTAACATCATTACTGAAGAAAGATGCATTTTCTTGGACTCCTAAAAAAACTAAGGCCTTTGAACATCTTAAAGAGGAAATGTGAAAATCATCGGTCTTAGCTACGCCAGACTTCACAAAAACCTTTATTGTGGAATGTGATGCCTCAGGAAATGGAATTGGTTTAGTTTTAATGCAAGAAGGAAGACCCATTACTTTTGATAGTCTTCCAATCAAAGGAAAGTATTTACTGAAACCTATTTAGGAGAAGGAAATGTTGGCAATACTACATGCACTAAAGAAATGGCGAACTCACCTAATGGGAAGACACTTCAGGGTAAAAACATATCATGATAGTCTTAAATAATTTTTGGAACAAATATTGTCTTCGGAAGAGCAACAAAAATGGGTCACAAATATGTTGGGTTATGAATTTGAAATCATCTACAAAAAAGGGAAGAAAAGTGTTGATGTAAATGCACTCTCAAGAAAGGATGAGGATGTGGAATCATTTCTTTGTGCCATTTCTATTATCCAACCTGAGTGGATAACTGAAGTAAGGGATGAATGGAAGAATGATGAATAGGTTTGGACACTCATTCAATAGTTGCAGCAAGATCCCAGTACATCTAAAACATTTAGCTAGAAAAATTATTCATTATAGTAAAAATATCACTTATATCTTTGTAATAATTCCCAACTCAAACAAAAGATTCTTTTGGAATTGCACACCTCTACCTTAGGAGGGAAATCAATACTTTTAGAAAAATTACCACAGGGTCAAGAAGGACTTTTTTTGGGAGGGCCTTAAATCTGATATTCAAAATTTTGTGGCAGAATGTTTGGTTTGCGAAAAAAATAAAATGACACAATTAAGACCATAGGTCTGTTACAACCTTTATCCATTCCAAGTCATTGCTAGGAGGAGGTTTCAATGGATTTTATCACAGGTTTACCCAAGTCCGAAGGAAAGACTTTCATCATGGTGGTAGTTGATATAATTACCAAGTATGCACACTTTTGTGCATTATCTCATCCATTTAAAACCAATACAATTGGTACTGCATATATGGAAACAATTAAAAAGTGAAATGGAAACAAAGATCCCATTTTTATAGGAAATTTTTGGACGGAATTATTTTCTTGTTTGGGTACTCAATTATCTCATAGCTCATCATATCATCCTCAATCTGATGGGAAAACTGAGACAATGAACATATGTTTGGAAGGATATCATCGTTGCTTTGAATCTGATAAAAAAACGTAATGGGTCAAGAAGCTACCTCTAGCTGAATGGCAGTATAACACTTCCTTCCATACTGCAACAAAAATTACCCCATTTATGGTACTTTATGGATATCATCCACCCTCCATAGCATCATATTTAAGAGAAAATTCTAAGGTTAAAGCATTGGAAGATCACATTGAGCATCAAAAAAGAGTTCTCCAAATCTTAAGGGATAACCTCACCTTGGTGCATAATCGAATGAAACAATAGGGAGATCAACATCATACTGAAAGAATTTTTGATGTAGGTGACTGGGTATTTTCACGGCTACAACCATACAAAAATTTCCCTCAAGAAAGCTAAGAAGGATAATAAATTATCATGAAAGTATTATGGTCCTTACAAAGTGTTACAAAAGATTGGTACTATGGCATACAAATTAGAGCTTCCTACATCTTCCCGAGTGCACCCAGTTTTCCATGTTTCATGCTTAAAAAAGGTTATAGGTGACAAGCTGCCAGTTCAAAAAATATTTCCAAAACTTTATGAAGAAGGAAAAATCATACTGGAACCTGAAGTAGTCACCGAAACAAGAACTCAACAGCTACGAAATCGATCAAATTTAGAGTATCTCATCAAGTGGAAGAAATTACCCACTGAAGATTCAACATGGGAGGATGAGAATTTTATACATAAGCATCCATAACTACTAAAGCATTGAGGAATACAGTTTTTTGAAGGACAGGGGCAAGCTAGGTCCCTATAATACCAGTGTATCCCCTTATTTCTAGTCTTAGTGTAGCCCCCTTATTGTTATTGTTGTGCCCATATAGTCCCCATATTGTTATTATTGTGCCCCATAGAAGCCCACTATTTGTGTTCTTACATTGTTATTTTTATGTCAGTTAGGATTATATTATGACCCCTTGGACTCCTATATATAGAAAAGGATGTTTTTTCCTTTTTATCATCCAAGAATTGTTCATTTATGTAATGTAAAGGAGGTTTCCCCCTTGAAGAGGTTGATTTCTAAGTCGTTGATCTATCTTTTCTTCTATTTTGTGAGTTGGTTTCATAAAAACAAACAATAGAAAATACCATGAGATCTATTCATTGTCATAGTAAGAGAAACACTGCAATCCATAAACGATTCAGAATGTATACACAATTATCATTAGGTTTATCCGCGTATGTACACAATTTTTGTACTTGAAACCAACGTACATATCTTACTTTAGTATCAACCAAGTCAAGCTCTCTACTAAACTTTATTCCGTAATAAGCATAGCCTCCGAATATAACCAAACAAGTAAACTAGCAGTCATTTTATTCTCTGCAGTAAAATCACAATGTATACGCGACTGCTATGAAGGAACTTTTTGTATATACATGTTGAGAAGGCATAAGAACTGCGTAAATATCTAAAGTCAATATTTATCAGGATCTGGTAGTAAACTATTCATCACAGTGACTTTATCAAGTTCTATTAATCATCAACCAATAACAGATGTTGGCATTAATATAAACAAGCTCTTGGTGTTGCTTGTCATGTGTATGGTGATGCATGTTTGGTGACAGTCTTATTTAGTTGGCATTGATGTCAACATACTTATGAATAATCCTAGTAGTTGTGATGAGTTGTGGTTGCTGACTTCAAGTTGGATCCACATGTTGTGGTTGGAGATGCTGCTGCTGAAGGAGGATGGAAAGATGCTCGTAATGTTTTGTTGTAGCTTGGAGATGTTGCTGCTGTATGAGCGAATTGCTACTATGGGTGTTGATGTTGTGTTGTAGCCTAGAGATGCTGCTGCTACAGGTGGTTGGAGTGCTAGTATAGATGTTGCATATTTCATATGCTGGTATGTGTGTGAGATGTGGTTTCTTTTGTTGGAGGTGATTCTACCAATGAAGGAGGCAGTTGTATGGCATGGTGTTGATGCTTCAGGACTTGGAGATGTTGCTACAAAGGTCAGAGATGTTTCTACATATGTTGGTCGAGGTGTTTAGAGTTGTTGAGGTTGTTGCTTGAGGATTTGGAGGTGTTGGTCTTGGTCCTAAGGTTCGAAAAAGAGGTCTAGCATGTCGTAGACTGGTTCCTTGCATATTCATCAATTTCAAACTTGTTGCTAAGGCTTGGAGGAGTGTACTGGAGCAGATGAAGATGATGGAATAGGTGGCAGTGGTTCTGGGTTGAAGGAATTATGTTTTTACTATGCCTAAACCCCAATCACATGAAAATATGCCTATGATAGTGACTAGAAGCTCCAAGGACATGCAGGACATGCTCAAGGGAGTGATTATGGCCCTAGTCACATGCACAATAGTGTGATGGGAGAGACCAAGGATTTCTTGAGTTTTACTACGAGATTCTCACGCTCTTGAGCGTATTTTTGCGTATTGGCGACATACTTGATAAAAAAATTTGGTTTATGGTGGGAAAAGTTCGTGGGACCTCCAAAAGATTATTAATGTTGAAAATATAAAAAAGGCCAGTGGAGTTAGTGGTTGATTGGGTCAATGAGTTGAATCCAGATCAAAGCAAGGATATGAAAATGATTATTGAAATTAGTAGTTATAATTAATTATTAAGTTGAGCACCTGAGTTCATCTACATATTGGAGATAACTCATTGTGATATGGTTGATTTTCTAGTTGAGTTGTGGAGTGAGAGCTTGGAGAAGAGCCTGCAAGTTGCATGTCTTATATTGTGCATAATTTCTGAAGTAGTTTACAGTAGTATGAGAAATGAGTTAAGGTATGATTCAACCATGATATTGGAGCAATTATTGAGGTGTGGTGTGTGGTGTTTGACGAGATGTTTTTCTAGATGGAGTGGAGTTTTTTTCTGGAGTTTTTAATGGAATCTAGAGCTTCAAATTTATATGATATTTGATGATATGTTATTGTAGTGCTCAAGTTGAGAAAGTTTTCAGAGTCCAATCTAGAAATATATGAGGCATGGCTCGCATGGAGGTAGTGAGGACACGAAGGATTTGAGTATACAATGAGTTGGCAGATTCAATAGATGGAAGAGATTTCTCCATCCAATGGTGGTTGGATATTTCGGTAGAAACTGGGTGAGGCTCATTGATCATGGTGGTGACTAGAAGATCGGAGTCTATACAGTTGAATGTTTATTTCGGTAGTAACCAGGCAAGGATTGTTGATCTTGGTGGATTTCTGTGGATGGCAGTCCATAGATCCGTAAGGGAAACAATTTCTAGTCTGATAGTGCCAAATTATGTTGAAATAATTCAAGTCTTCAAGGCTCATGGGAGTGAGCTAATCCATATATAATTTCTTGATATTTAATAGAATAATTGATCAGAGCAACAACAACTGGGTGGTTTTTTTTCCCAACATGGGTTTTCCACCAGAAACACTTGTGTCCCTGTGTTGATTTATTTTGTGGTTTCATGTTTATTTATGATGTTCTAATATCTGATTATTTGTTTCATTTTATGCATGGTAAAATATTAATTAATCGGAGAAAGTTTAATAGTGCCACACCATTGATTCACCTCCCCCCCCCCCCTTCTCAGTAGTGATCTAGTTTCCAACAATAGTAAGGACCATATTTACCTATAAGTGAAAAAATTAACCAAACCACAACTATTCAGAATATACACGCAAATTTTCAAAAGTATATTCACATATGTATGCAAGATTCAAGAATGAAGGTAGTGTACACATCAAAAAACAATTATAAAATCAACTATATTTGAAAGGAGCAATACAGATGGACATATATACTACAAATAAAATTTTCATAATCCCTACATAAGAACATTCATACTAATTTCCAATTATATCATTTCACTTTACCTCCATTATACCTATAATACATTCATTCTTTTACTTATACAACTTCATATCCCTTATAGATTATCCTCCTCCTTGCTTCCGAGTGAATACTTTTTCAACGTCATATACATACATGAATAACTAGTTGAATGCAAAACCAACTCCTTGATGTCCTTCTCCTTTTATAGTTATATGTCTTTCAAATATGACAGGAAAATCCCTTGGGTTTGTTGTTAGTAATTGTTTGACGAGATCAAATATCTATTTCCATCACAAAACCGTGGGAGATTACCATGGTAAAATCTCATGGTTTTTTTTTTCCATGGGTAGGGTATGTACACAACTCTTGCTCATTAAAATTACGTATGTACATGACTATTCTTCATAGGGCTACATATACTTTCAAACTTCACAGTTTCCCTACATCTTGTGACTGAGTTTTCAATAATCTTCCTTATCCTCTGCGATGTTTGTACCATCATTCAAGTCATCTGTAGAAATTCTATAACCATCATGATATTATAACTAGGTTGACATCAATGCCATATTTGACATGCATGTTCCCATCAAGGACAACATAATAGCCACAATTCCGACAAATTTGAGGGGGAAACCTCCCTTTACATCACATAAGTGAACAATTCTTGGATGATTCAAATGAAAAGACCTGCTTGATATATATAGGACTCTAAAGGGACAAAATAATATTAGGTCCAACATAAAAATAATAATGAAAGGGCTCAATTTAATAATAGTGGGATTATATGGAGTAAAACAATAACAATATGGGGGCTACACTAGTATTATAGGGACCTAACATGCCCCTCTCCTTTAAAAAAAGTGGTTTCCTCAATGCTTGAGTAGTTCTAGATGATTATATATCAAATAATCATCCTCCCATTCGGAATATTCAACTGGTAAGTCCTTCCACTTTATGAGATACTCTAAAATTGGTCAATTCCATAGCTTCTAGATTCTTGTTTCTGTGATTTATTCAGGCTCCAATATTATTTTTCCTTACTCATCAAGTTCTATAAATATAGGTTGAATTGGGAGCTTGTGACCTATAAATTTTTTAAAAAATTAAACATGGAAAATTGGGTCTTTTCACGAAGATGTTAGCAGCTCTAATTTGTATGATATAGTACCAATACTTTGCAACACCTTGTAAGGACCATAGTACTTCGGTGATAATTTGTTATCCTCTTAGCTTTCTTGAGGGACATTTGTTTGTATGGTTGTAGTCATAAAAATAACCAATCATCCACATCAAAACTTCTTTCAATGTGATGTTTATCTACTTCTTGTTTCATTCGATTCTGCATCAAAGTCAAGTTATCCTTTAAGAGTTGGAGAACTTGTTGATAATGCTTGATGTGATCTTCCACTGTTTGAACCTTAGAATTTTCTCTTAATAATTATGTGATGGATGGTGGATGATATCCATAAAGCGCCATAAATGGGTTCATTTTTTTACAGTATGGAAAGAAGTGTTATACTACAATTTTTCTAGATGTAATCACTTGACCTATTATGTATGTCTATCAGATACAAAGAAAGAAAGTTATACTTCCAAACATATTTTCATTGTCTCAATTTCCCCATCTGATTGAGGATGATAATATGAGGTACGAGCTAACTAAGTACCAAGACAAGAAAACAATTTTGTCCAAAATATCTGACTAAAAAAGGGATCTTTGTCACATACAATAATCTTTAGGCTTCCATCTATCTTTTGAACTATTTCCACACTGAAATACTGGTTGTACTAGATTTGAAAGGATGAGATAGTGCATAAAAGTGTGCATACTTGGTAAGTCTATCAACCACCACCATGATGAAACTCTTTCTTTTTTCCTTGGTAAAAACTATGATAAAATCCACTGAGACCTCCTCCCAACGCTAACCTAAAATGGTTAATGGTTGTAAGAGACTAGAAGTCATAATTGTATCAACATTATTTTGTTGGAAAACTAAACATTCTTCCACAAACTTCTGAATATCATATTTAAGACCATACCAAAAAAATTCCTTCTTGACCATATGGTAAGTTTTAAAAATCGTGAGTGCCCTTCTATAGGAGAGGTGTATAATTAGAAAATAAAATTTTGTTTTAGTTGTGAGTTCCTGCCTAGATATAAGAGATATTTGTACCATGATAAATCATTTTTCCATATAAATGTATCAGATGCACTAGGATCTTGATGCAAATTTTGAATGAGTGTCCATAGTTCTTCATCATTCTTCCATTCATCCCTTGCTTCAGTTATCCAATCAGGTTGGATAATAGAAATAACATAGTGTAATGTGCCCACATCGTCATCCCTCCTAGATAGTGCATCTGCAACAACATTTTGCTTCCCTTTTTGTAGATTATTTCAAAGTCATAACCCAACATATTTGTGACCCATTTTCATTGTGCTTCTAAATATAAATTCTATTCCAAGAAGTATTTAAGACTATCATGGTCTGTTTTTACCTTGCAGTGTCTTCCCATTAGGTAAGGATGTTATTTCTTTAGGGCATGTAGTATTTCCAACATTTCCTTCTCATAAATAGGTTTGCGTAAATACTTTCCCTTGATTTGAAGAATTTTGAAAGTAATGGGTCTTCCTTGTTGCACTAAAACAAAACTGATGCCATTTATTTAAGCATTGCATTCCATAGTAAAGTTTTTTGGGAAGTATGGTGTAGCTAATATTGGTGCTTAGCACATTTATTCTTTAAGATGTCCAAACACCTTAGTTGCAACTAGAGTCCCAAAAAATGCATCTTTCTTTAGTAATGTTGTTAGAGGTGCTGCTTTTTCCCCATAATTCTTGACAAACTTGAAATAATACCTTGTCAACCTGAGAAATCCTATAAGATGCCTTAAGTTTGTGGGAATTTTCCATTCCTTGATGCTTGTAATTTTGTTAGGTTCTACCTTAACACCCTCATGACATACAATATGACCCAACTATTCCACTTCCTACGCCCCAAGTAAACATTTGGAAGGTTTTGTATACAATTGTTTCTCTTCCAAAATTTTGAGCACCATCTCAACATGCTGAACTTGATATTTCCAAGACTTGTTGTAGATTAGTATATCGTAAAAAAATACTGACACAAATTTTCTAAGGTTGGATTTGAAAGTGGAATTCCTCAAACCTTGAAATGTGGGAGGTTCATTAGTAAGGCCATTAGGCATGAAAAAAAATTCATAATAACATTCATGAGTTCAAAATGCTATTTTCAAAATGTCTTTTGTCTTCATTCTAATTTCATGATATGACGAACGAAGATCGATTTTGGCGAAGTGAATTGATCTATGTAGTTCATCCAACAATTCATCAATGACATGAATGGGAAATTTATCTTTAATAGTGAGCTTCTTGATCTCTTTATAATTCATATGCATATGCCATGATCCATCCTTCTTTCACATATATACTACTGGAGAAGATAAACAACTTATTATAGGTTGAATTATACTTTCCTCTAGCATTTCTTCAATCATATGTTCAATTTTAATCTTCAGGGCATACAAATATCATAAGGTTTGATGTTTGGATGAACAATTTCTGGAATCAAATGAATATAATGATCATGATTTCAAATAGGTGGGATACCTTTGGGAGTCTCAAATACCTTTAAATGATTGTCAAGGGATTTTTGGAGATCTGGAGAAATAGATGACTTAGATGATTGAAAATATAGAGAGAATAATTGTGCAATTACCCCTCATTGTTCCTTCATCAAAAAAATTTTCATGACAATATATTTGATTATCTTCCCAGTTTTCCCTACGATACCCCTTAATTCAATTTACTTTCTTTCGAAGAAAAAATTCAAGAAAAGTTCTTGAACATTAAAATCTATCATCCCAAATATTGTAACCATTAGACTCCTAATATAACATCAACACCACCCATTGGAATGGAAAGCATTGGAATATGAAATACATATTCCCACATGGTTATATTGATATTATGACACTTACCTTAGAAATTTATAGTTCCTCTATTTGCAACCATCATTTGACACTTTGGTGATGGATATAGAAAGAAATTCAAATCCTTGGCTATATTGCAATGAATAAACTTATGGGTACTAACCAAATCAATTAGTACTAAGACCATTTTATTATTGATATATCCTTGTATCTTGAGACTTTGAGTGTTAATTCCTATGAATGCATTACAAGATATGGTTAGATTCATTTATTCTTTTTCAAAACTTGGGGTTAGCTCCTCGTGTATCTATTCCTCTTTTTATGTTTCTTGTTCCTTTTCTTGCTCCTATACCATCACCCAACTTCACTGGGGTTCATTTTTCTTGCTCATAAAGCATGTTGAAGAGTGCAAGTCATGTATCAATAACCGAAAATAGGTTCTTCTATGGCGATGAATATATATTCAAAACCTATTGTGAAATCAATGCTTGATTAATGGGTTATGTGTTACTCCCAAGAAACCAAAGTGTTTTTATATGTAGAACTAAGAAGGACACCCCCCCTTGGTATATATTTTTCAATCAATCAACAACAATGAATGAGAAACGCAAGTCGTCTTGCTCATCTCACTCACTGATGCAATTATTTTTCCAGCAAAACAAACACCACCTACTAATTTCATGTGCATCTTATGATTCTTAGGGTTTATTGCATGGGAGATCATGTATTATAAATGACAGGTTGCTAGGGAAGGAATATCTTCCCTGGGGACACAATTTTCCTTAACCAACAAAAATAGCTAAATGTGCAGGTTTATCACCCCTATCACCCTCCTCATAGCACATGTCGCTTTCTCCCAATGGGTGCTAGCATATTATAATTCCCTTTATAAAGGCATTTAGAGAATAACATTAAACTAATTGGTTAGGTGACATATCCTAAAGACTCAATTTTCTAGGGAATGTGGGGCTTCATTGGAAGGATTTTAAACTTAACTTCACCATATCTAAGGCTTGTACATGGCCTTTTTTAAATGATTTAACAAAATCAAGAAATTTATACAAGAAAAGTCAAGGTTTTGAACTCTATATCAGTGAGAGATAAAGTCTGGCTATGAGCTTGCTCTCAGTCAAATAAAATGTCTGCATTAGACCCACCTACATATACATATATTAATATATGTAACTAGAAACAATCATGGTAAAATAATACATATGAGGCCATAAATTCCTTCATCATAATTTTTTAAAAGGTCATAATTATGGTCTATCGTACAAACTCAAGAAAAGTAACCCGAGGCTATAAAATCATATCCCAAAGGAAGTGTTAAAGAACAAAAATTATGGCCTAATTATCAACGCTAGAAATGTGATATTGTAAGGCTTTTAAGGCCAAAATTTTGCAGAATATAGAGACCCAAATCTTGACATGATCACCACCCAAACCATAAAAGGGAAACCCCACATACATGAAGAATACTTGTATAGAAATTGATAGGTCATATCCTTCATGTAGCTTAATCACGAATAATACTAATGTAAACTAGTTTCCCTTAGACCATACTAGCATTAATGACTTATCCATTACAACTTCATCAACCTTACATAAATTCTAGGTAACTCATCAATCCACTTAATGGTTGCTCACAAATTTGATTCATTCGGTTAAGAAGGTTATCAAGTCAATTTCCCTTATTTTCATTAAGGGAATTTTTAGGTATAAAATGGGCCTCCTAAGGAAATTATAAAACAATAGTGGAAATAATAAAATAAAATTAGATTACATAATCCAATTTTAGAGGGAAAAAATATTTTTTTTTTCAACTCATATTTTCAACTTATATCCCTATGGGTTTACTAAAATTTCGAGCATAAACACTCGTTGGATGCAAAATTTGATTCCTCATCTAAGGAGTACCCATGTTCCATACTTTCGATGGACCCTGCTACATGAAAAATGAGAAATACATGAAAAACATGATTGCAATCACGTTTTTTCATGTATTTCTCACTTTTCGTGTAGAGGAGTCCATCAAAAGTATGCAACATGGATACTCATTAGATGAGGAATTAAACTTTGCATCCAACGAGCACTCCCGCTCGAAATTTGAGTAAACCCTTAGGGAGATAAGTTGAAAATACGACTTGAAAAAGTAGTTTTATTATTTTATTATATTTTAATATTTTTACATTTTTACTCCAAAAATGGTGAATCATCCCCCATGGTTGACATCATCATCTTGAATCTTATTGTTTCTTATAAATTCTATTTTCGTTGTACAATTTTCTTATGACCTCCAAATTCCCCTAATGTACCTTGCTAACCCATCACTCCTCAACTCTCCCTCTACTAACAAAATACAATGGTAAGGTATATATATAACCATACTTCCCATGAAGGGAATTCTTGGTGCCATCAGCCATTATTGCAGCAAAGGGATGTTCTTTATACATGAATATGTACAAATATATGTGCATATCTTGTGTGTGAGTGCAGCCATACTAACAATGGCTATTAATCCACTCTTTTTCATGGCATATCCACCCATAATACATGGTTGAATGCATATATACTCAAGCATAGGGTTGAGAAGTAAAAGTATCACTCTAACAATCTTGAAAAAGCAATATGGAAATGCATTTCATGTTGGCTCAAAAATGGAGGGTTTGGAGATGTCATTATCAAGGATGCAATAGTCAACTTTAATCAAGCTCAAAATATGGCTAAGAATTCTTCTTTCAAGGAATAAGAAACATTAAGACGTTAACTCTTAGGACAATTTAGAGGATATTCTTGAAACCTGTACTTCGTAACATCGAGAAAATGGAAAAAACAAATGAGATTTGAATTTGAGTGAGCTTTAATCCTCATTATTGCAAATTCCAAAACTCTCACCTTTCAAGCCAACCACAATGTAATATAAATGCTAATATATCCAAGCCCATGCTTGGATGTAGAATGTAATGGAAGAAGAATGCTTGAATTTTCAAATGAGTTTGATGGGTTAATTATTACTCCCAAGAAACCCAACGGTCTAGATATGCAAAAGAAAGATGGACACTCCCTCTTGGTATATTATTTTAAAGCAAATGGGGAACACCAATGAATGAGGAAGGACCTCAAGTCCTTTTCATAATCCTTTCTCTCTAATACAACTATATGCAACAATTGTTATCCTCGTCAAGGGGCCTTGAAGCCTATCACTCAGATGTAAGGGCTGAGAGTTCAAGCTCACCGCTATACTAGATTCTTAGGGATGATATATTTATTAATGAATATTAAAAATCTTACTTTTAACTGTTTTACGAAGAAGAATATCACTTATACTTAATTATAAATTGTTGAAAATTAATCTTTGAAACTTTGTAATAAGACAAGATGAGACAACCTACCCCTATGAAAGCTTTCTTAAGGCCCCTATCCTTATCCACCAAGGAGAGACCTCACAAGGGTCTCTTCACGAACCAACTTTCATGTTAGATTAAAGGTGAAGGCCATTAGCCCTAGCCTCCTATTTGATGTCTCACAACTAGGAGTTTGTTAAGGACCTTCCATTAAGAGTGTCATGATTACAAGATGTCAAATTTATCATCAACATTATCATAATTATTTTTTCACTGATGCATTCATCCATACAACTACCAATCATTATCCAATCACTATCATTCATCCATACAACTACCAATGAGTATCCATTCATCATAATTATACTAATGCATTAATACATACAACCACTGAATAATTATCCAATAATGGTGCTAGTGGATCCACTTACTCCTATGGATTAATGCTCCCATACAAATAATATTGTGTTGAAAAAATGCTCAAATTCATAATAGTGGAGATTATATATGAATTTTTTAGATTACAAGCTATAAGAAGAGTTATTTTTTTTAGTGACTAAATATTCAATATTTATACACAACAAATCCTTATATATTTTTTATGATATAATGTGAATGAGTACGGTCTCAAAGGTCCTAAGGATAAGGGAGTTTTTTATTGTTAAAATGTGAAAAAAAGGGCTAAATTCCACTTTGGGCAGTGCATTGTCTAAATATGACTATTGGAAAATATTCCTCTTTTCTAGAGGACTAGAATCGACTGTGGAAGCACTGAATTCAGACAAGGACAAATATGTTTTAAAAGTCAAGTGCACAAGAGCACAATTGGTCAATGTCGTCTTGGGGTCAATTAGAGAAATTGACCCCCCCCCCCCCTTCCCCCATCACATATAAATAAAGAAGACCCTCATTCTAACGTATTCTTCTCTCTCCTTCATTGATTGGGTTGTACAAGTATGAGGAAGCTTGTTCTTCTTCCACACTTGTGCTTTTTGGAGTTGATTTGACCTGCGTTGAATTTTTTTTCTTGAGGAGACTTCAACCAGCTTTGAATTTAAAATTTAAGGGATTTCTTGACTATGTTTTTACCAGGGATAGGTCTCCAATAAGGCCACAATATCTGGCACAAAAAATGAGGAAAAATGAGTTGTTTGACTAGGGTTGGTCGTAGAGTTGTAGGATTGTTGTGACTGTAGGTTGACTACATGATTTGACTGGGTTTGATCGCTGATTTCTTGATAATTTTTACTGTTGTTTGACCACCACGGAAGGCCAAGTTTGACTAATTTTGACTGGGCTTAAGAATGCAAGTTTGAATGTTGCGTTGACCATTGACTAGTTAGGGCAAGTTGATTTTTGTTGACTTTTCATAATTGTGGACCTCCATCAAGTAGATAAGATTGTAAATTGGTTTACTTTGAAAAATTCAATGTTGACTTTGAATTTCATCATTTTTACTCTATTGGACATTTTATCTTTGCTGAACATTTGATATTTGATAGTAAGAAGGATTAATTAAGGGTTTTCTGCATCTTGAGGTTTTTCCATGGATTTAGCCAAATATTGGTGTTCTCATGCCTTGATTTATCTTCTGCATTTATTTTTTTATGTTCTATTTAAAATTACTATCAATGTGAATTAATGGTTTATGTGATCGTTATTGGAAATTAATGCAGAATTGTCACTGTGATACTAAAAGGATATTGAAGTAATTGTTGCATGCATAGAACATACTATTGTTATCTAAAATTAACACATGTTCTATAGCTCTATGATATAATTACAAGTCAAAAAACTCAACCTAATATCTTAGGGCACTAACTAAGGGGGTTAAATCATACCCTTAGCCATATTTCCTGATTACCCAAGCATGAGAGAGTAATTTTTCTGAGCGTTGTTTTCAGTGCCACTATAGTAGTAAAAAATTCAAGCAGGTTATCTAGGTATGATTTTATGATACATGTAGGGCTTCTGATATACCTAATGGTATATGGAAGTGAATTTTGTATGCATGGGTTTTATGACTAGGTACTACTTGAAGGGGTACCAACAAGGGTTACAAGGGTTTCCAACTAGGTGAAATTTTTTGTATTTCGCGCATGTATGATTCCCTAACCACAAATTAAAGTGTTAGACATATCTCTATCTTATTTATATATGTGAAACACCTCTCTAGCCTATCTAAATTTTTCTACCGTATTTGTCTTAAATTATGGAAATCATTTACCCATTAAAGAAACCTATGAAACTTACTCCAACTTCAAATTGTAAGCCAGACCATGGATATCCTATAATTTTACTTATAAAAATGAAAGAAAAAAATATTGGTTACCCTATTAAACTATCCCCAAGAATGATCAAGGTAAAACTCTCCATCACATGGTAATCCATGCAAATGTAGGTGCCTATAGAATGGAAACAAAAACATGATAAGACCTCTTGTTAGCTAGGGTTAAGAATGATAACCACCATAAGAGAAAATAATTGCAAGAACAAGGGAATGTACAATTGCATGAGCTATAAACTCTACGTGTAAATAAGTCTACCTTTTCTCTCACCAGATAGGTAGCTAACCTAGAGAAGAAGTTTTTCTATTGAAGTATGACCTAAGCAATGGAAGAAAATACACAAGAATGCAATAGAGACTGAATGTATTATTTTTGAACTTATACTGACCTCCTTAAAAAGGGTGATGTATTAATTCTCTCATGGAAAACGATTTGAAATATTTTTTCCATTAATTATTTCATGCATAAATATTTGAATTCATTTCAAAATATAACCAAGGTTAAATTCATCAACCAAACAAGGCACACTATTGTTGTATGCTTACAACCTTTACAACTGAGCACAAAATAAATTCTTGTATATACTTATTATTACATCTTGTAATATTGGCTTCCTATCCAACATATCTTTGATCACACTTCCATTAAACCATCTTAACACAAAGCTAAGTATAGTAAACTATAACCAACATTCTATGCATGCATATCTATATAGCCAGGGAGTTGTAAATGAGACCATTTCAAAGCATTTTGAACATGTATATGTACTCATAAATTTAGTTTGGAGATAAAACACAAACAAATGTGCATACAACTTTTTACTAGTCCAAAGACACAAATGCATATAAAATTTAAAATTCCATAAAATCTCACAAATGCATACTTCTATATCATGTGGGATTTTAGGGAATTTTAAGTGGTTTATCTTTCTGAATATCACCAATTTCCAAGATGTTTGATGTTATGAAATTTTCGTCTAAGATAGTTCTAATAGTTGTTGCGAGGGCCACTGCCTCTTGCTTGTGCTTGTAGTGCCTACTTAATAGACTATTTTTAATTCCTTATATGCGTACATTGCTTATATTAAAAATCAAATAGGCAACATTTTTTAAAATATAAATTGAACCAACTTGACACTCTAGAAACCACTTCAATAGGTGAAATCTTGTAGAAAGGAAAACCCATCTCACTAGCTATGGCATGTGCCAACTTGGTTTTCCTGCATCGTGGTGGCCCATGCATTGGTGTAATATTCCTAATTGGAAAATAACATTAAATACCCAAAACATGAACTAGGAACAAGAATTGAAATTAAATTCCAAGCACCCAAATCATAACACCACAAAAAATAAGCAGAATAATTAAGCCTTTTTATTAATTAATGAGAATCTGAGTACATAATGAGTAAGAAAAATGGAACCTAGGATTTCTATGCAAGCTATGCAAACCCCAGGTGAAATATCATTGACCCAAATACTGAAATGGCTCCAAACTAATAATGCACACTGCCCAGAAAATATGTTATAGGCTTCCAAATGGAATTGGAATTTCTACTCAAAATAATGCTCAGAATTCTTTGAAATTGCAACTGCAAGCTCCTCTCCTCAAAACCAAAAATACCCAGAAAACTTTTGGCCTATCTACAAGAAAAATTCAAACCAACGAAATGGTGCAAATTCCCCAGCTAACCAAAAATTCACCCAGCTATAAGAATGATAATCTTAGGCCCGAATATCGCTTAATTTTTTTGTAAAATTAGTTGTAGACTCCTCTCAATAAACCCAAAAAAACCTACAAAGGGTTTGGGTTGAATCCAACATTCCTCGATGACCCCAGGAAATGTGTATGGTTCTAACTAGATGGAAAAACGCCCTGTAGAAATAATTTTGATGTAGAAGGAAAATTAATTACTCAAAAAATCTCCTCCAACCCCTACAAATCACTCCTACAATAATTTTTATTTCTCCTTAGCCCGAACTCCCAAAATATCCCTGTCAAAATGTCTACGCAGCAGCTATTTATAAACCCCTAGAATAGATAAATTTGGCCCTCCAAAATGCATCACTCTCGGCCCTGAAAATCACGAAGGAAATACTCGCCCTCTCTATGGATGAATCTCTACAAATTATTTGGCCAAAATTCCATTGTTTTATAACTTCTCTTAGCCCCTTCAAATTTACTTCAACACCCTAACAAAATCACACTCCAATGGTAAATGGTTTGTAATGTAGCTCCTAGAGAAGCCTTGAGATGGAATCCTTCTTTCTACCCTAGGGTGAAACACGAATTTCACCGAAGGTAGAGGTGGAATTCCCACTCGAAAATTCCTTATGTTGAACAACAAAGTTATCTTCGATAAGTAGCTCAAGATAAATAATGTTGATATTGTAAAATGACCAAAGTTAATCCACAAAATGATTCCATCCTCTTATAACTTCCCCTCATGCCTCTAGACTCCTTTTTTTAATATTATTTTATTGGTGGGGGTAATTTTCCACTAAGTCACTTTTGCCACCATTTAATCAACAAAATACCTTTAGTAATAGTTAAACAATTCCTAACTAATATTATAAGTAATATTATCATTTTTAATAAATAATAGTAATTTAATATTAAACCTCTCATTATAACCTAGGATATTTATCCAATTTCATAAATGTGACACTATTATTAAATAACATTAAGTAACATTCCAAATTAATATTATAATTAACATTTTTAATAATATAAAGCATAATTTAGAGGCATCTAACTTTAGTAACTTACATTCATCACTAATTTACATAAATAATCATTAATTCATAACATGTAATTTAATATCAATCTTAATACACATATATAATCCTCTCTTAAAAACTTAGTTTAATTTTCTAAAATAATTAATTCTAAAAATTTAAAGCAAATAAAGAAAATTAATTAAAATCAATTAATAAGTCCTAAATAACCATAACATTAATCTAAACACAAATTATTGAAAAATTAAAATAAATAAAGATAAATTTACATAAAAAAGTTTACATATTAATTTTTCTTGACATTTCTTGTCATTTGTTGGTTGGCTTATGCTCTCTCCCTCATCCCTCCATTTGTTTCTTATATTTATCTCATCAAAAATCCTCTCTTCTTGGCAGGATTTTTCCTGATGATGGGTCTTGATCTAGACCCGAAACGTAGACGCAAAAATGAATACTGTGGAGGTTCTGGATTCTCCAACTCAAAACTCACACCACAGAAACCTGCAAACAACTAATAAAATAATAATTTTCCTCTATTCTCCGATAAAATAATACTAGCCACCTTTCTCCAATAATATTTTCCCATTTTTAATTACTATTACTAAAATTCGGAACAATTCCTTAGTGACTCCCATGCTCACAAAATTGGGGATATTACAGTCTATCCCTGCCAAAAATTGCTTATCCTCAATAAATGCTTGAACAAGTACTCTCTCTCTGTTGGCCAAAATGTCACTGCAAAAAATACCACGGTCCCAAATTTGCCAATGATTGACCCTGAATCCTTGCACCATCCTGTCATAAATGAATCCCTCGATACCAGGGTCCCATGCTAGTCTAAAAAATATGCCACCATGTTGACGTTGCACCACTCTGATTATAGTTGACTTCCCATCATGCACATACCATATCCTCCTCTCCTAAAACCTGGTGGTGAAATACTGACAAATTCCAAATACATCCCACCCATTAATCAGATGATCATGTCCTAAGTGGAAAAAATGCTCAAATTTGGAACTGCTCTCAATTGGTAATAAATTGATCGATCGGATAGTGTTCGTCATTATGATCCTAATGCCATGAATGGCACTCAAATCCGATGTCGAATGTGGAAGATATTCAAGTTTTAATTTTTCCCAATAACCTTTAAAACAACACTTTGGAAAGAAAAATTGGCATCTTCAGAATTTTTGTGAAAATGGAAAATTTTATTATTTTTATAAAAAATTCGATGGCCTTTCAGTGGGTGCCACATGGCCTACCTAGAGGCTTCCCTGTGGCCCCAGGCCTCAAGGTTCAATCTTTAAAAAATTTGATGTTGAAAGTTTTTTTTTTGGTTCATTGGGCCGACCCGACCCGACCCGGATGGGCACGGGTCACCCACGGGTAGTGTCGACCCATGAACGTGGGTGGATGGGCGTGCAGGGTCTACCCATAGGTCAGAGCTGAATGAGACCTGGGTTAGCTCTGAACGAGCAGACATGCAGAAAGGTTGGTCAGTGAGGTTGATCAATGAACATGGGTCAGTAGCTGAACGGTTGAACGGGTGAGCAATGAACGGAGTACCGAGTGGTGTCTACCCACGGGTCGGAGTGAACGGTTGGGTGGAGTTTATATGCAAATGGTCACGTCTGAACGGAACAGTTGGGCGGACCGTGAACGTGGTTAAGCTCCAAGATTAACGCCTATTGCATAGAACCGTCAGCTCGGAACCCGAGCCTTATCCGTCTGACGGTTATGTCAATGGTTTCGGCCTTAACCACCGCAATGTGACCACTACACTTTGATAGTTAATGCCTCCATAAAACACATGGCTAATTTGGCGTGTTTCCATCGAATTTGGTAGTAATTACTATTTTAGTGAAGTTAACTCCAATCCTCCCAAGTTTGGTGGAGGGTTTTTAGGCCAACCTAGACAAAACTTTAGTTGGGCATAACTTTCACTAGACAAAACCTTTTGGAGCGATTGTTTTTTTTATTTCAGGTATTTTGAGAATTACAAAGCCAATGGCATAGGTTACAGAGTCAACAGAGCTAATCTTCAGGTACTTTTTCAGCAGAGAAGCTTGGAAAGCCATCAGGGCCTAAGGAGTGTTAGAGCTGTATTGGGCTATGGTTAACCATTGGAGATGAAAAAAAAGCCAATATTTACTATTTTATATGTTTCAAACTCATTTCCACAGCTTATTTTTCCTGTTTAGGCTTTCTTATCACTGTATAACCATTTTGAGCATCTAATAAGAGCAAGGACATGCCCATTTGGGGGCTTTGGACCCGGTAGATGTAGCCCAGGAGGGTTGAACTGCCTCATCAGCTGCTGTGTTATATTATGTGATTTTATCTTACTGTTTTTTTCAGATTTATGATGTTAAACAGTAAAAAGAAATAACACTCCTTCATACATAAGACTTAGAAATTTACCAAAAAAAACTTTGTTTCACTTGCAAGACTATCTAAACACTTTGCACACCTATTTTATGGAAATGAATACCTTCAACAGAAAATACAAGTAGTTTCATTTTCATATTATGAGGTTAACTTCTATAATTTCTAAAGACAGAGTCTGTAAAGGGCCAGGTAGTCTCTGGATCTCATCCTTTTATCAAAGATGACATATCCAGTAAATGCCCCTACAGTCAATCTCTGGAATAGATCTAAAAAGTTGCATTTTCAGATTAGATGGTATCAGAGCTATGGTTTTGAGCTAGAGTTTTTTACTCAGCATTTTTTTTTTTGCAAATATTAAGTTATTTGTTTTCATGTTTTGATACTGACTAGGTTAAAACTCAAGAGAGGTGAAGGAAACTTGGTTAGTACACAAATTAATCCACAACCAAGAAGGGTCATAGAACCACCTCCAAGAGCCCTAGAAGCAGCTACAAGCATGTCTTCAAGAGAAGGAGAAACTCCTGAAGAGATGGATCCCAAGGAAGAAGAAAGAGTATTTCGGAAAGATTTCTTGGATATGAATGAAATGGTAAGGATCCTCTATCAAGAAAGAAATGATAGGATTGCTGGAGAAGGGTCTAAAAACCAAAAAGAAGGAGAGGATTCCTCGGGAGGAAAGAAGGGTAATGATCGGTCAAAGAAATGGAATGGAGGAAATGGTGATCTACCATCTCCATCATCATCCTCTTCCTCAACTTCGGTAAATCAGTCACATAAGTCGAAAACCACTAGTAAAAATCCTTTTTTATAGCTTGATGTCAAATTTGAATTTCCAATGTTTAACAGTGAAGTTAATGCAAAGAAATTATATAATTGGATCAGACAATTGGAAGTCTATTTAAGGATTCAAAATCTTCATGATGACGACACTAAAATACAACTAGCCTCGCTAAGGATAGATGGAGTAGCTTTGGTATGGTGGGAAGCCAAGACCAAGGAGGAAATCAAGAAAAATGGTAAGATTACTCTATCATGGACTGAATTTATTACTACCATCAAGAAGCAATTTTATCCTCTTGCTCATCTTCAAAAGGCTATAATGAACTGGCAAAACTTTAGACAACTTAAGGTACAGAATGTGCAAGACTATACCCAAGAATTTAGGAGAAGAGCACTCTTACTAGGGGTAGACTTAAAAAGTCAAAATACTTTGCTGAAGTATATAGGTGGATTGCACAACCTTAAACACACTATCCTTATGTTTAATCCTACTATTCTAGACGAAGTTTGTGTACAAGCTACGCATTTAGAGGCTAGAGGGAAAAACACTTTTGATGAGGGTAGAAACAAGTATTTAAAAGGGAAGAACAAAAAGAAAACCTTTAAGGGAAAAGGTAAAAAGAATGCATCTATCAAACAAGAGGGTGAAAAGGTTATTTGTAAACATTGTTCAAGAGAGGGCCATGAAGAGAAAAATTGTTGGAAATTACATCCTGAAAAAAGAAACCAGTTTAACAAAAACAAGGGAAAGAAGAAAACTGCAGCTACTACAACTACACCTCAAGATTTAGGTGATGATTCAGGGGATGAAACCAAAATTGCAGCCATGGGTTTGAAAAGTATGAAGGGAAAGGAAACTGAAACTAAAGCAAGCACTAGTACTTGAAACTGTCATGTACAAGCTCCTAATGAGGAAGAAAGAATTGAATTATTCCATGTGAGGGTAATCTCAAAAGATACAAAAATTGACACACTGTTTGACAGTGGGTCACAAGCAAATCTCATATCAGAAGACTTGGTCAAACAACTAAAACTTGAGACCATTCCACATCCAAAGCCTTATCCACTTGGGTGGATATGCAAGGATGAAAACTTACAAGTCTCAAGAAAGTGCATGTTGTGATTCGCCATAACTACACACTTTATTGACACAGTGGAACTTGATGTGGTGCCACTTGATATATCAGCAATTGTTTTGGGAAGTCCTTACTTATTTGATAGGAAAGCGATCTTCCATTGCCATGAAAACAAATATCATCTCTTTAAATATGGCAAGGAGTTCATTTTCAGAGCACATCACAAGAAGACAAATATAGCGATGGTAAATGCGGGACAGGTAAAAAGGCTAGTCAATTCTAGCAAGATTTTTGTACTTCTTATGGTTAAGCCCAAGGTTGATATGAATCATGAGTCATTTGAAAATTGTGATTCTAAGCTTAAATCAGATTCATATGATGTAGTTGATGCACAGCATGAGATGTTTCAGGAACTGACAGGTTTACCTCCTAAAAGGGAGATTCGGCTTGAGATCCATTTACATCAAGATTGTCCTCTTCCTAACATCGGCATGTACCGCTTTGTCTATCATGGAGAATGCTGAAATCAAGAGGAAAATTAAATACTTGTTGGAAAAAGGATTCATAAGACCAAGCACTTCGCCATGTGGGTCACCGATAGTGTTGATTCCAAAGAAAGATGGAACTTGGCGCATGTGTGTGGACTTCAGGGCATTGAACAAAATAACGGTAAAGAATCGTTACCCACTTCCAAGGATAGATGATTTGTTGGATCAGCTGAAAGATGCTAAATATTTCACTAAGTTAGACTTACGTAGTGGTTATCATCAAGTTTGAATTGCAGAAAGTGACATTTGGAAGACAACATTTAAAACCAAACAGGGACTCTTTGAGTGGCTTGTTATGCCGTTTGGTTTATGCAATGCACCGGCAACTTTCATGCGGGTAATGGATGATGTCTTACATCCTTTTCTTGATGATTTCATTATTGTCTACTTAGATGACATCCTAATTTTCAGTAAGACTCGAGAAGAGCACGTCATGCATGTTAAGAAAGTACTTGATGTTTTGAAGAAAAATCAGGTATTTCTTAAAATGTCAAAGTCTGAATTTGGAAAGACTTCTTTGGTTTATTTGGGACACATAGTAGGAGGAGGAACTTTGAGAATTGATCCTTCCAAAGTAGAAGCCATTGTGAATTGGCCTACTCCCAAATCCATTACAGAGGTAAGAAGTTTTTTGGGTGCAGCTCAGTATTGGAGGAAGTTTATTTCTAACTTCTCTGCCATAGCAGCTCCTATGCATGCAGTGACTAGTGTGAAGCATGATTTCCAATGGGGAGGAAAGCAACAGAAAGATTTTGAGTCTTTGAAAGAGAAGATAATTTCAGCTCTGGTTCTTGCATTACCGGACTTGAGACAGCCATTCAAGATTCAGACAGATGCAAGCGATTACGCCATGGGTGTAGTTCTCTTATAGCATGGTAATCTTGTTGCATTTCATTCTGAAAAATTTAATGGTGTTGTTGTGAATTATCATACATATGATAAAGAGTTGTATGCGTTGGTACAAAGTGTCAAAAAATGGAAACACTATTTGATGGGAAAAGAAACAATTGTTCTTACTGACCATCAACCTTTACAATACTTGCAATCGCAAAGTAAATTGCAGCAGTCATGACATTTCAGATGGATGGGCTTCCTATAACAATCTCACTCGGTAATAAGGTACAAGAAAGGTATTTACAACAAGGTTGTTGATATGCTTTCAAGGCCTATTATTAGTGCTAGTACTTTGCTTAAGAATGATTCTATTGTGCATGAGAGCTACAAAGAACAGTATGCATCAGATGTTGATTTTAAGGATGTGTATGCTAACTTGAGTGAAGGGAATCATGTTGAGGAGAATGATTATCATTTGCATAATAATTTTCTGTTTCAGATGGGCAAGTTATGTATACCACAGGGGGAGAGATTAAGCATGATGAGAGAGGCTCATTCTTCTCTCATAGCTAGACATTTCGGGGTAAGCAAAACAGTGGCACATTTATAGAGGTATTGTTATTGGCCTCGGATGGTAGATAGTGTTTCACGTTTCATTAGAGGTTGTTCATTATGTGCTACAAGCAAGCCTAGCAATAGGAAGCTTGGCTTATATACGCCATTGCCGGTACCTTCTAGAACATGGGAAAGTGTTTCTATGGATTTTGTTGGAGGGCTACCATTATCTAGAGAGCAGCATGATTATCTTTATGTAGTAGTTGATCGTTTCAGCAAGATGTGTATTCTTATTCCATGTAAGAAATCTATAACTACTTAACAAGCTGCTAATTTATATTTTCAACATGTATGGGTTCATTATGGCTTTCCTACTTCTATTGTTAGTGATAGGGATTCCAGATTTGTGGGGAATTTTTGGTTCAATTTATGGAAGATGATGGACACCAAATTGAAGAAGAGTTCTGCTTTCCATCCATAAACTGATGGCCAAACAGAGGTAGTGAACAGAACCATTGTACATATTTTGAGAGCTTATTGCAGCAAGCATCCCAAGCTTTGGGATGAGCATTTGCACTACATTCAGCATGCTTACAACTGGGCCATGCACTCTTCTAAAAATACTTCACCTTTTGAAGCTTGTTTTGGGTATTTGAGTAAGTCACCTTTAGATTTTATTCTTGAGAAATATGTGGCCATTGATGGTCATAGTGACATTAACAAAGCTCGCATGTTCATTGAAATAATTCAGCTCATACATCAGCAAGTTCAAGAACAGCTTGAAAAAAGTCAAGGCAGGTACAAGGAGAGACATGATAAACATAGAGTTGATCATAAGTTTCAAGAAGGAGATGAGGTATGGTTGCATATTAGTAAGGAAAGAATGCAAGGAGAAGGTAAAAATCTGAAGCCTATTTGTTATGGTCCATTCAAGATCCTTAAGAAAGTTGGAAATAATGCTTTTCAATTAGATTTGCCTTCATACATGCAAATGTATTCCATTGTGAATGTGGAAAATTTATGTTTGTATAAACCTCCTTTAATTGCTGATATTGAAAGTGACATTCAGCTACCATCCATAGAGGATTTCTCGCCAGAATTTTTGGATGAATTGAAAGAGGATGCTATCCTTGACAGAAGGACACGCAATTCAAGGAGGGGAAATGTTGATTATGTTTGGGTTGGTATTAAAGGCAGCAAATCGAGTAAGGCAAAGTGGATTGAGGTGGAAAAGGTGAGGGACCTGTACCCTCGTCTTCTTAATAGGTAATTGAAGGCTTTTGGGGTCCAAAAGCTTCCTAATGGGGAGGTGTGATCAGGTGATCATGTCCTAAGTGGAAAAAATGCTCAAATTTGAAACTGCTCAGAACTGGTAATAAATTGATCGACCGAATAGTGTTCGTCATTACGATCCTAACACCGTGAACGACACTCAAATCTGATGTCGGATGTGGAAGATATTCAAGTTTTAATTTTTCCCAGTAACCTTTAAAACAACACTTTGGAAAGAAAAATTGGCATCTTCAGAATTTTTGTGGAAATGGAAAATTTTATTATTTTTATAAAAAATTGGATGGCCTTTTAGTGGGTTCCACATGGCCTACCTGGAGGCTACCATGTGGTCCTAAGCCTCAAGGTTCAATCTTTAAAAAATTTGATGTTGAAAGTTTTTTTTTTTTGGTTCACTGCACCGACCCGACCTGACCCAGATGGGCACGGGTCACCCACGGGTAGTGTCGACCCGTGAACGTGGGCGGATGGGTGTGTAGAGTCTACCCACGGGTCAGAGCTGAACGAGACCCGATTCAGATCTGAATGAGCAGGAGTGCAGAAAGGTTGGTTAGTGAATGGACGGTTGATCAGTGAACGCGGGTCAGCAGCTGAACGGTTGAACGGGTGAGCAGTGAACGGAGCACCAGGTGGTGTCTACCCGCGGGTCGGAGTGAACGGTTGCGCGGAGTTTAAATGCTAATGGTCACATCTAAATAGAACAGTCAGGCGTACTGTGAACGTGGTTAAGCTCCAAGATTAGCACCTATTGCATAGAATCATCAGCTCGGAACCCGGGCCTTATTCGTCCGACGGTTATGCCGACGGTTCCGGCCTTAACCACCACAATGTGACCACTACACTTTGACAGTTAATGACTCCATAAACCACGCGGCTTATTTGGTGCATTTCCATCGAATTTGGCAGTAATTACTATTTTAGTGAAGTTAACTCCAGTCCTCCCAAGTTTTGTGGAGGGTTTTTAGGCCAACTTGGACAAAACTTCAGTTGGGCATAACTTTCACTAGACAAAACCTTTTGGAGCAAATTTTTTTTTGATTTTGGGTATTTTGAGCATTCCAGAGCCAATGGTATAGGTTTCAGAGTCAATAGAGCTAATATTTAGGTAATGTTTCAGCAGATTATCTTGGAGAGCCATCAGGGCCTAGGGAGTGTTGGAGTTGTATTCGGCTATGGTTAACTATTGGAGGTGAAACAAAAGCCAATATTTACTTTTTTATTTGTTCTGAACTCATTTCCACAGCTTATTTTTCCTGTTTAGGCTTTCTTATCACTGTATAACCATTTTGAGCATCTAATAAGAGCAAGGACATGCCCATTTGGGGGCTTTGGACCCGGTAGATGTAGCCTAGGAGGGGTGACCTGCCTCATCAGCTGCTGTGTTATATTATGTGATTTCATCTTGCTGTGTTTTTCAGATTTATTATGTTAAACGGTAAAAATAAATAACACTCCTTCACACTTAAGACTCAGAAATTTACCAAAAAACACTTTGTTTCACTTGCAATACTATCTAAACACTTTGCACACCTGTTTTATGGAAATGAATACCTTGAACAACAAATACAAGTAGTTTCATTTTCAGATCATGAGGTTAAATTCTATAAGTTCTAAAGACAGATTCTGTAAAGGGCCAGGTAGCCTCTATATCTCATCCTTTTATCAAAGGTGACATATCCAGTAAATTCCCTACAGTCAATCTCTGGAATAGATCTAAGAAGTTGCATTTTCAGATCACCCATGCATATCGGTGATGCCAAATCCTACCCATCCAAAGCTAAACTCAAACCTGTGAAGCAACAGGGAAAGCATGCCTTTCCATATGATGAAGTCCTCTACTAAATCCCATGTTTCAACCTAAAATTGAACTAGATCACTCTTTGCCATGACTCCACTCATCATGAGACAAAGGGATCTATCAAACAACTCAATCCCCAGATCTCGTAGCCTAAACTGTCATAGCATAGCTCTGATTGTTGTTTAAATCCATCCATGCCTCATCTCTAGTCCCTACATGCAATCAATATATATTCTCCATATATCACAAACTAATATGATGCATGCTAAACTGCCTTGTGCCTACCACTATGTAGTACTGATAATCGCTAGAAACCACATGTGCCAAGTAGCTATTACTTGAATGAAACCAATAGATGGGTTTATCATACTCGCAATTGACTTAATGTATGTGGATACATACTGCTCCTTCTAACCATCACCACTAAGTATTCCATCCACCCTCTCGATAATGTCGCAATACAATATATGGAACCCACAAACACATTGGAAAACTGCCTCAATCATACATGGGATCTTCTGCTCATGTAGGATCTCGACATGACTTGTGGAAATAGCGGCACATGTCTCCCCCATGACTAGCTCCCTAGGTGTAGGCTCTGTGATGAATGATATGCCACCCCTGTAGAAGATCACCTCATATCCCAGCCTATGGTTGTCAACTTGTGTACTAACCCTTCTCCTCCACTGGGGAATAACTATCACACCCTTGAGGCACTCAATATCATAGCGATGTCTTAGGAAAATCCTCCAATTTTTGCTATCCACAATGTGGATCTAGATCAAACACAAAAATGACCCCCTAAACTGCACGTGGTGCCAATGAGTAGAAGATGCGTGGGTTCTGATGGGTATGATCAAGAACTCATGTGGACGCTCCTGGGATGTCTCGTGACTGATATTCTCTCGCAACCTGGGTTTGTGCATAAAAATGACATGTGTGACATTCTTGTCAAGGAATATCCCTACTAATAGCACTCCCTCAGTCTGCAGTGCAACCCCGCACACTACTACATATAACCATGTATCCTCGTGTCTCCTGACATACAACTACACCCAATCACACATATTTATGCACCATTGAACCCTGTTACATGGTGTTGCATCATCCTGGATCAACTGGTATCCCTCTTGTATCGATTTTTATTCAAATCTATTAGGGAATGCACTAAGATGTGAACCGCTCCTCCTAAACCACGATGCAACCCTGCACACCACTTCACATGTCTCTGCTCCTTTGCATATTATTGTGCACCACTGCATACCCCTATACACCCCTGGATATCACAGTTTAAGACTGATTCCATAGGCATCATTCCACATCCTGTCACGGTCATTATCTCTATGACCACTATGTTGTTAAGCCCCCCACGACGTGAGTTTTATCTCCTCACCTGCCTAAATAGACTTAAGCGGCCTAGCTCCTCACATGCTAACGTAAAAAACACTACTAAGATTATCCTCAACAGCTCATGTGTCCAATATACAGTGAGAGAGAATCATCTCGATACAATACCGTGTCTGGTGGTAAGACGATGCCACATCATGCTACTAACTCTTTCGAGAGTAGGCTAATCCTCCTACAATTCCATGTACACCCAAAATTCCATGGCAAATCATGAAATCTATTTGCTCGCCTGTCAATCCATCTTGTGACTAGTGTTGTCAGAAACTCTGTAGGGGATATGAAATAGTGTGTGTGCCAAACCACCGATTCCATCATGTAGCTACTACCATCACCTACCAACTCCATGATGTGATGGATAATCCCACCTAGATCCCAACAATAGCCTAGCCCTCTATCCCATTTGGTAATCCACAACCTCTTTCAAACTATGGCCATGGATGCATCTAACCTCCTAAACTGCTCCATCAGATACCGACTCAATATCTCTCGCCATCCATCCCTGAGATATATATAGAATGCGTGAAAAAACATACAAAAAACCAACCGCCCATCCTATGATTGTTGCTCCCTCTATAGCTCATTTCGCATCATCACACTGACCTAGTCGGTACATAAAATATATCGTGATAATTTTGTACCTCCATCTCTGCTATGGAGAGGTAGCCTATCAATGTTGCAAGTCCCATCTATATAAGCCTATAGAGAGCTACTATCTAGAGGTGTTGTGGCTCTGGTGACGATATGTTAATTTATATGCTCTAAATCGGTGGCTAGCCCAAAAGATGATTTCTCTTCCTCCTCCACCATGGGCTCTATATGGATCATAGACTTCCCCTCCATGACTATCTCATGTCCCTCTATGTGCTCCTCATGTTGCTGTAGGTGGCCATAGCCAGGGAACTAATTCATGGCTCTAGGTACCTCTATTTCTCCTAACACCTCATCTAGGGACGACACCTCATCAACATATGACGTTAAGGGCATCGGCTCTACTCTCCCCACAAAGGTTTCAACCAATGCTATCAAAGAGGTCTCCAACAATGGTGACAGATGCGTCACATTGGGTATATCGATGTCCTCACCATCGTGCATGCCCTCACACTCAACCTCCTCCTCATGCTCCTGACATCTGAAGCCCAGTCTCCACCATCATAAACACCCCCTAGTCTCACCCTCTAACTGTGCTCCTCTACATGATGATCCCATCCTTTATCTATGCTTCTCCTTCTCTGGTTCTTCCAAAAACTAAGGCATGGTGGTATTGTAAAACTGGACATACATATGGGTGTTGTAATGTTGGGTTGTGCTTGCATATGTTTGGATTTTTGTATAATTTGTTGCATCCCCTCTAGAATGTGTTGCTTCTGTCTCACCAATTGTTGGATTTGCCTCATCAAATCCTCCATGATCCCCTCTGTACTCTTCTCTTTTTGCATCATTGGAATGTCTATAAGCTCACTAATCACTGTGCATGCGATTATAACACCTCCATTATCTTCCTAGTTTCCCCACAGCTATCCAAATCGTGATATGATACCACTGTAATATTCCTAATTGGAAAATAACAATAAATAGCAAAAACATGAACTAGGAACTAGAATAAAAATAAAAAGTTCAAGATCCCAAATTAGAACACCATAGAAAATAAGCAGAATAATTGAGTCATTTTATTAATCAATGAGAATTTGAGTACATAATGAGTAAGAACAATGTAACCTGGGATTTCTATGCAAGCTATGCAAACCCCAGGTGAAATTTCGTTTACCCAATTACTGAAATGACTCCAAACTAATAATGCACACTGTTTAAATTGGAGACAAGAAACAATGAAAATGGCATCTAGAAATGGCACCCATAAATGGTACCATAGGGGGCTTCTAATTTAATTTTCCCTTAGTTAAATTGGAATAAAAAGTGTAATTTCATCTCATGACAACTTGTATTAGTTAACTGAGTCAAGAAGACTTAGTTAGCTTAGGAAATTCTAGTTATAGGTCAAAGAGGAGGAATGTAGAGTTCTCCCATGATTTTAGGGGGTCCAGTTACAGTTATTTGTGAGTTGTAACTAGTTAACCCAATTAATTGAGTTAAAATCAGTTTAACTAGTTCTAATTGAGAGATGAGCTAGTGAGAGGTTAATAAATTAAATATGATTATATTCACAAGTAGTGATCAATCATTTCACTGATAATTCACTATAAATAGATATTTCATATCAGTTCTAAAGAAGGTCGAGTTGAGTTTGAGGTTAAAGGGAAGATATATATCAATTGTATAATTAGAAAATTGTACAGTTCATGCATGAAGTCATCGGGAAGGCTTGGAAGGATTGCAATATAATTATTTGGGATTTTCCTAATTAATAGGGGCTCAATTAGCCCAAGAATGCGTAAGCAAGGCCAGCGAGGCCTAAGCAAGAAAAAGGTTAAATATTGGACCACACTCTCTTAGATCAAAATCCAGGTTCAAGCAGGATCAGAGTGAAACAGTGAGTCGAGTGCAAAGGTTTCTCAATGTGAGGAATAACATTGTATTGTTTCATGATATTAACTTTATGCAATATAAAGATAGCAGGGTTTTGAGTAGTTTATTTCCCCATATATATATATTTTTTGTGTGATTGATTATTCCTTTCTCTTAATTGTTATGTGATTGATTATTTCTTTCTCTTACTTGTTATGTGATTGATTATTTCTTTCTCTTACTTGTTATGTGATTGATTATTTCTTTCTCTTACTTGTTATGTGATTGTGCGATCGTATTTGGTTTCCGCAAATTATAGAAGGATTTAGTATTTTTTTTTAGTACATTACAATATTATATTGAATCTAATTGTTATATTTTCAACATGGTATCAGAGTGTTAGGAATCACAATTAAATATAAGAACAATTTTTGTTTTGAATAGGTTCGAAGTTGCAGATTTATTCTTCAGGACCCAGTAGTAGATCAAGATTTCTTTCAATGGCTTCAGACTATGATATGATCTTCAGGGAAATTATAATTTCATGGCATGGAAGGACATGATGGAGGAAATTCTAGAGGAAAACATACTGAAGGAGTTCATATATAATGATATTCATGAGCCAACAGCAGCAGATGCTAAGCTTCTTGATGCATGGAAGAAGAACGTAACAAAGGCAACACATTAGGGGAATTTTGAGGTCTAAAATGGGTCTCCTAAGGAAATTATAAGATAATAATGGAAATAATAAAATAATATTATATTACATCTTCAAATTTTAGAGGGAAAAAAGAAAAACTACTTTTTCAACTCGTATTTTCCGCTTATATCCCTATGGTTTTACTCAAATTTCGAGCGGGAACACTTTTTTGATGCATGGTTTTATTCCTCATCCAAGGAGTACCCATGTTGAATACTTTTGATGGACCCTATTACACGAAAAATGCGATTGCAATCACGTTTTTTCATGTTTTTCTCTTCTTTTTTTTGTAGCAGGGTCCATCGAAAGTATGCACCATGGGTACTATTTGGACGAGGAATTAAATTTTGCATCCAACAAGTACTCCTACTCAAAACTTGAGTTAAACCATAGGGAGATAAGTTAAAAATACAAGTTGAAAAAATAGTTTTATTATTTTATTATTTTTTAATATTTTTAATTTTTTACCCCAAAAATGGCAGATCATGCCCCATGGTTGACATCATCATCTTGAATCCTATTGGTTATTATAGTTTTTATTTTTGTTGTAAATTTTTATTAGGAGGCCCATTTTAGACCTTAAAATTTCTCTAATGAGGATCATGTTAAAGGTAGTTCGAGATCATATTGTATCGAGTCTCCATGGAAAGGCGACTCCATATGCTATGTGGAAGGCCTTGACATTCCCATTTCAGAATAACAGTGACCAAAGGAAGTTGCTGCTGAAAGACAAGCTCAGAAAAATCAAGATGGAGGAGGGCAAGAGGATACCAAAATAATTTACAAAGTTCACTCAATGTTGAGATGAGCTTGGAAGTGTTGGTGTGGGAGTAGCCCAGGATGATTTGGTGAGCCTAGCTCTTCCAGGCCTTCCAAAGAGCTGGCATAGTTACCAGAACTTTGTGAATGGGAGGGAGAAGCTACCATACTAGGAGCATTTGTGGTCTGACTTGGTAATAGAAGAGATAAAGTAGAGCACTAGAGATGGGACCTCCGACACAGATAAAGAATAATATTTTACATTGGTCGGAAAATGTAATAAAAACAAGGGAAAGAAGTCCCAAGGTGAAGAGGGAAAGAGATAATTGTCCAAGGATAAGTGTTTTCACTATCACGAGCACGAGACCTATGTCTCAAATTTTCCGTAGAACAAAAGCAAGAAGGAGCCCGCAGTTGCATCAGCAAGTGAAGCGCTAGCTTCACAGTTGGAGCTTGATTTTACTCTCATTGCATGCATGGCCAACACCGCAATGGGATGCATATGGTATCTAGAGAACGACACATAATTCCATATAAAAGGGAATAGATATCTCTTCATTGGCTTGGAGGAGAAGGACCTCTAGCAGAACATAGAGTTTGGAGATGATGGGAAGTATAATGCGATCGACATAGGTACAATTACCTTTTAGAGGGAGTCTGGCTCCCATCTCAGACTAATAGATGTTTTGTATGTTCTAGGACTAAAGAAGAATCTTGTTTCCATAGTAGTATTGGAATACTATGGTTATGATGTCATATTTAGAAAAGGAAATGTGTTCCTTAGACACATCGCCACGGGAGGACTGAAACAGATCAATGGATGACTCAAGAACCTATATGCTCTTGAGGTCGAAGATGCATGCAAATATTTGAGGAGCAAAGAAGAGGTTAGTGACTTGGTGGTTGAAAGGGAGCCTAAATTACCTCTTAACTTGCAGCCTGAGAAGCAGTCTAAGAAGTTAATGGAGCAACCAAAATTGGAGAAGAAGAGAGGAGACCAAGTGGATGCGTCCACTCAAGAAGAGACGTCCAAAAGGGGGAAATTTCAAGCCAGATGGGTAGAGGGAGCACATGCAGCCATACCTCCAAGTGAGAGGTGGAGCGATGTGAAGACATACTCCCAAGAGAAGGAATTTGGGCAGGGTCCATTGAGATGACGTGTCTCATGGATTAGACCTAGCTACGAGGAGTCCACAATACACAATAACAGGAAGGATCGGTAGGATTGATGCAGCTAGATGTGAGAAATACATAAACCAAAGTGAAAAATGTTAGATACTAGAGAGCATATCAGATTTGGAAGCAATGAAGAGAGCACAGATGCAGAGCCAACAACAAAGAAGAGTTTTCAGTAGACAGTGCAATAACCGGTACCAGTCAAAGACTTTGATGATAGATGTATCATATTGATTCAATTTTTTTTGGAGGCTTTTTAGTTTCAGGAGTTGCAAGAGAAAACAACACTAAAGAATTATTTCATGCAGAAAATTCCAAAGGTACTGAATCGGGATAAATTTATTTCCTTTCTTGTTGAGAGGGAGTTTTGAAAATGGAAACAAGAAACATTCAAAATGCAATTCAAAAATGGCACCCATAAAGTTTCTGATTTAATTTTCCCTTAATTAAATTGGAAGAAAAATTGCAATTTCATCTCTTGACAACTTGTATTAGATAACTGAGTCAGGAAGACTTACTTAGCTTAGAAAATTTATGTTATAGGTTAGAGAGGAGGCATTTATAGTTCTCCCATGATTTTTGGGGGTCCATATAATGTTATTTGTGAGTTGTAATTAGTTAACTCAATTAATTGAGTTAGAATCACTTTAACTAGTTCTAACTGAGAGATGAGCTAATGAGAGGTCCAGTGAATTAAATATAATTTAATTCACAAGTAGTGACCAATAAGTTAATTGATAACTTTCTATAAATAGTTGTTGCATGTCAGTTCTAAGGAAGTCTCAATTGAGTTTGAGGTTAAAGGGAATATAACTATAATTTGTATAATTAGAAAATTGTAAAGGTCATGCATGAGGTCATATGGAAGGATTAAGGATTGTGCAGTCATTATTTGGGATTTTCCTAATTAATAGAGGCTCAATTAGCCCAGGAAAGTGTAAGCAAGGTTGGCCATGCCTAGGCAAGAAAAAGGTTAAATATTGGACCGAACTTACTTAGATCAAAAGCCAAATTCGAGCAATATCGAAGTGAGAGAGTCAACAGAGTGAAAAAAGTTTTTCAGTGTGAGGAATAACATTGTATTGTCTCACAATCTTGAATTTACGCAATATATAGATAGTGGGGTTTTGAGTAGTTTCTTTCCCTATATACATCTTGTGTTTTGTGATTGATTGTTTCTCTCTCTTACTTATTATGTTATTATGTGATCGTATTTGGTTTCGGAAAATTGTAGAAGGATTCAATATTTTGTTTTAGTACATTACAAAATCAGATTGAATCATGTTGTTATATTTTCTACACACACTGCCTAGAAAATATGTTATAGGCTGCCAAATGAAACTGGATATTCCACTCAAAATACTGCCCATAATGCTTTGAAATTGCATCCTCAATCTCCTCTCCTCAAACGCAAAAATACCTAGAAAATTTTTGGCCTATCTCCAAGCCAAAGTTGAACCCACAAAATGGTGCAAAGTCCCCAGCTAACTACAATTCACCTTGCTATAAGAATGATAGTTTCAGGCCAAAATATCACTCAAAAAATTATGTAAAATTAGTCAAAGTCTCCTCTCAATAAACCCAAAAAAAATAGAAATGGTTTGGGTTGAATCCAATGTGCCTAGGTGACCCCAAGAAATGTGTATGGTTCTAACTAGATGGAAAAATTTCGTGTAGAAAGAATTCTTTTGTAGAAGGTCAATCAATTACTCAAAAAATATCCTCCAAACCCTGAAAATCACTCCTCCAAGACTTTCTATTTCTCCTTATACTGAACTCCCCAAATCTCCACGTCAAAATGTGTGCGCAATAGTTGTATAGAAATCCCTGGAATAGATAAATTTGGCCCTCCAAAATAAAACACTCTCACCCTGCAAATCACCAAGGAAAAACTCACCCTCCCTATGGATGAATCTTTGCAAATTATTCATCCAATACTCCATTTTTTGCTAGCTTCTCTTAGCCCCTTCAAATTTCCTTCTACTCCCTAAGAGAAGCATGCTCCAACAGGAAATGGTTTGCAATCTAGGTCCTAGAGAAGCCCTGAGATGGCCTCATTCTTACTCTCCTATGGTGAAACACGAAATTCACCGAAGGTAGAGGTGGAATTCCGACTTGAAAATTCCTTGTGTTGAAAAACATGGTTGTATTGGCTAAGTAGCTCAAGAGACCTAATGTTGAAATTGTAAAATCACCAAATATAATCCACAAAATGAGTCCATCCTCCTTTTATAATTTCTCCTCATGCCTTGGAATCCTTTTTTAATATTATTTTATTGGTGGCCCGGGTCATTTTCCACTAAGTAACTTTTGCCACCATTTAATAAAATAATAAGTTTTCACTATTCTCGGATAAAATAATACTAGCCACCTTTCTCCAATTATATTTGCCCCTTTTTAATTAATATTACTAAAATTGGGAAAAATTCCTTAGTGACTTCCATGCTCACAAATTTGGGGATATTATAAATGGAATACCCTTGTTGGGATGAACTCCCAATAACAAATATATCTATGGGTGATACAAAGGATAAATAAACTCCATGATTTCATTGATCACTCCATGCATGCCACCTAGGTCCTTGAACGTTACTTAATTATCCACAACAACATCTAAGATTTTTTTTGTGTTTTATTTTGAAACATTGGTTTAGGTTTATGTTTACTTCATGTATCATCTATGATTTTATTTTTCTTTTCACTGCAAATATTGGTAGCAATCTCCATTTTACTAGCAAAATAATTTTTAACAAAATTACACTCAACAATAGATTTGAGAAATTCGGGGGTTGAGCCATCGACCTCACCATCTTCCTTATTGCTTTTGATCTTAGAGAGCTCTATAATTGGGTTCGGGTTAGAGTTTGGATTAGGGCTACAATTAGGGATTTTTTTAACATTATAGCTTATTCTCATAACATAATTAATAAGATCCTGTAAAGGTAATGGATTTTACTCCCCAAGTGTGCCACTGCCATAGCTACTTTCCTTTTATTCTGAAGTCTCACTTCCCTGCCTAGTTCTCTAGCTGAGATACTATGCCTCCTTTTGTTGTAATTTTTACTTCGTGGGATCAATCCTCTTAGTGTTTCTTTTGTTATTTTTGTGGGTTTCATAATTGTTGTCCCTGGGTAATTCAAGGGTTTGGTGTGTAGTGCCATTTTTTCTGAAAATATCTTCTCTATTGTGTTTGTACTCGAGGTAATTTTTTCATATATAGTTATGCTATTGAATATTTATTATTTTTTGAATATTTGGAATACATTTATTAAATTGTGGTGTATATATTTCATTTTAAGTTACATTAGTACTATTTATTATTAATGATTCATAAAATTAGAAGAAAATTATTTTAGTATTTGTGAAATATGGAATTTTATTTTGTTATGTGTTATATAAATAATAATAAGAATGAGAAAAAAAGGCCACGTGGTGTAGAGCAGTCGGTTATGAGGTGCACTGTTAAGGCACTCCGTCTGCAAGGTCACCAGTTCGAAACCCGTGGGTGGTATGGGAGGAGAAAAAATGGAAAGATTAGGATTAGTCTAAACTACCAAAACAAAAAATAATAATAATAAGAATGGGAAATTAAAAAGAATCCATAATGGTATTCCAATAGATAAATAATTAACTTATTCAAATGTTGGATATATGATGAAAATTAAATATTAAATAAAGAAGTGTTTAAGAAATTATAACCTTTAGCCAATATATGCAAAAAGTGATTGCCAAAGGGTACTCATGTTGCATACTTTTGATGGACCCTACTACATGAAAAATGAGAAATACATGAAAAAACGTGATTGCAATCACATTTTTTCATGTATTTATCATTTTTCGTGCAGCAGGGTCCATCGAAAGTATGCAACATGGGTACCCTTTGGATGAGGAATTAAATTTTGAATCCAATGAGTACTCCCGCTCGAAATTTGAGTAAAACCTTAGGGAGATAAGTTGAAAATACAAGTTGAAAAAGTAGTTTTGTTATTATTTATTTTTTATCTTTTTACTTTTTTAACTAAAAAATGGTGAATCATCCCCCATGGTTGAAATAATCATCTTGAATCCTATAGGTTCTTATAAATTTTATTTTTCTTGTACAATTTTCTTAAGAGGCCCATTTTAGACCTCAAAAGTTCTCTAATGTGAGCAAGTTTACAGAGTATCGTGATGAACTTGTAGGGGTCGGTGTTACTGTCCTTGAAGAATATTTGGTAGCTCTAACTCTTTTGGGCCTCCCCAAGAGCTGCCACAGTTATGAAGATTCGTTAAATGGTAGAGAGAAGCTACTAAGTTGGGAGCGGTTATGGTTTGATCTAGTGCATGAGGAAATAATTGGGAGAAACAGAGATGGGACTTAATCCAAGGTTGAAGATGAGGAGAAATGTGCCTTGTATAGAAAGGCAAAGATAGGTAAAGGGAAAAATACCAATAAAAAGGAAGATTCTATTCAAGGGGGGAGTAAGAAAGACTTGTCAAAAATCAAGTTCTTTCACTATCATAAACTGGGACACTATGCCATGAAGTGCCTACACAAGAAGACGGGAAATATTCCCTCAGGAGGAGAAACAGATGAAGTTTTGGCTTCACAATTTGAGTTGGACTTCACCCTAATTGCATGCATGGAAAACACAGTGATGGGTAGTGTGTGGTATCTAGATAGTGCTGCCTCATTCCATATGATGGGAAATAGAGATTTTTTTAATGAATTTGGAGAGAAATACCTCCAAATGCACATCAAGATGGGAGATTATGGGAGTTATAGCGTGACCGGTATCAGTACAATTACTTTTCAGAGGGAGTATCGTTCCCCTATCAGGCTCAAGGATGAGACGTTTTCTCTGGGTCTAAATAAGAACTTGGTTTCTGTCGCGGTGTTGCAAGACCGTGGCTACAATGTGATATTCATAAAATTCATTCGTGAGGAACATCTCCATGGGAAAACTGAAGCAGATAGATGTTTGAGTGAAGAACCTCTACATGTTGGATGTGGTACACTATGTTGCTTTCAGCACAAAGGTGGAGAAGGTGCATAGCCTAGATGTTGGAAAAATATGGCATAAGAGACTTGGCCATTTGCAACATGGAGCTTTGAATATCATGCAACAGATCACCACAGGACTCCCCAAAGGAGCACTAGAGAAAAAAAATACATGCAAAGGGTGTACCTTGTGGAAGTACACAAATGCCTCATTCAATGATCAAGATAACAAGGCACATGCATTCCTTGAAAGGATCCACTCTGATGTATGTGGACTTTCTCGACAACCAACACAACCAAGCACATGTATTATGTTATATTTGTAGATGATTTCTCACGTAAGGGTTGGATTTTATTTATGTAGAAGAAAGACGGAAAATTCTCCAAGTTTTTTGAATTTAAAGCACTTGTTGAGAAAAAAAATTGGCAGGAAATTGCAGTCTCTCAGGAGTGATAACGACAGTGAATATTTTTCAAATGAGTTTAAAAAATTATGTGAAAAGGAAGGCATTCAACAAGAGTTAACAACACCCCACAACCCACAACATAATGTGGTGGATGAGAGAAAGAACAAAATTATTGTGTGAGTAGCAAGGGCGATGTTGCATGACCAAGGCCAACCACTGTACTTGTGGGTTGAAGCACAAAACATAGCAGTCCATTTGCAGAATAAGAGTCCTCATGAGATTCTTGGGATGAGTACACCAAAAGAAGCTTTTTCAGGGAAGAAACGATATGTGTCACACATCAATATATTTGGATCATCAATTTACTATCATGTTTCCAACGAATCAAGGAAAAATTTAGAGTTGACAATAGAGTTGGGAATATTTTTGGGGTACATTGATACACCTCACAACTATTGAGTGTACCTTCCATATCTCAAGATCAAAGTTGTTCGTAGAGATGTGAAGTTTGATGAGGAGAAGGAAATGAGGTGTTCTCTTGACATGGAGCTTCAATTGCATTCATATGAGGAGATTTTGGATCCAAAGGAAGAAACTTAGGATGTTGTGGAGAAACCACAAGCAGAGGATTAGAGAGTGGAGACACACACTAATGCAGAGACATCCAGAGAAGGAAGGAAGCGCACCAGGGAAGCTGAAAAATTATTACATGATGCTAGAGAGAATGTGGGAGCACCCACATGACAACATAGGAAAACGTAGTCACTAGATCAGTACAGAAACTACATGGCTCTGATGAGTGAGTTAGTAGATACATAACCATCCTCATTCAAGGAAGCAATGCAGAAACTAATATGGGTTGATGCCATGGTAGAGAATTATGATTCCATTGTCAAAAACAATTAATTTGGTAAGTGGTTGCAATAATAGAGGAAAAGTATGTCTTGGGTTTGATATTGATCTACGAAGTGAAGCAAGTAGAAAATAGTAGAAAAAAGAAATAGAAGGCCAGATTTGTGGCCAAGGGGTTCTCTCATATGGAGGGAATTGACTACAAGGAGAATTTTTCTTCAGTAGCAAGGTACTCTTCTATCAGATTAATTCTAGCACTTGCAAATGCAAATGGGATGGAAGATCCATTAGATGGATATGAGGACAACATTCCTCAATGGAGTGATTAAGGAGGAGGTGTAAATTGAAAAACCGAAAGGATTTGAGACCTTCGATAGAAAGTCACATGTTTACAAAATCAAGCGAGTGTTGTATGGATTGAAACAAGCACCCCGTGCTTGGTGCACCCGGATCAAAAGCTATTTCACTAGGTTGGGCTTCACCAAAAGTGAAGTAGATGCAAACCTTTAACATATTATTGTTGAAGGTAAATTGTTGATTATAGTATTATATGTCAATGATTTGATTTTAACCAATGATGAGAAGTTGATCAAATCCTGCAAAGAGGATCTTGTAAGAAAATTCAAGATTGAGGACGTTGGACTCATGCATTATTTCCTCGGTCTAGAGGTATGGAAAGGACATGGGGAACTGTTTGTCTCTCACGAAAATTATGCCAACGTGATACTGAAGAAGTTCCGCATGGAGAGTAGAAAACCCATGGGCACTCCTCTACCAGACCATTGGAGGAAGGAGGATGCCACATCAGGTGAGGAAGTGTAGGCTACTATTAATAGGCATCTTATGGGTTCAATTATGTATTTGGTGAACACACGACCAACCATGTGTTATGTAGTTAACCAGCTTAGTCAAGAAATGGTTAAGCCAATCAAATTGTATTGCATTAGATAACTTTTGAGGTCTAAAATGAGCCTCCTAAGAAAAAGGTACAACCAAAATAAAATTTATCAGAACCAATAGGATTTGAGATGATGACATCAATCATGGAGGATGATTCACCATTTTTGGGGTAAAAAAGTAAAAATATTAAAAAATACTAAACTAATAAAACTATTTTTTCAACTTATTTCCCTAAGTTTTACTCAAATTTCGAGTGGGAGTACTCGTTGGATGCAAAATTTAATTCCTCATCCAAGGAGTACCCATGTTGCATACTTTCGATGGACCCTATTGCACGAAAAATGAGAAATACATAAAAAAAACGTGTTTTCAATCACATTTTTCATGTAGCAGGGTCCATCGAAAGTATGCAACATGGGTACTCCTTGGATGAGGAATTAAATTTTGCATCTTGATGCAGGAGCATCAGGGACATCGCCAGCAATGTGACATTTTGGTCACATGTTGTGGCTAAATTGAAGTGAAATAGACTTAGGAGTAGTATAATTAATTATTTTATTAAATTTGTTATTTATTTATGGAGCATTGTTAGTTTTTTTTGTATTTAAATAAATATGGAATAAATTTAGCAATTGGTTTCTCTCCCTGCGTGGATGTAGAGCCAACATAGGGATAAGCCCTTAAAAATAGGAAGGTAGTAATTTATTGAGGAAACCTATTCTAAGAGGAGCATTTTTATTCCTCAAGTATAAATAGTTGGATGATGGTAAGAGAACCTCCGGATTTGTTGATATGTAGACTGCAAATTCATGTGGGAAATAAATTTAGATCAGTAGATTATTCTGACGAAGTGATATTATGAGTTTGTTTAATTCTGTAGTTTATACATATATATTACACATATATTTGTTGTAGTGCCGTGAGCGCAGGAGACTGCCACCAGAATAAAGGATCATAGTCACAGAAAGAGTGAGTGGAAGATACGCTCTACGCTGGGGAAAGGAGTATGGTTATGGCCGTAGACGGAGCTAGAGGCTGACGTAAGTACGTTACCTTGTTGTGCGATTGAAGGAATACAGTGGGAGATATAGCTGGAGTCACCAGCAAATAGATATATGTGATCATCGACGATGAAGAAACCTCATGATTTGATATGCGAGTTCAAAGAGCCACGACATTTGAAGTGCTGTCCTATTTTTATTTACAAAACCGTGACAACAAAGGAGTGAAGGCGAGACTTAATGCTGTGTTTTGGTTGGGGTCGGTTCAAACGTGGGAGGCGTTGTTGTCTCTGCAATGTTACGTATCCAATACCATAGTGACCATGCCGTGGGCGTCACATATGGTATGGCTTGAGATATGTTTGCATAGGCATTACATTGTATGGCTTGAGATGTGTTTGCGTATGGTGTAGTTTGGATTACATTTGCGTGGAGGCGTTACATTGTGTGGATTATAGTGTCTTGGAAACGTTGCAGTCTTAACAATGTTGGAACCTTGAAATGATTATGATGCAGTCTATGTGATGGGCTGTAACGGTGACAAGTTATGAGGTATGGGCGCAACCCATATGGAATTCGGCTCAATTTCTGTCATTCAATAAACTTAATAAGTTCCACTTGTCTATGATACATTTAGAGTGGAATCTTATAGACCATTTGGGTTGAATAAATGGTATGTTATTTTATGACACTTATACAATTTGTGCTCAGAAAATAAGTGGCATTTTATATTGGTTGACATAGTGGTAACCTTGCATACTTAGACTGACAAGAGGCAAACTAATCTCACCAAGGAGAAAAGTTTGGGCCTCGATAAAATTGCACATTTTACTATAATAATTTGATTGGTAGGAGTTTTTTTTGTTTTTCATACATCATTTGGTATCAAAGCTTGTTGAGTGGATTTTTGAGCATTGCAGAGAATGCCACCCAGGAGAGGAGCTGGAGTAGGCGGAGCTGGGATAGGTCGAGGGAGACCTATAGCAAATGCAATTTTGCTAGATGAAATCCAGCACTTGCGCATGAGAATAGCTACAATGGAAACTACTCAGAGGAGAGCGACAGATGGTGGAGTTTCCAGTGACGATGAAGAAGAGACCACCGATGAAGAAGTGGAGGAAGAAAGAGAGGCAGCTAAAGTCATGAAGATGCTAGTAAAGGCCAGTAGCTGACCAAAGGTAGAAGTACCTTTGTATGATGTAAGTCTTAGTGTGGAGGTGCTAATGGACTGGATTAGTTCGTTAGATAAATACTTTGACTATGAAGAAGTCGATGACAAGAAGAAAGTGAAGTTTGCAGCCACGAGATTGAAAGACCATGCAGCCCTATAGTGGGATGAATTACAGCTGTCTAGGGAGAGAAAAGGGAAACCCAAAATAAAGCAATGGGATAAGATGGTAAGTAAGCTGAAAGGTAAATTCATGCCGAACTATTATCAATTAAACTTGTCTAGACAATTGCAAAGTTTAAAACAGAAAGGGATGACAATCAAGGAATATACTGAAGAGTTTTATAAGCTAAGTATTATATCAGGTCATATTGAAGATGACTTAGAGAAGGTAGCTAGATATCTAAATGGTTTTAGATATGAAACACAAGATGAGATCAGCTTATTAAATCTCAGGATGATTGAAGATGCCTATCAAGCAGCTTTGAGGGCAGAAGAAAAACTATTGCGCAAACAAAATCAGAGAAATAAAGGCAAGAGTCTGGAAAAAGAAGGGGGAAAATTTAAATCTAGATTCCAACAGTCTTAGAATGAAGCAGAGAGTTCAAAAAATGGATCACCACAAAGGGCAGATTCTGGTCGCAGAAGGTTTGTGCCTAGAGGAAGAGGTCGAGGAAGAGATGTTCGGTTCTTTGCATGTGGTGAGTGGGGACATGTGCAATGGGATTGTCCTCCTAATAGACCAGCAACACAGAGAAGTGTGAATTTTGTTGAAACAAAGGAAGAGATTCCTGAGACTGCAGCCAAAGAGGAACCACCTAAAGCCTGAGAATCCTTGTTGTTGAAAAGGATATTTCTTAAAGAAGCTAAGGAAGCCAGAGAACCATCTCAAATAAGGAATTTGTTTAGAACTGTATGTAAGTCAAAGGGTAAGTGTTGCAAATTGATAATTGATTGTGGTAGTATTGATAACCTTGTTTCTACATAAATGGTGGACAAATTGAAGTTGGAGACAACAGTACACCCCACTCCTTATAAAGTATCGTGGCTTCAAAAAGGCCAACAAATTATTGTAACTGAACAATGTAAAGTTGAAATTCAAATTGGTACTTATAAGGATGTTATTTTATGTGATATAATTCCAATGTATGTATGTCACATATTTCTAGGGGGGCCCTGGCAGTTTGACCGAAAAGCCACACACGATGGCAGAAGAAACACTTATACTTTTGAAAAAGATGGGAACAAGCATACACTGCTGCCATTGAAAGCTGAAGCTGACAAGGAAGCACCTCGAAAAAGTGTCATGTTGATGAGTGAGAAAACCCTATTGCAAGAAGTTGAGAAGGGTAAGGAGATGCATTTTTCTATTGTTGGAAGACCCAAGGTAATTTTAACTTCTACAAATTTAGAAGATTTACCTGAAGAAATTCGGAATCTATTGAATGATTTTTTTGATATTGTTGTGGATGAGTTTCCAAATGAATAAATTCCCGTCAGGATTATTAGTCACCACATTGATCTAATCCCTGGAGCCAGTTTGCCAAATAGAGTAGCCTACATGTTAACACCGCAGGAAAATGCAAAAATTGGAAGACAAGTGCAAGAGTTGATGGATAAAGGGTTAATCAGAGAAAGCCTCAGTCCATGTGTTGTGCCAACAGTACTCAGTCCAAAGAAGGGAGGTGAATGGAGCATGTACATAGATTCTCGAGCCATAAATAAAATCACCATCAGGTTGATGAGTGAAGTTTTGAAGGAATATGCAGTGTCTAAAGAAGGGTTGAAAATGGATCCGAAGAAAATCCAAGCAATTGTGAATTGGCCAACTCCTAGAAGCATATTTGAGAAACTACAGGAAGATGTCAAAAGTAGATGGCAAGAATGCAGTAGCAAAGACAAGCAGAGAGCAGATATGAAAAGGCAAAAAAAGAAATTCCAAGTGGGTGACTTAGTCATATATTGCAAATTTGTACCTATACTAAAAACCAGAAGAAGAACCACAAGGAGATACCACAGCAGAGGAAAGCCCAACAGTGAATTGGGAAGAGCAGATGCACAAAGCAGGGAAAAGAGAAGTGGAAGCCATTTTGGAAAAGAGAGTATCAAAGAAAACCAGGAGTCAAACTTATTATCAATATTTGGTCAAGTGGAAAGGGCAGCCAGTGGAAGACGCCAGTTGGATGACTACAGGAGAGCTACAGAAGTTGGGAATCGATTCCAAAGTACTACAAGATCAACTTTCTTCCTCGGGAGTCTGATGCAGGAGCATCAGGGACCTGGCCAGTAATGTGACATTTTGGTCACATGTTGTGGCTAAAATGAAGTTAACTAGACTTAGGAGTAGTATAATTAATTATTTTATTAAATTTGTTATTTATTTATGGAGCATAGTTAGTTTTTTTGTATTTAAATAAATATGGAATAAATTGAGCAATTGGTTTCTCTCCCTGCGTGGATGTAGAGCCAACATAGGGATAAGCCCTTAAAAATAGGAAGGTAGTAATTTATTGAGGAAACCTATTCTAAGAGGAGTAGTTTTATTCCTCAAGTATAAATAGATGGATGATGGTAAGAGAACCTCATGATTTTTCGATATGTAGACTGCAAATTCATGTGGGAAAAAAATTTAGATCAATAGATTATTCTGACGAAGTGATATTATGAGTTTGTTTAATTCTGCAGTTTAAACGTATATATTACACATATATTTGTTGTAGTGCCGTGAGCACAGGAGACTGCCACTAGAATAAAGGATCACAGTCACGGAAAGAGTGAGTGGAAGATACGCTTTGTGCTGGGGAAATAAGTATGGTTATGGTCGTAGACGGAGCCACAGACCGACGTAAGTACGTTACCTTGCTGTGCGATTGAAGGAATACAGTGGGAGATATAGCTGGAGTCACCAACAACCACATATCTATGATCATCGACGATGAAAGAAACCGCATGATTTGATATGCGAGTTCAAAGAGCCATGACATTTGAAGTGCTGTCATATTTTTATTTACAAAACCATTACAACAAAGGAGTGAAGGCTAGACTTAACGTTGCGTTTTGGTTGGGGTTGGTTCCAATGTGGGAGGCATTGTTGTCTTTGCAATGTTACGTATCCAATGCCACAGTGACCATGTCGTGGGCATCACATATGGTATGTCTTGAGATATGTTTGTGTAGGCATTACATTGTATGGGTTGAGATGTGTTTGCGTATGGTGTAGTTTGGATTACATTTGCATGGAGGCATTACATTGCGTGGATTATAGTGTCTTGGCAATGTTGCAGTCTTAACAACGTTGGAACCTTGAAATGATTATGATGCAGTCTATGTGATGGGCTGTAACGGTGACAAGTTATGAGGTATGGGCGCAGCCCATATGGCATTCGACTCAATTTTTGTCATTCAATAAACTTAATAAGTTCCACTTGTTTATGATACATTTAGAGTGGAATCTTAAAGACCATTTGGGTTGAATAAATTGTATGTTGTTTTATGAAAATTATACAATTTGTGCTCGGAAAAGGAGTGGCATTCTATATTGGTTGACATAGTGGTAACCTTGCATACTTAGATCGACAAGAGGCAAACTCATATTGCCAAGGAGAAAAGTCTAGGCCTCGGTAAAATTTCACATTTTACTATAATAATTTGATTGGTAGGAACTATGTTTGTTTTTCCTACATCACATCCAATAATTACTCCCTCTTGAAATTTGAGTAAACCCATAGAGAGATAAGTTGAAAATAAGAGTTGAAAAAATAGTTTTTTTTTCCCTCTAAAATTTTGTGATGTAATCTCATCTTATTTTATTATTTCCACTATTATTTTATAATTTCCTTAGTAGACCCATTTTAGACCTCAAAATTCCCTTAATGGGAAGGTGACAAAACATGTGTTGAGATACCTTAGAGGCACTACTCAATTTAGTCTTTGGTAAAGACAAATAGAGGGAGTGACGCTGCAAGGCTTCACAGATGTAGATTGGGAAGGGAGTCGATCAAACAAGAATAAAACATCAGGATGAATTTTCAGTGTTGGGTTAGTAGCAGTTTCTTGGTACAACAAGAAGCAAAGATCGGTTATACTCAGCTCATCAGAAGCAGAGTACATGACTTCCAGTCAAGCAGCTTGCGACACTATATGGATGAGGAAGATTCTTGTTGGCTTATTTGGCTGGATGATAGATCTTACTGTGATTTATTATGAGAATCAGAGTTGTATCAAACTCTCTGAGAATCTAGTTTTTCAATATTGATCCAAGCATATCAACATCTAGTATCACCATATACGATATTGTGTGCAAAGGAAGGTCATGTTGTTGGAATACATTTCTACAGAGGAACGGGATGCATATATTTTGACAAAGTCTTTGTCAAGAGGAAAATTTGAGCTCCATGGAGGCATTATTGAGGTATATAATAATCTCATTCTTGCTATGAGGGAGTGTTAAAAATGAAACAATAAATTCCTAATTTAATTTTCCCTTGAATTAAATTAAGAGAAAATAAAAATTCCACATCCCTAAACAACTTGAATGAGTTAAATGAGTTTTTATCACTCAGTTAGCTTAGTTAATTCGATTTGGGTACATTAACTTGAGTTGTGCATAGTGATTCCTAAATTTTAGGACCCTAGGTTGAGTTAATTTTAGTTGTAACAATTTAATTCGGTTAAATTGAGTTATGGTCACTTAAATTAGTTCCAACTGTTGGAGGAACTAGTGGGAGGTATAGCAGTGGGGTGTAAATTTAGTGTTTAACTAGTTAATTGATCAATCAACCTAAATTAAGTCATGCATGCATGAAATTCAAGTTACCTGGTTGAGATTGGAGTTCAAAGGAAATGTACTTTAAATTGTAGAATCTTCCAAGTTGTACAGGTTGTGCATGCACTTAAAGGAAGGCCTAATGGAATTGTGCATTTCTAAATGAGCAAGTTCCATAATTAATAGGGGTTAATTCCTCATCAAATAACACAAGGAAATAAGAGCTTGAAGGCTAGGAAAATTGGCTAAGTGTTGGCGAAGGTTTGTTAGTCAAGTAGAGGATAGAAGCTACTTGTGCAGTTTATACTCAAGCTTGAGAAAGCATATTGTATTCATCCAGATTCTTTGATTAATGAAATGCATATATGAAGGGGTTTTTAGCAGTTTCTTTCTCCTAGATAAATCTCTTTGTATGTGTGTCAAATAATGATGCATGTTTTTTATATGTGTTCTCAATCGTGAATTTTCTTTTGTAGATGAGTAGAGTAGATTTGAGTCTTATGTTTTAGTACATTACATAAGAAATTTGAATCTACACATTAATTTCTACATCACTTGTATGTTAATATTTTTGAAGTGACATAATTAAAATTACTAACATAAACGATTGATTCATATATTGTAGGACTTTTTAAGTAGTCATATTTTTGTTCCTAGAATAAATTAGTCATTCATGTTAGTCATTTCTAGTTGTATTACTTATTAGATAGTTTTATATTTTAATATGAGACTAAATTAATCATTTATGTTAGTCGTTTTTAATTGATAACTTAAGGTTGCTTATTTTTGGTAGTATTTCACTTGGAAAAGTTGCAGTGACTAAAGTTTTTAGTTTCCTACTCTAATCTTATGGAGAGTTAGAGCTTGTTAAAAAGCCTTGCTATCTTTTTATTTGAAAATTCTAGTCAAAATGTTGATTCTTCAAATGTTGGATTACCAATCTGACTCTTCTTATCAGAACATTCTATTTTGAGAGTATCCTTGTACCTATTATGGGATTAGGAATACCTCCCTACTTAAGAGGGAGTGTTAGAAAAATGTAACTAGGTTCGGTCTTAATACTATCTATTATACTTATTCTATTTTATATTTCATGTAAATATCAAAAGAAGAAAAATAAATATTTTTTTATAAGCATGAGTTTCATGATCAAACTATTTGGTCATCTAGGTCAAGCATTTTCTTCATGCTTTTAAGATTTATTGATTTAAGAGAATATTTTTCATAAGTCAAAATATTTTATTGAAGTCAATTCCCATTTGGAGTTTGAAAAGAAAGTGGAAAAGGAAATTTATTTGAGTCAAAATGATCATTTTTTTATGAACAAGTCCAAGTTGTCCCTACCTCATCAAGTCGGACCTAGAAGGGGAATTCGACCTCCTAGATGTGTATAAATAGAGAGATATCAACCTCATTTGAAGAACCAACGGTGCAAGTTATATATACAAGAAAAGAAGTGAAAAATTCAAGAGAAGAAGAAGCAAGAAAGCAAGAGAGAGAAAGAAGAAGAAAATTGAAGTTTTTGTCCTAAAATATACCCTAAATCTCCCACACATGAAAATTTATGAAGTTGATGCAAGGCCGAAGTTTTAGATTCATTGTAGGTCTGAAATTATAAAGTTGGGGGCTGAAATTCTAAAGCTTGACACCAAAATTCCGAAGTTGTACAAGAAATTTTGCAGGTTTTGACTTGAGTTGAGTTTGACTTATGGGAAGATATTGGGAGGAGGGCTCACTTGGTTCTTGTTGGAGGTCTTGGTCTTGTTGTTTCGGTCTCGGATTCTTCATTTGATTTGATCTATAAGAAGACAAGAATTTTTAGGCTTTTCCCATTGGAGAGGGTTTTCTATGGCTTGGAGCATACATTTGTGTCCATTATCTATTTTTGATCTTCATTGTTTATGGTTTCAGTAATTGTTTCATGAACATAACATAATAAAGTAATAATAAGCCTACATAAATTCATAAGAAATTATCAAGTAAACATAAATATCCTTAACTGTTTGCCCTACCGATTTCTCAACAACCATGACTCAATTTGGGATTTGTAGCACTAGAAACAATGTTAGTTCCATATAAAAAAATTATGGTGGTGGAAGTTAGGGCACCAACTAGCTTTTGGTTGATTGAATTCAAACTTGGAATTGGGAAGAGATAACAGAAAGAAGCACTCTTAATTAGTCCCTTTATTTGGTTTTCGATTCCTTGGTTTTTTTTTCTACGAAATGCATGGGTTACAAAGGGGATTTCTTTCTTTTCCGGGGAAAATTTTAAGGATGGAAGTTTATCTTAAATTTTGGCAACCTTGATGAATCTTACTAGTCCTTAATATCCAAATCTTAAATTTTTTTATCATAATTATTAAAAATGTTTGATGATAATTTTGTAAAAATGTTTAGATTTATAATTATTTTATATTAGAAAATATATAATATTGGAAAATTTTAAGGTAAAATAATTTTATACTATAAAATTTGGGCAAATTCATTTTTAGAAAAAGGGAAATTAGAGAATCTTTTTTTTGGAAAAAACATGGAATATTAGCCCACCTGCGAATATTAGCCCCTAAAATTTTCCTTGTTTGTTTCTAGATTTCTTTTCTAGTTAAGAGTGTTTGAGTCTAAATATTGTTTATGGGGAGTCTTGCAAACCACCACTTAGAACTTCGTTTACTCCTAGTGGACTCTTGCAAACCACCACTTAGAGCTTCATTTACTCTTAATGGTCCTGTCCCTTGTGGTCAATCTACTATTTATCTTGGCTCATGTCACTTTCAAGCTGGTTGTTTATCTAAGAAATTGATGCTTTAGGGTGGTAAGGCCTATAAATATTCAAGAGGTATTACTTTGTTTTCCTCTTGGGGGTATTCAGTTCATCTTAATGTAGGGACAAAGTGATTTCTATAAGGGTAAGATTTCCATGTTCTCGGAAGGCATTTCCACTATTTCATGCTTGGGTTTTGTCCCTTCTTGAACCCTTTCATTTATGTTATTCCTACTTCTTGGGTGAACATATTTTATCCTTATTCTTTAGTGAAATCACTTGGAAACCATAAATTATGATGCCAAAAAGGATATCCCTTCTAACAATATGAGGGGTGCCAATAGAGGAACCCCCAAGTAACCTTACCTTCTCAGACTTCTTAATTCCTAACTTGCACTCAATTTAATGCCATGAGGGAAACTTTAAATTCCCAATGTCAATTTTCTAAGTCAAATAAACATGAAATGTATATAATGGATGACAATACCAAGAGAAAGAGGCATCGATTCAATAGAGAAAAATTGGAAGAAGAATTCAAGAAATTGGTTACTAATTTAGGTTTCCGGAGGACTCAATACATTACGAACTTTTGTCTCATATAAATGTACTGGATGAACAAGGTGTTCATCACCTAGATTGTAAAAAAAGGGTTAGTAAACAAAAATATATTCTACATAGATTCACAAATTGAACATCATGGACAAAAACTTTGATGCACTTTATAAAGATATTTTCAATATATATATCATGGTCAATAACTAAGTGAATTTGTTAGTTCACTTCATGGGCACAAATTTCCATTTCCTAGTAAGAGAAGGCACCTAAAAAAATCCCATTTGTTTCAATAAGGATTAGGAGGAGCAAATCCCCAAGTGATTTTGTCAAAACCAAGAATTGGATTAACCAATTTAACCTACCATTTAACATGATTTTTTAAATATGAAAAGCGATAATTACATCCTTAATCATCAATTTTTATTTCTCTTTTTGTTAAATAGTGATCTAAAATGAATACTTTCTCATGTTAATTTCTAGTTTTTTTAAAATGCTTCAAGCACTATTTTGAAAATAAAATGATAATCAAACAATGTTACAATCCTAGTTTTTTAAATATCAAACCACAACTAATGCCACTTATAATATTTTTTTCATATAAAAATTAAATAATTTAAAAAATATCCAACTTTTAAAAATTTTCAATAAAAATTTAAATATAAAATAATTTATCCATAAAATATAAACATAATATAATTTAAATGAAATTTAAAATATATGTAATCATTACAAATTTCATACTTATCAAATATTTAATTACGCTGAAAGGCGTTCCCTCTGCTGACTTTGGCTGAGTGTCACTGTTCACTCCAGCCAATGAGAAGGCTTTCTCATTGCCCTTCCAACCAGTGAAAATCAGACATTTGGCAGCTCCTCCAACCAATCAAAATCTTCCAGCTCTCACCCTCTTAGCAGCTCACAATTTCAAAATTAATTGCTCAGATATGGAAGATAGCCCTCTTACCAGCTCACAGTTTCAGAATTAATTGTTGAGATATGGAAAGTATGGAGAATAATATGTTGATTAGACGCTTGCTCCCTCATTACAGCTCGGCATACGTCTCCTTAATGGTGAAATAATGGTGAAACCTAACAGCAACGGCTCTCACCCTCTTACCAGCTCACAGTTCCAAAATTCGAGAAATCGCCGAGATATGGATTGTAATATGTTGATTACATGATTAATGTTCCCTTGTTGCAGCGTTAAATATCGCCATCCGTTTCATTCGTCGTGACTGCTCCCTCATTACAGCTCGCCATACCTCTGCTAAATGTTGAAACCTGACAGCAACGACTGTCCTTAAATGCATTCGTCCTAGCTCGGTCTTCATATCTTCACCCTCTCCTGCCTTCGTTCCATTTCAGTGCCTGCCAATTCAATCTCACTCCCCATCTTCCACCTTACACCCTCAGCAACTTCCGAACTTCCAGCTTCACAGAATAACCGGTAAGCTTCTATTCTGTCAGCAGTTCTGTTCTTGGATAGTGTTAGATTCTCTTAAATTATTTTTCTGTGACTGTTATTTTAATATGACCATTTGGTATTTTTTTCTACTGTCTATGTACCCGAAAGGGAAGTGTAACAGTTTTTATCTATGGCCAATGGACTTGTACAACTTCGTTCATTTACTTATATTATGTTGATGCGTTTACAGTGTTCTGTCTGCTTGAAATATGAACTTACAGCATTTTTTTATCCCTCCCTTGCACTTGTCTCAACTCTGGAAGGGAATTCGTTTCATTTCTGAGTGGGGTAGAGCTGTGTCGATTCGGCCAATGGCCTTGTACAACTTTTTTCATTTACTTATATTATGTTCATGAATTTATAGTGTTCTGTGTAACTTCGTTCATTTACTTATATTATGTTCATGCGTTTACAGTGTTCTGTGTGCTTGAAATATGAACTTACAACATTTGTTTATCCCTCCCTTGCACTTGTCTCGACTCTGAAAGGGAATTCGTTTCATTTCGTCGACTCCCTTCGACTTGGGTTTTTGTTTTGATAAGTATACCTAGATATTTTCACGCAGCGAGGGGGATATAGCCCAACTAACCAGGTAAATCTGGTTTCGTCACTCATAAGGCTCCTTAATGCATGATTTCTTTATTTAATCTTCACGCTCGGCTACTAATCTTGTTCTCTCATTTCATCCTGTCCCAAGGTGCTCTTGTTGCTATCACTATTTCTTTAACCCCTGCTTCGAATTCTGTTGGAATTTAACCAGACCAGTCCTCACTCTCTGCTACAGGTAGATACTAAATGCCTTTTATAATACGCCGTATGATATTTTAGTGAGTGAATGGCTGAATGATTCCTCTGTGTGCCGTGGTCTAATGACTTCTCTTAGTTTTGTTTTCTTACTGTGGGAGGCATACCTCTGTACCCTCTGGAGATATGAACAGTGTTAAATTATGTATTTTATGTTAAACTTAGAGTTGGAAAGGTAGCCCATAATGCGTATTGTACTATTCTCTATTTTGAACAAGGGTTTGAGGCTTCGAGCCCTCCCCACTGTATACTTGCTCCTTTTACTTAATGCGAGACTGTTATGATGATGATACTTTTTAGCCCTTCTGATGACAATTGAGGGCTTGCACCCCCTTCTTGGGAATGAGAAAGTTCTTGGTTTTAGTAACGCCTCATAAACCACCTCTCTCTTGCAATTGTTATTAATCTGAAATTATTTAGATTATACACCCAACAAATATATAAATAAGAGTAAATATGTTAATCTGAAACATCTCATAGAACAGATATACAATTGAATTTATTGACATCCAAGAATAGATATACAATTGCAATTATTGACATCACTTAAGACAATAGACGTTGGATTATATCAGTGACTGTTTGATTATATCTGTCATCCCTATAATATAGGGTGAGCTGACCATTCCAACAACTTCAATCTGACCACATACATGTATCATAAAGCAAACCTAGGAGGCTACATCATATCTATTATATAACTGGCACTTAAAAACTTGATTTGTTTATAGATTTAGGGACATTCTGGAAACTTGAGATCAATAAACACTCTGTCGTTGATGCTTTCTGTGTTTAATTATGATCTACAGTATTGTCATATGCTGGAAAATCAGCAAAGATAAATTCCAAAGAAGGTTGGAGACAAACAAAGTATGGTCTAACTAGTAAGAGAAGCACATTCCATTCACCTTCTACGTCACATAACATTAATAATACAGTCATAATAATACAGGGAGCAGTTACAACTTAGCATCATAATAATGCAAGCAGCAATTACAACTTGCCATCAGCCATCAAGGGAATCGTTGGTTCGCAGGCCTACAGCGGCAGATCCCACTGGGATTTTACCACCCCAAGCACCAGGTTTGATTTTCAGCGCAGTCTATATCGTGATACCTGAGAATCCCCAAATTTACATATCCCATGACTTCAATTCTCAGTGCATTATGTATGGTGATACTTTAGAATCAACCAAAGTGACTTATAGTCTTATCCTATGAGGATACTTACCCTGTGGGGAATTCCTGTTTTAAAAGAAAATTTAATCAAAAAAACTCAAAAATCAAGAGCACCCTTCAACTCTATTAATTCTAATGAAAATATATACTTGCTTGATTATATTTAAAACCTGTGAGCACACTGAACCAATAAATGTGGAACTGCATTTAAATAAGGAGTTTTGCTAGCTCAAAATCAATCAAATTATCCAGTTTAAATCAACCAAAGATTCAGTTCTGAAATGATGAATTGAACAGGGAAAAGATGGGTGAGCTGCAAGAAATGGGTGTGTGTTCCATTTGTAGGCAAAAAGAAAAGGCCCAATCAGAAAACAACTCAAACTGCAATAGGAAGGTCATTTCACAAAAAGTTCACACAGGATATCAGTAATCATGTGATAATTTCATTATAAAAATTGCTTCAAGAAAATGTTACAAAAGAATGGGCAACATGACACAGGCATCTGACTATATGCATGTGCAAGTTCCGTGTCATGACAAGGTAGCAATCAGCGTTCCCACAAATTATTTATTGGCGTTTACAGTGTTCTGTCTTCTTGAAATATGAACTTACAACATTTCCCTTGCAATTGTCTCAACTCTGGAAGGGAATTCGTTTCATTTCTGAGTGGGGTAGAGCTGTGTCGATTCGGCCAATGGCCTTGTACAACTTCGTTCATTTACTTATATTATGTTCATGTGTTTACAGTGTTCTGTGTAACTTCGTTCATTTACTTATATTATGTTCATGCGTTTACAGTGTTCTGTGTTGGAAAAATACTGAGAGGGGGGGTGAATCAGTATTTTATGCAGACAATAATTTTTTTTTACTTTTCCTTTCTAAAACCCATATGCTACTTTGGTGAAGCAAAATAGCGTATATACGCGAATATCCTTTACAGAATTAGCGTATGCCCAGAGATTTAATTATGCATTCAATTCTTAACTCAGATCATTGCATTATTCATTTATCAGATATTTTAGAAAAGAGTAAACAGGTGCAGAAAGAACAGAGTAATCATCACACATAGGCAACACACATGAACACCAGGATTTTTAGGTGGAAACCCAATTCGGGAGAAAACCACCACTGCCGTCGTCTCAGTCTTCAATATTTATTATAAAGAAAAACTTCTTACAATCATGTACTGGTGCAGACTCATACCAGCACGCAGGCACCACCTACAGAAGGCTACAACCTTCTCTCGTTTACCAGCCTCACCTGGAAGGGAGCAACAACCCCCTACCCTTGTTTACCACCCTCACCTGGAAGGGAGCTACTACCCCCTGATGTTAGCACCTGCCTCTGCTGGCAGAAAGCTTCTACTTTCAGATTGAAGGCTTCAACCTTCAGATCCACTGCAGACCACGTTTCATCAATTTTCAAACTAGATCAAATAGCTTCAACACGATTCTTCACTTATCAACAAACATCCCTTTTCATTTCATTAGTCAGAACTGTGAAACCACCGTAACCAGAAAATCAGAGATAGCCCATACTTCAGAACAGATATGCAGAACCTCAATTATCTTTTGAGCAACCCTTAATTCAAATAGCGCTTTTCTTTAAACAGACCCGCGTATACACGCGCCTTTACTGAAGTGAACCCACGTATATCTCTATGCATTTGGCAAAACATATCTAACTTCCCATATGCGCCTTTGTCTATACAGATCCGCGTATACACGCGCTTTTCACCAGATGAACCTGCGTATAGATCTATAAAAGATAAACTTTGTAGAACAGATCAAATCTATGAACTTACCCAGATTTCTTCAACTTCTTCAACAGATTTGCGTCAGGTCTTCATCACTTATTTTCGGATCATCCAAGAGATTCACCATTTCAAGATCTAGAGATCTTGAACCTTCATTATGTTCATAGATGCATCATAGATTCAGATCTATCAATTAAGAGCAGAGTTCAACCATGCAGATATTCTTCAGAGTGAATTATTCATTAAAGCTCAGAAACATGCACACCACTTTGCACAATGAAATTCTTCTCCTTATATAGATTTAGCCTTTTTTAATACCATGAGTCAAAACCACATTACTTCCGATGGTTTTCCTGGATGGGATCAAATAGACAATCCAACGCTCAATACAATGGGTCAATACCATGGTAATGCCCCTTGGTATGCTAATTTTGGAGCGCAAAATACCATACGCGACTTGGCACGTACTTTTCCACGTGCATACGCGCTTTCTCCTTGACAAACCCGCGTATGCCTTGTAACACACATTTTTCATCATTGCTTTGGCCCTCACTGATATTTCCTTCTCTGGTACTTCTAAGCAACTTGTAGAACATTAGATTTACATCATTAATAAACTCATCAAGCATCAAGAACATCTTCATTAAATAGGTTGCCATCATCTTCATCAAGTGGGTTGCCATCAAGGACAACACTCTGCATCATATTGCCAACATTCTGTGTGCTTGAAATATGAACTTACAACATTTTTTTATCCCTCCCTTGCACTTGTCTCGACTCTGAAAGGGAATTCGTTTCATTTCTGAGTGGGGTAGAGCTGTGTCGATTCGTTTCTTTGCTGGCTAAACCTAATGCAGCCATGTCATTGCAGCATTACAGAGTATGGAGCCGGCTCACACTATTCACTCGCCGCAAGGAGTTTACTAGGTGAAGGATTAAGGTCATGTTTTCCTCTAGTTTCCCTTTCTTTTCCAATTTAGTTGCATAATTATTTCATCAAATTGCCCTTTTGGTTAGACATTTCCCCTTTTCGTTTGACCACTGTCGACTCCCTTCGACTTGGGTTTTTGTTTTGATAAGTATACCTGGATATTTTTACGCAGCGAGGGGGATATAGCCCAACTAACCAGGTAAATCTAGTTTCGTCACTCATAAGGCTCCTTAATGCACTATTTCTTTATTTAATCTTCACGCTCGGCTACCAATCATGTTCTTTCATTTCATCCTGTCCCCAGGTGCTCTTGTTGCTATCACTATTTCTTTAACCCCTGCTTCGAATTCTGTTGGAATTTAACCAGACCAGCCCTCACTCTCTGCTACAGGTAGATACTAAATGCCTTTTATAATACACCATATGATATTTTAGTGAGTGAATGGCTGAATGATTCCTCTGCGTGCCATGGTCTAATGACTTCTCTTAGTTTTGTTTTCTTACTGTGGGAGGCGTACCTCTGTACACTCTGGAGATATGAACAGTGTTAAATTATGTATTTTATGTTAAACTTAGAGTTGGAAAGGTAGCCCATAATGCGTATTGTACTATTCTCTGTTTTGAACAAGGGCTTGAGGCTTCGAGCCCTCCCCACTGTATACTTGCTCCTTTTACTTAATGCGGGACTATTACGATGATGATACTTTTTAGCCCTTCAGGGCATTGGCTATAAGTACATCTTAAGTTAGAAACTTGGATGTAATAAATGAAATTCGACTGGGTCCATTACCTTTTTCCTCTATAATGTTCTCACCTCTTTGATGAGGAATTTTTGGTTCTTTAATTCCTATAGGATTGGCATATTTGGTTGTTGACATGCTTGTCATTACAATTATGTATTCTGTGATATAAATTTTCCTGAATAGTTACTGTTATCATGTTATCATCAGCTACCCCTACTTCTAGTGAATTCAAAGTATAACTTGGATTTAGAATACCACATTATTCCAATTCCAATCTTTTTATTAGTCTACAGATATGTCTCATTACCGATCGATTTAATTCTAACACTCTTCATAGATTTTATTTGCATCTCTCCTCGCTTCCTCATGTATACAGGTGGGGTTTTCCACGACATTTGGTTGATAACCGATTGAATTCTGCCCTCAACAGAAATAGGGCGCTTATCACCATCTCTGATAGCAGTGGAGATGAACAAAATATGGCCATTCACTCCTACCTAACAGAAAACCTCCCATGACATAACTTGTCATCTTGCCGAAACCTTTGGACTATCCTAGCACCATGTTTGCTAAGAATACTTTCCAAATCTTCTCCACGGCTACCAAGACCTATAAGGTACTGTAAGTTTCTAAATACGCTTCCAAAATCTATAGCCTTAACTAACATCTCCTAGACCATGCACCCTACTTTAATCTTCCATTCATTAAGTAGGGCTTGCCATCATCTCCCAGACTACTCTTGGTTTCTCCACAGCTATTACAGTGTCTCTGTATCTATTGGGCCGAAGCTTATCAACCAAAGCATGCTATGTGAAAAAGTTTGAGGGTTTCCCCTCCAATAGAAAGGCTTTAATTCCTTTCCTATTATGAGAGCCATAATTATTGGAGCTTCTCCATCTGTTTCTATTTCGGGACATTGTCGTTGGATTATGACTCACTCTTTCTTTCAATGAAACCTTTACAAATTTTCTTCCTGTTATCAGAGCATTAATTATTTCATCTATGTATGCTCCATCTGTTTCCATTTCTTGACATTTTTATTGGATTATGACTCAATTATTACTATTATTATTTTCTGGTAATTTCGGAATGTCAGTTGCACCAATACAACTATTTCATCATAAATCTCACAAACAGGCTGCTATGCTATCTTTGTGCACCTATAACATAACATGTCTCCATGCTGTACATAACATGTCTCCAGAGACGACACCAATGGTTCACTAACTTATCTTAATTTGAAACACATCTCTATCTAGATTTAGATTTACTGGGATGTGTCCATTATCATAGCTAGATCTAAAATTAGCATGCCTATTATCTATCGCATCGATTGGGCTTTCCTTTGCTTAATTTCTGAATGAAAACCTTTCCAACTATTCTCCCATCGCTGCTGGGTCATGTAGTAGCCTACGTAAGAGGTAAGTGCAGACTTGATGCAGAAGCATCTTTGCAAATTCCAAGTAAGAACGCAAGTGCATGTCAAGAGATGGAGAAGGAAGGCATGCAGGGATTAGGGCAAACACGACAAGCTGTTTATTCACAAACACAGAATGATGCAGTGCACAGTTATTGCGCAGAGGGAGAAAGTACACAGTAGCTAATGTCGAAGCACGCCAATGATGACACCAACAAGAAGCATGGCAGTGACTTAGAACAAAAATCATGCTAAGAAGGAAGATATAGCACATAGCTCTACGTGAATCTGAATAGTTAGATAATAAATTAAAGAGTTGAAGAGGAAGTTGAATAGTCAGCCAGAAGAACAAATAAGAGTATAGGCATTATACGTAAGGTTTGTTGGTAGAGTCACAAATAACAGAGTTAAGCAGACTATATCATTTTAATATTTCATTTCAATTATTCATTTGCTTTTATTATTTTCGAATAAATTAAACGTTAAAAATAATTAAATAATACTTCAAGTTTGAATTTATATATTTATTTTTATTTTTAACAATTAAATGCTATCATGCAAAAAATATTAGAAAAAATATACAAACAAATAAATAAATAAATTTAAAAAATAAATAAATAAAGCAAAATATGAATAAATAAATAAAAAACAAAATAAAACAAAGATAGAATTGCAAATAAAAATATAATATATAAAAATATATATATATATATATATTTAAAAAAAAAAAAAAACATAAATAAATAGAAATAAAAAACAATTAAATAAATTAATAAATAAATAAACAAATAAATAACGTAAAATTAAATAAATTACATTTTACTAATATTAAATTAATAATTATTGTTTTTATTAAAATAAATATTAACACTCAAAATTAAGTTTATCAACTTTGATAATTTGGTTTACTCTTTTTTAAATAAAATAGAATGATTTTTATTATTTGACTCAAACTAGCCATTATTTTACAAACGCCTGGTAGGAATTATACTTTCTATTTAAAGAGGTTATTTGATCAGGTTTTCCATCTTATTCTGATGATGCCTCACACTGGCTTGTTCACAACGCGTCAACCTAATCTATTCTAATGTGATTTTCGCAAAGAGATTTAGTACATTTGGTTTACTCTTTCTAAAATAAAATAAATTACTTTCTAATTGTTTGAGTCAAACTAGCCATTTCAATCTTACTCTCTCTACTATTTAGTATTTACTTAGTACTATTTACAACTTCAATCAATGTTTTCTATTTCTGTATACGCTTATGTTTCAAATTGTGATGTGCATATATCATTTCAAATATGATTAACAATGATTTCAAAAAAAACAATGCTTCGAATATTAAAGATATGCACTTGCAAGTCACTCTTTACTAATCTTAGGAAATTTTAATTTACTGTTTCAGGCTTCAGTATCTGCTATTTAGTGTTTACTTAGTACCATTTACAATTTCAATCAATGTATTTCATTTTCTTATACGCTTACATTTCAAATTGTCATGTGCATGTGTCATGTGAAACATGATTAGCAATGAGTTGAAAAAAAAAACTTGGAATATTCAAGATATACAGTTGCAAGTAGCATACTTCAAAAGCTAATTTACAAATGTGCTTATTTGAAATTACTATTTCCTTTCCTTTTATACCTAGAAACCAACATCCTCTCCTAACCTATTTTGTGCCTATGCCTTCTTTACCATGGAAAAAAATTCAACAGGCCCTATTCCAAAATATATGTTCCATACGGAAAGCCTGTAAACTGCTCATTGTGAGGAACGTATTTGCAAAATTGCATTTGTACAGCTTCCAAATACCGTCTTCCGTAGAGAAAATTTGTCACTATCAGTTGAAGAGTGGAAATCATCCAAATTAGCAATTCTACACTTCATCTCTCACAAATTAGCAATGTATAACTTTTCCTTCATTAATGTACACATCTTCTTCTTCACTTTCTTGACCTTAATATCTCTATTCGCTTGCAGCATCTTCTTTTTACAAGCCACCCGTACTGCCATGGAGACGTCATTATCTCGCAATTGTCTTCCTTCTCTCCTAGCTGGTGCTACCGCCCAACAACCAACCCTCCAGGTCGTCGAACTTGAGCAGATCAACTCTACTCGGACTTCAAAAACTCGGTACTGTGTGTCACTTTCTGATGGTGTTCACAAACATTCTGCCCTGCTCCCTTCTTCACACACTTCCCTCGCGCAAAACGGGGACTTGGGCGTTGGCTCCATTGTTCTCTTGAAGAGAAGCTCGTGCACGTATTCGCATCAAACATTATACGTTTAATGCAAACCGCCTCCTGCCTTCCTCCTCTATAATGGCTTTTCTCTTATGTCCCTCTTTTTCCTTTCTTATTTCTAAAATTCTGCATCGCCACTTCATTAATACATTTCTTGTTCTTGCAGTTCACTCTCTATTCTCGAGCTCGAAGTAGTCCAGTGCGTTGCCCCATTGGTTGGTGACCCATGCCCTCTCACTCTCTCTGCTGAACAGATGGTCCAAGCCACATCATCCTCCTCTTCTGCCTCTCCTTTTTCATCGCCACCCTCCCTTCACATTCACTCGCTGTCCTCCCAAGACCCCGCCCCAGCATCTTCAACTACTCTCCCTTTTAAAGCACTCTCCCCTACTAGAAAAACTTGGTCCATCCAGGGTCGAGTCCTTTCAAAAACACCCCTTCGGCAATTTACCAATGCGCGTGGCTCCGGAAAATCACTAGGCTTTGACCTTGTTGACTACAAAAATGATCAAATCCACGTCTCTGCCTTCAATGAATTGGCTGAATCCCTTCATGCTCTCATTCAAGTTGGCCACATCTACAATGTTGCAAATGGCACCATAAAGGTCCCCAACCCTTCCTATAACCATCTAAGATGCCCGTTTGAAATTCTCCTCTTCTCTTCATCAACGGTGTCTCAAGTCTTTAATGATGACCTTACAATTCCTTCCCACACCTTCCACTTTGTGCCTATCAATTCCCTCAAAATTTCACCTCCTAACTCAATCGTTGATGTCATAGGTATTGTCAGCTCACTCTCTCCTGCCTCTATTGTCTGCAAACGCGATGGCTCTGAAACTCCAAAAAAGACAATTTGTCTTCGCGACATGTCCGGAAACAGCATTGATGTGACCTTGTGGGGGGAACACTTCCATGTTGAGGGATGGGAACTCTCTGAACTTCGCATGGCTCGCGCAATTTCTGTCCTTGCAGTTAGAGGGGGTAGGACCGTCGAGTTCAACGGCCAAACTATCAGCACAATCCCTACCACCTCCCTGGTTATAGATGCAAAGATCGTTGAAACCATGGAACTAAAGCAATGGTTCGAGAAATAAGGCATTCAATCTTCGTCACCCTCACTCAGTCACAAATACTCAGGCATTAGCAGGAAGCCACTTAATACAAAAACAATTGTTGACATCCTCTCAATTCTGCCTGGAGAAAATGTCCCATGGATCTCGCTTCGTGCTACTGCTACCTCAATTGACTTGCATGATTTCTACTTCCTTGCATGCCCACTTACCATTGATGGTATGCAATGCATGAAAAAGGCTATACGAAAAGATGATACCACGTGGCGTTGCTAAAAATGTGAAGGCTCCTTCACCAAGTGTGACTACCGCTAGATTCTCTGCCTCCAACTGCATGACCACACTGGCCACCTCGAAAATGTTGTCGCTTTTGATGAGGCCAAAAATGGCCTCCTAGGCATCTCTGCAGTGGACCTTTACCTCCTCTCAACAGATCCTGGAGCTGTCCTTGACATATATAGAAAAATCAAAGGGCGACAATTCCTCTTCACACTATATTTAAAGAGGGACACCTTCAACGACATCGAACGAGTGCGACCAACTCTTATGCACGTAGAAGATCTCCCTTATGCTGATGCATCAAAAATCCTCCTATAGGTCTTGCAACCTTCCACTGCCCCCGCGAACAAAGTCTGCCGCCACCTTTAGCCATACATTTCCTGCCTCTTCCCCATTTCCCTCCCTCCTCTTGTAACATACATCATTTCTCCCTACCACCTTCCTACTTAAATGCCGACCTTGCCCCACACATTCTCCATTGCTTCCCATCGTTCAAATTTCAACCCTTTTTTGCCTCACTTGCCATGCATCGTCGATTTTGCATGTATCTTTTGTAATCGTTACTATATCTTTACAACCCCTTCCCTTTCTAATAGTCCTCCTATATGTATGGGCATCGACTTGTTTCTTCATTACATTTTGTTTATATGTCATTCCACTATGTTGTAATGGATCTTCTTAATATATGAACATTTACACACGTGGTTTTCCCTTTCCTCCTTCATGCCTTCATCTTGTTTGCAACACACACATTTTGTAAATGCAAATGTCAATATGCTATGCTTAGTATGGAATATAATACAAAAAAAAAAAAATCTTCTTTGCAAAAATACAATATATGCCTTTGATTTGCTCTAGCCAATAGATGCAACATGTTCTTGCTTTCAAAACACATATTCTCCCATTTCAAATATCCAACACTCATTTTTATGCAAACCATATTCAATACATTTCCATACTACTATTTCTATGATGAAATACATAACACAACAAAAAATCTTGCCAAAAATAATAAATAACAAAACAAAGAATATGAAATAGAGTGCTACATATTCATGCTTCCCTCTTCTTTCATTATACTTCATGCATTTGACATACCTTTCCTTGTTTGCAACAGCTATGCCAACCACACCAAAGAATAGTCTGCGAAGGGAACAACGACGCTGCCACTACACACTTAACAAAGAAAGAATTAATGCACGTCATCGTCTCCTCTTTGCGACTCGCTAGGCCAACCTTCTCTTTCAATCCACCACACACCAAACTCCCATTCCTTCACAAAATGGCCTCCTTCCACTACATCCCACCCAAACTTTCCCATTTACCCTTCCATCTCCCCTCCCTAACTAGCCCTTTCCATACCCTACAATTCCTTCGCCTATCGCCTACCCTTTCCATGTCCCACACCATCTTCCTCCTTCTCCACCTGCCCAGAAATTCCTCCCCATCCAACTCCAACATGCACATCTTCGCTTTCGCGAAAAAATTGATGCACTTTGCCCCATCCAAGTTTGCTCAATTTGTTATGAAGCTTACCCATCCATGAAAACAAAAACAAATAACGGAAAAATTTCTTGTACCTGTTGTCTTGGCGAACGAACAACCCACCGTTTCTCTTTCGCAAAAAACATGGACCCAGGTATCCAACCGCATTTGCTCTCCTGCCTAACTCAAGTTGAAGAGATGTTGATTGCTCGTGTCAACCCCATTATTCAGGTCACCCATGCACGTGGTGGCCAACTAAAATATTCTGGCCACATTATTAGCTTTCCTCAAGATATCACTAATATTGTCACCTCTCTTCCTTGCATGCTATCAGAACTAGACATCCTTGTTGTAAACAAGACTAGCTATGACGAAAAATCGTATGACTTTTTTGTTAGTAGATCACGTCTTCATGCAGCATTGCAATTCAAACTACAAAACGATCCATATTACAAAGATGTCCATATTAACCAAATTTCCCTTAATGCTTTGCCTATTGCACCCACCAACATTTCCAACATGCTACGCCATGCTACGCCATGCCAACACATCTTCCATCCACCTCCAACAAGGCATTCCTGAAAATTGTGATTCTTAACTTCCCCAACCACGCCCGTCTGACCTCCACCCATCATCCTTTGTTGCAAATCTACCAAACTCTCATTCAGAAATAGATGAAATACTTGCCTACATAGAATCCTCCAATCCCTCACCCACCCATTCACTTCAATGGCCCATCATTGGCCTCTCCCCAATCAATGAATACAACACAGAGGGTCTCTTCTCCATGGCCTTCCCCACCCTCTTCCCCATCGGCTCTGCAATGATTAATCAACCAATAATTGCAAAAGTTGATATGCAAGAATACGCTCTGCATCTAATATGCTACCATGACAACCATTTTGCACAACATCCTCGCTTCTGCTACTACTTGTACAACCTCATGATGCGCCATCGCAGCCAAGCAACTGCCTCTGTCTTCATGAAAAGGGACCTTTCGAACACCCTTCCAGCAACAATCGCTGACCTTTGCCACCACCTTCAACAAGCTCCCCCTTCCACCATCCTAGACCAGATTATGCGCTTCGGCTCATCCTTGCATGGCAGCAATTCATTCTGGACTAGAGCTAGAGCGGAGCTTGCCAACATGATCATTCAATAAGGTACCCCTACCATATTCTTCACACTCAGTGCAACTGATACCAAATCTCCTAACTTGCATACTACCATGCCTTCCAACCCTCCATCCAATTCACATGAGCAAACTCGATGGAGAATCCAAAACGTTGTTGCAAACCCTCACCGTGCATCTCAATACATCCATTGCAGATTCACAATATTCCTTGAAGAAGTGCTGCTTAAAGGATTCCTTGTAAAGGATTACTGGTGCAGGTATGCATACTATTCCTTCCATCTCTTACCTTTCATTAACTTCACTTCCACGCATCCATCTTATTTATTTTCCCCCTTTTTTTTAAGGTATGAATGGCAACATCGCGGCTCCGCACATATCCATGGTTTCTTATGGCTTCCAAATGCACCTACTATGGACACTTTGGATTGGACCAACGCTTCTGTTGTCCGTGCAGCTAAAGAATTCTTCGATGCATACATCACTACTTGGAACCCTCGTCCCATTCAAAACCAAGCTCCTTGGATAAATCATTCATCTCTGCAAGACCCATGCCTCCTCCAGACACATGAAATTCTTACAGGGAATCAGTTGCAAGACTATGAACAACTTGTCAATTTCGTTCAAAGACACACAACTTGCCACTCCAGTACATGTTTGCGCAAAAGAAATAACACAACAAGCTGCCACTATGGAGCCCCATGGGAAGTTCACGACACGTCATCTCTTCACATTGATGATACTAGCCGTAAATTGTACGCCCCTGCTAGAAATTATCACAAACTAAATGTGCACAACTCTCATCTTCCTGCAATATGGAGGGAAAACATGGAATTCCAACGAATTCTGTCACGCCATGTTGTTTTGAACTACATTTCAAAGTATGTAGTGAAAGCAGAGGCAAAGTCTGAAATCTAGTACCAAATGCTCTCCCGTCTCTCCCAATGTTCCCCACCCGATGCTCCTACTATTACTGTCGTCTGCAAAGTTCTAACCAAAATTGTCGGTGACCAAAACATTGGTGCACAAGAAACATGCCACATGCTGTAAAAACTCCCACTAGTAAAGTGGAGTCGTTCTTTTATATCCCTCAATGTGAAAAAACAAGTATTCAAACGTGTTTCACAAGAGTTGGATGGTCATCCTCCATCAACACCTTTCATCGCTTCATACATGCACAGACCACCTGCACTTGAGGATTTGCCTCTTATTGAAGTTGCACGCTCTTGGACCTTCTCCCCCCGCTGCAAAAAAACACCCTGGAAACACATCTTCCCTCCTATGGTTGTACGTGTCCTTCCTCATTACACCTCCATCCCATCGAAAGACTCATCATCCTATGTGGAATTCTGTTGGAGCGAACTCCTTCTATACCGCCCTTTCCGTACCCTCCCTGACGACATCGGCACATCTAACGTGGCCATTATTGCACACTGGGAACAAACTAGACACACGTATCAGGCTTGGCATGTTCACCGCACCCCAATCGACCCTACCCATGCCGACTCTTGTTGTTCATCTCCTGATGCCCCTCCCCATGCTCCCACACTCGGTATGCCTGAATGGCAATTTCTCTCTCAACTCCACCCAAATAACAACATCCTCCTCAATGAACTTGAAATGCTTAGCCATCGTGACTTTGATGCAAATTATAATCGGGCCGACTCCATTATCCCTTCACAATTACAAGAAACAGCCATCCGCTTCATCGACTTCAACCGCTCCTCCACAACAATCCACCAAATCCAAACTCCATGCTCACATTCACTTTTCTCCTTGTCCCCAAGCCAAACCATTGCATTCAATATCATTTTTTCCCACTTCCGCACACACGGCGAAGGATCAATTTTAAAAATGATAATCCAAGGCACTGTTGGTACTGGCAAGTCATTCCTAATTGAGTGCCTAAAAAATGCCTTCCTTGAAAACTCCACCAATGGACCAAACCCCCTCCTCTTGCTCGCTCCAACCAGTGTTGCAGCCTTCCACATGAATGCATTAACAATCCACTCTGCTCTTTGCATCCCTGTATCCTCTATGTAACCTTTAGAGGGTCAAGCCCTCCTAAACCTTCAAGAACAGCTCTGGGATGTCAAATATATTCTAATTGATGAAATGAGCTTCATTGGTCCTAAATTACTTTCTCAAATCGATGATTGCTTGCGCGAGGCATTCCCATCAAATAAAAGCAACCCTTTTGGTGGACGTTCTATAATTCTCGTGGGGGACCTTGCCCAACTTCCACCTATCAGAGACACACCAATGTATGTAGGCACTTCTCGTGGCACTGCACTATGGAAAAGCTTTGATACCGTGGTTACACTTTCAACAGTTTTTTGACAACAAGGAACTAGCCCTGCTCAGGTTTCCTTCCGCGACCTCCTCTCCAACCTTCGCAATGCAACACCCACTATTGATGATTGGAAGCTTCTTATGACATGCTCAAAAACAAACCTTCCTGAAGCCGAGGTCCAGCCATTCTCAAGTTCAATGTATCTATATGCAAAAAATGAGGCTATTGACATGCACAATAAAACCATGTTGAAAACACTCAACCAACCAATCGCACGTTCCTACGCTGCCCAAAGGAAGGAATTTAGAGGCAACAAACTGGAAGATGAACAACTAGCTGCAAAAATTCTCCATTGCATTGGACAATGAGTTATTCTAACAAGAAATTTGTGGGTTGAGGCTAGCCTTGTTAATGGTGCACTCGGCACCGTCCGCACACTCGTATATGCACTAGCATCTAAACCACCCGAACTGCCATCATTTGTTGCAGTCGACTTTCTTCACTACAAGGGTCCACCATGGGATCCTTCAAATCCTAAATTTGTACCGATCCCCCCCATAACAAGGGGCTCACGAACACAAATACCGCTTCGCATGGAATGGGCCTTGACAATCCATAAATCACAATGCATGACACTAGATAAGGCAACAATCGACATCGGAAACATTGATCGACAAGGCCTCACTTTCACAGCAGTATCAAGAGTCCGTTCATTGAATGACCTTTGCATCTCCCCTGCTTTCTCCTTCTCTTGCTACTCACGGATGAAGGAGAACCCTTTCTTCGTGCGCAGAAAAAAAGAAGAGGCCCTCCTTGCCTCAAAATATATTGCTCAAGCTCCTTCAAGTCCCTCTACTATTGGTACCTTACCATCCCACTAGCTCTTCGCTATTGCGCTTTCCCATTTGACTATCTATTTTGTACATCGTTCACTAACATGCTTTTGATTTCCTTGCAGGAACATATGGATCATAAATATATCTCACAGCTCCAACAATTTTGCAAAGAAATCAATGAACAAGAAGCTTCACTCCTCAATGTACAGGAGCGGTTCTTGCGTCCACCTACTTTGCCTCTTTACCGGTTGCGCCCCACAATACAACTACTGCAACGGATAAGAAATTGGATGAATCTCCTCATCCATATTCATGAAAGGGATGCACACAGAGAACTCTGAGCATACTATCTTGACCGTGTACCTAATCTGGACGTCAAATGGTGCTGTCGTTGTCGAGCAACACCTTGTCTATACGACTAGTATTTCCCCCTATTGGGAAACCATCTCCAACCACTATGCTACACATGATGCAATTCTGTTAATACATCTTATTTTCTCTTCGAAAAATATACAATACATCTTACTTTCTAAACTCTTGCTACTCAGCAATTTCTGTATATAGAAAAAAAATCGCATCCTTACATGTTAGATAAATTTTCACGAGCTTCAACAAAAGACTCAATTCAGTACAACTGGTTTTGTTAACATACATTTCTCTGAACTTTAATGAAAGACCTCTGTTGTCCAGCTGATTACTTTGAGATCACTTTTAACGATTTTAATGAAGAATCTCTGTTGTATACACCTGCTTATTTTGTGCAAAATATAGTGAACATTTCAGCAAAACATCAACACAGATTTTATAAAATATTTCCATGAGTTTTGAAATTTCCAATGTTCTGTGCTGATATGTCAAATTCAATGAAGAAGCTCTATTGGCTGTTCATGGTTATTTATAGATAATTACTGAACATTTCACTTAATAGGTTGTTCTAAGAGCTACTAATATCAGGTTAAATGTCTCCTCTCTTTTGTAATAAAACTATAAATTGTAAACTCTGTATCTGAGAAGTTCATAGTTCGCCGACAGGAGTTATTTGTGAGAGTTTGTGTCAATAAAGATTGCAATATTTTTAATTACTGTTTCTACTGGCAATCCCCAAAGGATTCCACCTTCATGAATTTATAGGGTTTTTATATGCTGTGGAAAGATAAATTGGAATGGTTTTGCATAAAAAGTCAAGAGAGGCTGAAGGTATATATTTTGTTTATGAAAGATATCTAGTTGTGAATATGAACTATATAGAATTTTAAAGCAATTTCAACCAAATGAAAATAGGTAGCAATATGATCGATGATAATACATACCCATAACTACCTTGAGGAGCTGGAGCCCTTGGTGCAGATTTTTGGGCCATTGCTACACCTATCTTGTGACCTCTCATAACATAGTCTGTGGATACAAAATAAAATTACATAACTAGGAATTTAACAGCTTTTGACAAAATAAATTGTAAAACATATGAGAATCTAATTCAGACAAGGTCTACAAAGAAAACCAGCATACCATTATAAAAGTCGCCTACAGAATGTGTAGCAGATGGATCATCATAACTCAAAACAGCATCCCCTTTGTTGTTACCTACATCATCTATGTATATTTTAATGTTCCAAGGCCACTGGTCTTTATAACCACGCTTTTGCTTGATTCTTTCAACCTGTTGAAATTGATTATTAAATGAACAATAAATAGTTAAAAAATGATCACAATGCAAGGAAATCATTATAAATATACAAAGAGTTCCTTGTGACATTTAATTTTGTTTTATGGGCAGATATGACCGATGTCTCAACAATATCAAGAATTACATGAAACCTCTAGTGTTTGAGAGAAATTCACAATGTATCTTAATTGCAAAGATCATTCTGTTATTATCTTGACACTAGAGTATGTTGTCAATCACACACTTATGGCAAACAAAAATTTGCATGCTTGAAGGCAAAACAGAATTTAACTATAATAAAATTTCATGTTTTTTTTTTAAACAATATTTTTCGTAACACCAATAGACGTTACAGAAAAATATTGGGATAATTTAGGATGGGTTACGGAAAAATATTGGGGTAATTTAGGTGGCCCCATTTTTCATGTCTTTTTTAAAAACAATATTTTATAATTTCTATTTTTTTTCTCATTTTTTTTAAAATTTAAAATATAAAATTGATATACTATAAAAAAAAATATTAAAATTTATAAAAATTACATAAAATTATTAGAAATTTAAATATTTATAAAAAATAGTCAAGACTAATAACATTCATCTTAATATCTAAACTTTAAATCAAATTCTTCAAGAAAGTGGTTTTCAAGCAGTCTTTCTTAAACCCTCATTCACACAACTCCTCCTTTCGGCATTCCCTTGCACCACAGGTGCAATTGCTAGTATATAATTATTATTAAATTTATTTTTCAATATAAAATAATAACTCAAACCAATTACATAATATAATTTAAATGAAATTTAAAATATATGTAACTAAGAATCATTTCATACTTATCAAATATTTAATATCTAATTATTATTAAATTTATTTTTTAATATAAAATAATAATTCAAACGAATTTTCAATAAGTAGTTTAATGCATATGACCACACATAATAATAATAATAATAGTATTTAAATCCAAAAAAAATATGACCACACATAATAATAATAATATTTAAATCCAAAAAAAAAAACCAATAACATTAACATAAAATAATAAAATCTAAATTTATTTTACTTAATTGTATATAAAGTATATACATTCTAGTTTTGAAAAGAAATAATATATAGTGTAAACAAAATATGGAAAGAAAATTTAGTGAGAGAAAAAGTAATCATTGTTTTGTTATAAATAAAAATATGATTAACATGGTAAATTTTTTAGTATGATATAATATGAAAAAACTTGTAAGAGAAAGTATAATTTATAATGAAAATATTAAATAATAAAATATGTTAATATTATAATTATAATTTTAAATAATAATGTTAGGTTTTTTTCGACACATAAGAAATAGTTAAGTATAATTTGGTCTAGCATAGAGTTAGGTAAAATGTGTTTCTTTACTATGTATTTTTGTAACTTATAATCTAATAGTCACGATATGTAGTGATCCGATGGTTCATTCTTTCCTCGGTATTACCAACATTTGATTTGTGGCTTACCACCCGATTGGTCCATGATCTCTATTTAAAGAGCATGGAGGGTCATTTGTCCGGTGGTCGTTTATGAGAGAAGCTTATGTAAATTTTCTTTCTTTATAATAATAAATTGCCTAAAGTGGCCATGTTGGCTCACGCTGTGGACTATTTCCCTCTTTGAGGATTTGAACCACGTCATAGACTGGTGTAATGATCTCAGGGAAAATTTTAGGGGCTAATATTCGTAAGTGGGCTAATTTCCATGTTTTTTCCCCAAAAAAAGATTCGCCAATTTCCTTTTTTTTTGAAAATTTATTCGCCCAAATTTTATAGTATAAAATTATTTTACCCTAAAAATCGCCAAAATTTTATATATAATAATATAAAATAATTATAAACCTAAATATTTTGACAAAAATAACGTAAAAAAAATTTACAATTTACATATTCGAGACTAGTAAGATTCGCCAAGGTTTCTGAACTTTAGGATAAAATTCCATCCTTAAAATTTTCCCTGACTAATCTTTGATCTGTTTGTGAGTGGCGACCTTTGGTGTTTGATCTAAGGAACTTACCCTGTAAATTCCTACATTGTATTAGAGTTGTTTTGAGGGCCACATCCATTGTTGATCCAAATCCGAAGCCGGTTTGACTGCATGCAACTGTCGTTTTCTAGATCTACTATTTCTGGCCACTTTTGGGTAGGGATAATTGCTCTATTGTGTCTGGAGCCTCTGTTACAGTGAGGAACCCCTTTTGTTTCATGCGAAAAGGTTTCCGGTTGCCCAAGCTATGTCATTTTAGATCTAGAGGTATAAAGTTTTCTTTTTTTTGCAATTATATTTATTTATCCCTATGTTTATTTCGGTTTATAGTATTTTTCATTACCAGATCTATACCCTCTTCTCTGCATATGATTTTTTCTCCGCATTGTGTGCGATTTGGCAAACCAGAAACAGAAAGACGAGATTTTTCTACTACATATTCTCTTTCCCAGTGACTTTGTGTGATCTCGAGAAATCAAAAATAGAGATAAAAATATATAGTTGTCGGATGGACTAACTGGAAATCTAACGTTCTGACGTAAGGGTTGTATATTTTTTTCTCTACTATTGTTTATACGTTTGTTTTTTTTGCAGGGAAAAAGCACGCACCTTCAAGAGAAAAAATAAAAATAAAAATTCTTTCTCCTTTCCAACAATTACAGAATCATTCTACTAGATCACTTGGTGTAAAGTTACTTTACGAGAATAAAGGTCTTGGGTTCAAGTCTCTTTTTCAAACTTATTTTTCCAAAAAACATTTTTTCAAGTTACTTTTTCTTAAAACGTTTTTTGGCAAGTTACATTTTTTTTAAAAGGGGTGTTGGGCTAGAATTGTAATCTACGGATAAATTACGCTTCCCTAGACCTATGCTAGTCTAGAACAACAAGTGAAAGACTGTACAACTATTTCTCCTAACTCGGAACAGATACACAGAGAGGATTGGAGGCTTACTTGTTAAGTCGCTTCCAAATGGCTCCTTCTATCGCTTCCACTACAGCTTCAAATTCAAGTGGTTTGTGAGTTGAATGCTTCCTGTAAGAAAGAACACTAAAACAATAGAAGATGCAATAATACAAAATCTACGGTGACCGTACAGATGATGTGTACAAAAATCTTGAAATCGCAGCCCGGATGGCTGAAACTAGATCTGGGGTCTTCTTATCTCGTTCACTCGATCATTCGGGTACAAGTCTAGCCATGCGCATATATGATTTGTAGTCGAACATGGAAAGACATTGTTTGATTACCAGCCAATAATGTGAGTTGTTAACAAATGCGAGAGAACCACCATTAATGCCAATTGCCCTCAAGGTATTGCAGTACATTTCGTAAGGCGTGAATAGATGATTTGATGTTGAATGCCAAACAAAATATTTTGGTCCAAACTCTGGAAGCGAGGATCTTGTCGATGGTGTAGCAAGCCTCATGGTACTAGAATCTGATGTTTCTAAGTGAACTTCCTGGATATTGATTTTTCGTCGACAGGAAGTCACCTTATTGCAAAATAGGAGTTACTGATTTCGAAGACAAGGGAATGACTTGATATCGCAATTTTCAGGGATGACGGTCTTGAAAATGAAGGTTTACGAGTATTGTAGAAGGATGAGTTTTTAATCACTGGATGAGTTCTCTTAAACATATCGGCGACACTGTGATGAGTTGGCAGCATTGACCCAAAACCGAAGTGAAGGTATGATGAACCATATGTATGATTGAACCATCAAGATGATTACCCAACCCAAATAGTCACGGACATTGAGTGAAAGAATTGTCATGTTCAAGAGCGACTTGCTACCAAAAAGAGACTTTTCTTACTTTTCCCAAATTCTCCCCAGTCATTTGTCGGCCAATACCTCTTTATTTTTTAACAAGCTTGAGGAGGATAACATTTTCTTGATCTATAATTCAACCCTTTGAGAAAATAAAGTATTGCTATTTAATAATTTAACGAGTCTAGTGATGAATGAAACTTGATTATTGCCATGATTGACAAGCCCATCGCTATTTTATGTTTTAACGAGCTTAATGACAGTGATAGCCTGGTCCTTTTTCATGTTTAGAGAGTCTGAAAAAGAGGACGAAAGAGAACTCCAAAAGTAATTTTTCGTAAATTTGTCTCTCAGATCTGAAAAAGTGTAAAATAGTATCCGAAAGAGCCTCTTTGGTCATGTTTAACCAAGGTATTCCTTTTTCGTAAATAATCCATCTAAGTCAGGAAAAGGGTTAAACTTATATTGAGTAGATATCAATTCATTTACTTTAATGAGCTCGAAAAGACAAGTGCTCGGCAATATTTTCACATTATCGGAGTCTGAAAAGAGATGAAAGAAGACTCCAGGGGTTCCTTTTTCATTGTTATAGAAGCTTGAAAAAGAGATAAAAGTGCGCTTCAAATCCTTTTTCATTTTTATCAAAGCTCGAAAAATAAGGAGAAAAAGTATGCTTTGTGGTCAAGTCTTTCTTTGAAATAAATCTGTTCATCAGTTGTATTTCTTGTTCAGAACAACATCAAATGGATTAAAAATACCTGTTTCATGATAAAAATATAATAAAACTATAGTCATAGCAATCAATTTAACTTGCAAACAATTAAACGACTATATAAATTAGTTTCACTATTCATTTTTACCATTCCATAGTTACCATTTTCATTTTGGAGCTCTAAACCTGATTTTGCCCCCGAACTTCAGTCGTTGATTGCGGTCATTTCTATGGATGGATTTCATCGCTGTTTGATCCAGGTTAGCAGCATGAACCTCCTCTTCCTTTCAATATTCATTTCATTCCCATTCCTTGCAAATTTTAGGGTTTTAAGACCCCCAGGGTAAATTCTACCGAAATTGAGGGCAACGCACCCTTGAACATCGAAACCTGTGTTGCGTAGCAGGTACAGTGAAGGGTACCTGTATATGCAACGCACTGTCTAAATCCAAGGAGTGCGTTGGGCGCAGTTCAATTTTTTTATTTTCATGATGTGCTCAAAATTTTCCTAGTTTTTTGCAATGAACGGTATCTAATGGATCTTATGGTTATATTTCAGGTTTCCATTGGATAATAATGACGATTACATGGAGGGAAAGAGAATATGAAGAAAAATATATGGTTGCCTTGAATGATCTGGGTACTGTAAGAGCCTTAAGAGATTGTGGACTACTTAAGTACTTCAAATTGTCGGGAATGAGGCAACAAACAGAACTGTTGGAATTCCTTGTTCGGGCATGGGATCCGGTGATAGAGGTATTTCACATAAAAAATCAAGTGTTGTCCATAATAGTTGAGGATGTGTATTTTCTCACAGGTTTTTTGAGGAGAGGTTTGCCCATTTTTCTCACAGGATCTACCGTTGGAGGGGAAATAGTGAGGGATTACGTTATGCAGTATTTCTATCCAGGGTCAGAACCTAGCAAAGATGGAAAAATAAAAATCTGGGATGTCAGGGATTTTCCTTTGAGAACCATCCTTTTCACGATCGCTAAACTTGTTGGCACTGTTACACTACATGTATCAAATAGATCGTATATGCAGTATCCGCTAGAGTGCTTAGAGCCAATAGTATTCAACTGGTCTGAAGTTGTTCTATCTCAGATAAAGGAACAACTGAATAAAGGAAAGGGAGGAAGGAAGAAAAATTTCAGTTATGGTTCAATCCTTATCTCCTTCGCTTTGGAACGGATTCCACTGATGCAACCACAACATGTAACATTGGATGTATCTAGTCCTAGACATCCTCGAATGCAGAGATGGGTAGAACTCATGGGTCAGCATGCTGGCCAATCGACCATTGTGTTCTCGACTGCATTCTTCGCCTGGTTCCGGTGATATATTGTCTCCATCGATGAGAATGCATACGCAAGTGTCGACTTCTGAGGAGATCCAGATCTAGTATTACCAGAAGGCGCTCAGTGGGGTGCAATACGTAAGAATGATTTGACCATGTTTTTTGATTTTTCTAAGGTTTATACAATTTTTTTTTTTTTTTATTTCTTTCCAATACTAAACTAAACGTTTGATTTAATGCAGATATCAGTCACGTTCAACCAGTAGAGGAACCAGAGCGTGAAGCAGATGCGCCAGTAGAGAGGGCTGTCGGGAGAGCAGTCCTTCAGGACCTTAATATGGTAGAGACTTTGGCTGAGCTTCAGCAGCACATAGAGTGATTGACCTTCGGAATTCTGGACTGCCAGATCGAAGAGCTTCCCATGCGACTGCAGCGACACACAATTGGGGTTCCTAACCGTTGGATGTGGTTGCTTCGTAGGATCGCTAGATCTATAGCATGTTACCACAAGCACCACTAGTTTACCTGTGACATTTTCCATACATTTTGAGGTCAGATGACCAATGTGTCTTAGGCACAAATTTTGTAAAAAACCTATAACTATCTATCTATATGTTTTCAGAGTTTTTCCTATGTTTAACGCGCAATCCTATTCAATGATGTGAATATTTTGTTTACCTATGTCACAAATGTTTGTCTAAAACTTGATTAGCTAATGAATGAGTTAAAGTGTTCAAATTTATGGAAATGTGTTGATATTGAACAAAATCAAAATGTCTTTCCAAAAATCGAACTCTTAGGAACAATCTAAGAAGTGTTGGATTTCTAACAGTATAAACACTAGTAAGTTGTAATATCACCAGTTGTGAGTCTCATCTTATGACTATGCGGTTAATACCAAATGAAATGGCATTAGAGAGAATTTCGATCAATGCGCTATACTCCGCGATATTGTTCGTCGATCTACCAATACAAATCCCTTGAAAACTCACTAACTCACTGTTCGGAGCGAAAATGGCCCACGCTGCAGAGGATAGATTCTGCGTACTACGACTAGCACCATCAGGATATCCAACAAATGGTTCCGAAGATTCAGACATCTTCCATAAATGTAAAGCAGATTACTAACGTCAAGAAAACTATAAAAAACAAATTAAGATAGTGAATGCAAATCAACAACATATAAACAATATAATACAAAAAATTACTACGCTCATGATTAAACATAGTAACGTTTAAGATACAACCCATTTCTAGGTTATGCCAATGGAATCCCATCGTAATCAAATAACTTGTAGGCACCCTTAGCAAGAAATCTTTTGAAAATATAGGGGCCATGCCATAATGGCTCGAATTTCCCTGTACCTATTACATCAGCTTCTTGGTCATAAAGAAGGACCAAGTTGCCCTCTGAGTAGATGCGAGGCTAGAAATTTTTGTCGTATTGCGCCTTTATACATCTCTTATGCACTTCATTGGCCAATTGGGCTTCACAACGCATTTCATCAAGATGGATGAGGTTAAGGAGATGCGCTTCTTCTTCTGAGGTGTCAGGTAACGATTCCATCGTGAGTTTTAAGGTTGATATTTCGCATTGGATTGGTAAGATAGCTTCCAGACCATACACCAATTGAAAAGAAGTAAATCCGGCTGCGTTTCTCACCGAGGTTCGATACGCCCACAAGGAAAAGTATAGGATCAAGTTCCAGATCCTTTTACGGACTCCTATCATTCATTGAAGAATTCGTTTAAGAATTTTTTTAATAGCCTCAACTTGTCCATTTGATTGTGGATAATAAGGAGTAGAATTATCATGTGACAATCCTAACTTGGCAGTCAATTCATGTTGGCAATATGATGCAATGTGTTGTCCTTGATGGCAACCTACTTGATGAAGTTGTCCTTGATGGAAACCTACTTGATAAGTTGCGTTTTGATAGCAACCTATTTTTTAAAGATGTAAAAATGATGTATCTACAGATCAGTTCAGAAGTAGCAGAAAAAGGAATTCCAGTAAGTGCCAGAGTAATGATGAATAAGATATGTCACAAAGCATACGCGGGTTTGTAAAGGCAAAGTAGCATATGTACGCGTAAAAGTACGTACCAAGTAGCGTATGCCTATTTGCGCTCTAAATTTATAAAACCAGGGGACATGACCATGGTATTGGCCCACTGTATTGAACGTTGGATTATCTATTTGATCCCGTCCAAGAATACCATCAGCGGTTGAGTGGTTTTGACTCATGGTATTGACAAAGGCTAAATCTATATAAGGAGAAGAAGATCATAGTGCAAGAGTGTGCATAGGTCTGGGTTTTAATGAATACTTCACTCTGAAGTATATCTGCATGGAATGGCAACAGTTTATTGATTGATCTGAATTAATAATGCACCTATGAAGAAAATGATGAAGAGGGATCTCTAGATCTGAAATGACTATGTATTTTCTAGATCTGTTTATGGAATGTTTAGATATGAGATGTGGCAAATATTTTCTGAAGTGAAGGGTAAGATCTGAGCTATTTATCTGTTCTGAAGAGTTGCGCAACCCTACAATTTTTGCAGATCTATTCACAGGTTCGTGGCAGAGAAAGTGCGTATATACGTGGGTTGGTTTCAACAAAAGTGCATATGGAATATGAGGTCAGTCCTGAAATATGTGCAGATGTATACGCAGGTTTGTCTCTGTGAAAGAGCGTATATACACAGGTTCAGTGAAGTAAAAGCGCATATGGAATCTAGGGTTTTGTTGAAGTGTGTGGAATGAAATGTCTGATCTATTTTGTTGTTTTACTGCTATCTGTCAATGATGTATTCATACAGATCTGGGTTGTTTGAATGTTGATTATGTTGCTGATTATGTTGATTAAAGATCAAGTTGTTGGTTGATTGGGTGATGATTCAATGAATGAATTTATGGGGTTATAATTTTCAGATTGATGTATGTTGAGCTTAAATGTGTGGAGTGGGTCTAGTCTGAAAATATGATGAAAAGTGGCCTACAAGGTATGTTGTGTGGAAGTTGTTGGATCCAGTATGAAAATTGATGAAACGTGGTCCGCAGTGGTGCTGAGGGTCGAAGCCTTCAGTGAGGGGGTTGTAGCTCCCTTCCAGTGGTAGCTGGTAAATGAGAGCAGGGGGTAGTAGCTCCCTTCCAGGAGAGGCTGGTAAACGAGAGCAGGGGGTAGTAGCTTCCTTTCCAAGAGAGGCCGGTAAACGAGAGTAGGGGTAGTATCCTCTGCAGAGGCCGGGTGTAAACGAGAGCAAAGGGGTAGTAGCTCCTTACAGAGAGGCTTTAAACGAGAAACGGGGGTAGTAGTAGCTCCTCTCCAGAGAGGGTGGTAAACGAGATTGTGGGGTTGGAGCTCCCTTCCGCAGTGGCTAGAGAATGAGAGAAGGTTGCATCCTTCTCGCAAGTGGGTGCCCGCGTGCCGGCATGAGTCTCAAGGCCAAGACAAAATTGTAAGAAGTTTTCTTTATAATAAATATTGAAGACAGAGATGACAGCAGCGGTGGTTTTCTCCCGAATTGGGTTTCCACCTTAAATACTGGTGTTCATGTGTGTTGCTTATGTGTGATGGTTTATTCTGTTATTACTGCACATGCTTACTGCTTACTAAACATCTGATGAATGAATGATGCAATGATCTAAGTAAATAATTAAATGCATAATAAGATCTCTGGACATAAGAAAGTTTTCTTAAGGATATCCGCGTGTATATGCGAGTTGGGTTCAGTAAAGTAACGTATGGTTTTAAGAGAAAGAAAAAGTGAAAAGTTTTTTAGTCAGCTCTAAATACTGATTCAACCCCCCCCTCTCAGTATTTTTCCCAACAATTGGTATCAAAGCAGGTCCTTCTGCAGAAGCTTGATCGCTTGAAGGAGATCCGTCGCAATGGGAAGTCATGAAGGAGTATTTTCTATAAGGCCACCTCTATTCAATGGAAGTAATCTATTATTCTGGAAGATACGAACAAAAGCATATTTGCAAAGTCTTGGTGCAGAAGTATGGGCAATCGTGGAAGAAGGTTATCAGTATCCGGCAATTATTCCTACTGATGCAGCAGAAAGGAATAAATATGAAATCAATGCCAAAGCAGTCAATGTTTTATTAGGAAGCATGTCTGAATCAGAATTTGTTAAAGTGATGTAGCTAAATTCAGCAAAAGAAATATGGGACAAAATCATTCAAAGCTATGAAGGAGATACAAAGGTAAAAAGTGCAAAACTCCAAACTCTCAGAATTGAATATGAAAATTTAAGGATGCATAGTGATGAGAGTATTTCCAGTTTCTTTTTACGTCTAGATGAAGTGTCAAATGAGGATGAAGAAGATTCTGACCAAGATCTGCAAGTGCTCATGGCATCTACCATGGATGATGATAATTTCACGAAGGGAAGGAAGCAAAAGAAGAGGGCTACTCAAGGAAAGAAGATATCTTAGAAATCATGTACGGCAGAAAATGAAGATGATGCAAAAGGTATTAATCCTTGTTCTTGTGATTCACTTCCTTATGCAAGTAATGATGAAGATAGTGAAAATGATAGTGAAAGTAACAGTATGGGTCTAGAAGCAAATCTCAAGATTAATGTTGAAGATCCCTATGCTTACTTTTCTGGTCACACAAGATGTTATGCTTGTAACAAGTATGGACATCTAGAAAAAGAATGTAGGATGAATAGATCTGAAAAATTGGATAATTTCCAGCACACAATAAGAAATTTCAGGCAAAGATGGAAAAAGGAGGACCGGTCAAAAACGTAGGGGATAATAATCCTACTGCAGTCTTCTGCTTCTAAATCTTACTTCTCATAATGACTGCAGGAGTGATGTGAGATAGATTATAGGAATCAATAATGTATCATCACAAGGGGAGCAATATATGGTGATTCCCATGGTTGGTTTGGTAATTTTGGTTGTGTTCATTTCTAATAGTGCATCTAATGTGACAACAGAAGACGTGTACAGAATGTATAAATCCAGGAGAAAATGGAGCTGTGAAATTTTCAATATTTCACTTTTCATATGCGGGTTTCATGACTAAATACGCATATACACGCGAGTTCCATTGGAGATAGAAGCGTATGTTTTTCTGATAAGAAAAATAGTGAGTTAGCTCAAGGACAGGAGCACAGTTTCAGGGGGAGCATTAGCCTTATTGAGAGTAATGCATTGTTGGCATTATGATGGTTCTAAAATATGATCTCTCTCTTGAGGTCTTTTTGGTATTGGTTATAAAAAGTCATATTTGTAATTTGATGAAAAGGTTATGTTGAGACCTATGATGTAAATTGTTATATTCAGTCATGTAAGGACTTCTTCAAATGTGTAAACCCACTTGGTTGGGTACTTGAGTCACATATGTAAATCCACTTGGTTGGATCATTAATGTAAGTATGAGTCCTTGGTGATAGGAAAGGTCATAGAGTCATGTAATTCATTGAAAAATATGTTTGAAGATTTAGCGTGAACTCGGGGGGAGCATGGTAACTTCAGTGCACATCATATCTACAGAGCTCTTCTTTCTACAAGAGAAGAAAAACCTTGTTTTGGTTTTGATCCACCCTTTTCCCTTGATGTCAAAGGGGGAGAGTATCATGGTTTTTGAATAATGGTTATAATCAATGTATCTATCTGTTGTGGTGATCAAACACCATCATGGTTGCCATCAAGTCCAAAGGGGGAGATTGTTGGCAATATGATGCAATGTGTTGTCCTTGATGGCAACCTACTTGATGAAGTTGTCCTTGATGGAAACCTACTTGATAAGTTTCATTTTGATAGCAACCTATTTGTTAAAGATGTAAAAATGATGTATCTACAGATCAGTTCAGAAGTAGTAGAAAAAGGAATTCCAGTAAGTGCCAGAGTAATGATGAATAAGATATGTCACAAAACATACGCGGGTTTGTAAAGGAAAAGTAGCGTATGTACACGTAAAAGTACATACCAAGTAGTGTATGCCTATTTGTGCTCTAAATTTATAAAACCAGGGGACATGACCATGGTATTGGCCCACTGTATTAAGCGCTGGATTATCTATTTGATCCCGTCCAAGAATACCATCAGCGGTTGAGTGGTTTTGACTCATGGTATTGACAAAGGCTAAATCTATATAAGGAGAAGAATATCATAGTGCAAGAGTGTGCATAGGTCTGGGTTTTAATGAATACTTCACTCTGAAGTATATCTGCATGGAAGGGCAGCAATTTATTGATTGATCTGAATTAATAATGCACCTATGAAGAAAATGATGAAGAGGGATCTCTAGATCTGAAATGACTATGTATTTTCTAGATCTATTTATGGAATGTTTAGATCTGAGATGTGGCGAATATTTTCTGAAGTGAAGGGTAAGATCTAAGCTATTTATCTGTTCTGAAGAGTTGCGCAGCCCTACAGTGTTTGCAGATCTATATGCAGGTTCGTGGCAGAGAAAGTGCGTATATATGCGGGTTGGTTTCAGCAAAAGCACGTATGGAATATGAGGTCAGTTCTGAAATATGTGTAGATGTATACGCAGGTTTGTCTCTGTGAAAGAGCGTATATACGCAGGTTCAGTGAAGTAAAAGCGCGTATGGAATCTAGGGTTTTGTTGAAGTGTGTGGAATCAAATGTCTGATCTGTTTTTCTATTTTACTGTTATCTGTAAATGATGTATTCATACAGATCTGGGCTGTTTGAATGTTGATTATGCTGTTGATTATGTTGATTAAAGATTAAATTGTTGGTTGATTGGGTGATGATTCAATGAATGAATTGATGGGGTTATAAGTTTCAGATTGTTGTATGTTGAGCTTAAATGTGTGGAGTGGGTCCAGTCTGAAAATCTAATGAAAAGTGGCCTACAAGGTATGTTGTGTGGAAGCTGTTGGATCCAGTATGAAAATTGATGAAACGTGGTCCGCAATGGTGCTGAGGGTCGAAGCCTTCAGTGAGGAGGTTGTAGCTCCCTTCCAGTGGTAGCTGGTAAATGAGAGCAGGGGGTAGTAGCTCCCTTCCAGGAGAGGCTGGTAAACAAGAGCAGGGGGTAGTAGCTCCCTTCCAGGAGAGGCTGGTAAATGAGAGAAGGGGGTAGTAGCTCCCTTCCAGGAGAGGCTGGTAAACGAGAGCAGTGGGTAGTAGCTCCCTTCCAGGAGAGGCTGGTAAATGAGAGTAGGGGGTAGTAGCTCCCTTCCAGGAGAGGCTAGTAAACGAGATCAGGGGGTTGGAGCTCCCTTCCAGTAGTGGCTGGAGAACGAGAGAAGGTTGCAGCCTTCTGCAGGTGGGTGCCTGCGTGTTGGTATGAGTCTGTGCTAGTACAAAATTTTAAGAAGTTTTATTTATAATAAATATCGAAGACAGAGACGACATCAGCGGTGGTTTTCTCCCGAATTGGGTTTCCACCTTAAATACTGGTGTTCATGTGTGTTTCTTATGTGTGATGGTTTATTCGGTTATTACTGCACATGCTTACTGCTTACTAAACATCTAATGAATGAATGATGCAATGATCTAAGTAAAGAATTAATTGCATAATAAGATCTCTGGACATACACAACTTTTCTTAAGGATATCTGCGTGTATATGCGAGTTGGGTTCAGTAAAGTAGCGTATGTTTTTAAGAGAAAGAAAAAGTAAAAACTTTTCAGTCAGCACTAAATATTGATTCACCCCCCCCTCTCAGTATTTTTCCCAACAATTCAGACATCATATGGTTGTGAAAATTCTTCCCATGATCCGTAACTATAGCTTGTGGGACCCCAAACCGTGTAATAACATGGTTGAAGAAAAACAATTTAGTTGTTTGTCCTGTGTTATTAAATGTAAGCATCGCTTCGGCCTATTAGGTAAAATAGTCAACTGGGACAATAATATAACCATGCCCCCTGGACGAAGGAGGGTTATAGGTCATGAAATCAATACCCCATTTAATAAATGGTCTAGCAGAGACAACAGGATGCATTGGCACTGGCGGTTTGTGGATTTTACGATAAAAAATCTGGCATGCATGACAACTTCTGACTGCGAGGATGCAATCTCAAAAAATAGTAGGCCAAAAGTAACCGATGCAGAATATCTTCTGTGCGGTAGCATATCCAGATAAGTTTCCACCACAAGCCCTAGTATGACTATCATTTAACACTTTTTCGGCCTCCTCATGAGTGGGGCATCTCCTTAAAATGGTATCGACACCACGGCGATAAAGTGTATCGCCAACGATCAGATAATATTTGGTTTGGTATCAAATACGTCGCTGATCAGAGCAAGAGGTATTAGGGCGAAAATTTTGGGTTTGGAGATAAATGATGAAATCCCCATACCAAGGATCAGATGATCCGATCAGAAACAGAGACTCATCTGGAATAGACGGTTCCGACGTAGTAGGAGTACTATCAGAGGGAAGGTCACAAAGAAGCTCAGCCAAAACTAAAGACTTCTTTCACTTGGATTTGATGAATTCCAAATCAAATTCCTACAAAATGACAATCCATTTTGAATATTCCCCCCCCAGCAATTGACGTGATAAGATGTAAGTCATGGGGTTGCAATATGAAACTATTGTTGTTTTTTGGAGTAGGATATAATGGCGAAATCTTTGGACAGCTTGAACAGATTTGAAGGCAAGATTTTCCACGTACGAGTACTTAACTTCCGTATCACTGAAATTACGACTCAAATAATAGGTTGGATGTTCAATTCCATCTTCTACTTGGACCAAAACCATAGTGATGGTCGTTTCAGCTGTGACGATATATAGGAAATAATCGTTTTGATAATTTGGAGGATACATTAATGATGCTCAGACAAGATGGTCCTTGAAAACATCAAAAGAAGCTTGCGCAACTTGGTCCCAATGGAAGGGCACCCCCTTTTTCAATAATCGAGTAAATCCTTTAGCCATTTCGGCGTAGTTTGGAATGAACCTTCTCAAGAAGTTAGCCTTTCCTTGAAGTTTTTGTATCTGAAGTAAGTTTGATGGTGCAGGCAAATCAAGAATGGCCTGAACCTTCAGTGGGTCTATTCGAATTCCTTCTCTTGAGACTACGAATCTGAGCAATCAACCAGTACCAAAACAAAACACACATTTATTATGGATTGAGGCATATCTTGTAGTGTCGACATCGTAAGAAAATGGCTCTCAAATGCATCAGGTGATCAGTCCAATTTCGTGAATGGGTTGGTAAATCATCTAGATATGGTTGAACAATGTGTTTGATGTCATTGAAAGCATAATCCATTGCTCTCTGAAAAGTTTCCCCAGCGTTCTTTAAACCAAACAGAAGTTTCTAATATGTGAATGTGCCCCAGGGACAAATGAATGTTGTCTTATGTTGGTCAACTGGGCGGATATTGATTTGTTTGTATCCGGAAAATCCATCCATGAAAGAACATATTTCACATCCAGCACAATCGTCAATAATCTGGTCGATAAAGGGAGTAGGATAGTTGTCTTTTGGACAAGCATGATTAACATCCAGATAATTGACACACACTCTAATGGTTCCTTGTTTTTTCATAACAGGAACGATATTGGAAACCCACTCAGTTAGCAGAACAGGGTAAATGAAACCAGCATGCAAAAATTTTTCAACTTCTGCTTTGATGGAAGCGGCTTTCTTTGGATGAACAGGACGAAGTCGTTGATGCACTAGTTTGACATCAGGCTACATATTAATAGTGTGTTCAATTATACTAGTATCTATGCCTAGAATTTCCTCATAAGACCAAGCGAATACGTCACGAAATTCACGAAAAAGAGAGTGATATGAATCGAGTTCTGATGGAGAACAAGATACACCGACATGAATATTTTCTACAATGCCAGGTTTGGTCAAAATATCGATAGAAATCATTTCTTCGATATTTGATAAGTTTCACTCAGAATCGATTGCATTAATTGGAAAAGAATTCGAAAAGAAATTTTGAATGGATGGGTGATATAGTTCACTGAAATTATTTTTTTCATAATTTGGAAGATGGGAACGATGATGATAATCTTCACATGGTTCTCCGTCTGACATCATAGCTTCCAAAATATTTTCATCTGTCAAAAATTTTGAGGAAAATGGATCAGATGGAGTACCAAAACCTAAGGAACGATCAACCCAGACACTCGGCGACGCTGATTTCAGATTTGCAACCCAAGCCAAATAGATTGATTGTTATGCCAACTCAATAGGGCTGGGTGGTCAAACATCATCCAACGTAGAAATTTCAGAATCACCCGTACTCTTCCTTAAGCCAGATAGAGTGGAAGAGATCATGTAGTAGGTCTCTATACTTGTAATTTTTGCTAACGTTGCAGGCGGCGGTAATGCAAAGGTTTCCATAAGAGTGGAATCCTTTAAGAATACTACACCAATGTTCTAGATTTCTAGTTGGTTTAAGTAAACAAACAGAACACTTCCAGTTACCTATGAAGCAGAGGCAAAAAAGGATAATTGATTAATGACTGTGATTGTACCTTTATGTGGAAAGGAAATGATTCTAAAGTATGTAGAAACAATGGCAGTCATTGCATATACCCATGGTCTTCCAAGTAAAATATTATAGTCAAGGGGACTGTCAACAACCTCAACATTAATATTCACTGTTTTTCCCCATAATTCAACATGCAGGTTATTGATAATGCCACAAGGTTTATATGTTCTTCCATCAAAATCCTTTAACGTCATTGATGATTGTGATAATCGCAACGATCCAAGTGACTTCCAACAGTTTAGAGACATTATGCACGTAGATGATCCCTCATCAATAATAGCACAATGAACAAGGTGATTGAGAACATTTACTTGGATGGAGAATGCCAATTCTGCTGGTAGCTACGGCACATAGCCCATATGATTAAAGACGAAAAGATTAGAATCAGATGGATCAATTCCACCAATGGCTGACAATAAATCCTGCTTCTGGGAGGTAAAATTTTGTAATACCTCAAGAGCAGAAATAGCTGAAGGGGATTGAGCCAAATCTTCAACTATATTATAATTTTGTGTAGCTCTTGCTTGAGGATTATATGTCGATTTATGAATACTCCCTTTGGTGGCTTAATTGTCAATTCAGGAATAACAGTAGGTGGTACTAATTCAGTAGATGGATTCGTTGTCGAGGTAGTAGGTTGATCAGTGGCCAGACTACCATACTCTTTATTCCGCATCGACACCAAAATATCTTGTGAAGGTTTTGTAGTGGACAACATTAACACTTGGGAACTAGGAGCTAGATCCGTAGCAACCAAATTAGTGTCTGGATTTGGAAATGGGTCTGTCAACACAGCTGATGCATTTCAAGTCTTGATGATTTTTGAGACTTCAACATGGTGAGGACAATCCCTAAAAAAAATTTCCTCGTTACAAATTATGCATGGATAACGAGGTTTCTGTGGTCCTGACAGTTGATCAGATGATCTTTCCTGTGGGTTAGAAGTTTTTTTTTTCTTTGATTTCCCCTTTTTTTACTTCTTGGTTTCTTGTTACTTTTTCCTTTGTTAAATGACACGGCATTAATTTCGGAAGTAGGAGCAGGGTCAGATGCAGTAGCGTGGTGTGTGTTTGCAGTGCCTATCAAGCCGTCTCCGACATGAGAGTCCCTTATTTGAGGAGGAACATTGAAATTAGATCGCAGCGCATTAGGAATTTTCTCATAGAGCGTGCCATACTGAGTGTAAATCAAGTCTAAACACTGGGCATGAGCGATGACTTGCTCTTCTGTGACGGCGCCACCTTTAGCCACATCTTCAGTTATTTATGGTAATAGGGACTTAATGAACCATTCAGCAAGGAGCTGATCAGGAAAAAATTTCTTAACCATTCGTCGACGGCGACGCCACTCATGAATATCATCTGAAATGTGAGTAGCATTAGTTTGTTTGAAGTTGGTCAAGAGTTTCGTTCCAGTTTCGTATCTAATCGGTAACTGGAAATGAGTCAAAAAGATAGTAGCTAAGGTAGTGAAATTCTCAAAAGAAGCTCTAGGTAATTCAATATACCATTTAGCAGCTGGACCTGTAAGCGTACGCAGGAAAAGACGTAGTGGAACAGAATCATCATTCAGGGAATTTGATGAACACCATAAATGATAAGTCATAACATGAGTCGACGGATCTTCTCCAGGGTTTCCATTTAATTTAGGAATATCGGAGGGTAATTTATGAGGTATCCCCAGCCACCAAGGAGCATAATTGATAGGATCATTGGTTAACCAGTTTAAATATGGTAATTCCATGGTTGCAACAAAAGGCAATTATCTATTAAGGTCAGGTTGAGCATAGCCAGGATAAGATGGAATTACTTGAGCAACAGGTCTTTGAGCACCAGCATATGGAATCTATTGTTGGTAACCTAGATAGGGGTTGTTTTGCATAGCAAACGCTTGAGAATTTTGTGACCAAAACCTGGATATGATACTTGTTGAAATGAAGTTTGAGGAATTTGTGCCTGTGGCTACCAAGGGGTATGTCCACCAATGTTATAACCCAAATTAGTATAAGTTGGATTTGGTTGATATGTATAACCAAGTTTCGTTTCTGACATCCCATAAAATGGTACACCATCTTGTGAATAAATAATTCCTAATACAGGTTGTTGTAAATTAACCAAAGGATTTTGAGTCTGTGGACCCAACATTTGATGATATTGAGTTGAAGAACTCGCCTGATAAGGTTGATGTACAATATTTTGATTTTTTAACAGGGGTATAGATGTATTAACAAGTGGTAATGAAGTGGGTGTAACAGGTTGAAACGGTTGATACGATTTTACAACCGTTTGTGGTTATGTTAGCCACCTATAAAAAGTTGTAATATCAAATGGTGGCTAAATTATTTTTTAGCCTTTAAGAAATAATTCATGTCCAAATTGTTAGTTCTTAAAGTCTTATGAAGATATTTTTCCTTTGAAATAATCTTCACTGTTGTTTCCCTCATAAATCCTAAAGAATCTATTTTTTGTCAAGAGCAAGACTGCTTAAAACCCCATTTTACCTTCATTTTACTCCTCCTTCCACTCATAAAAAAATTCCATTTTTCACCCCTTTTTCCCCCATAAAACCCTCTAAAAACCCTTCATTTGGCTTCCAAATCAACCAAAACCCATTTTAGACCTTTTATCTGCCACTCATTTGGTTTAAAAATGCCTTCATTTGCCTACCGGAACCCCTAGATTGGTTTAAAAAAATTCTATTTTCTAGGCCTAAAACAGTCTAAACGCGCTATAATATTCTTAAGCCCTCGAGGGCTTATTTTCTTGGCACCTGTCCTCATAAGACTTACAACCCTGCAGTCGGGCGCTAAAAGGTCCTAAACCCTATCATAACCCCTCATTTCCTTTATTCCTTTGTATTTCCATATTCCTGCTGTGTAAATGTTGAAAAGGAATAAGGACCGTTGATCTCTGCAGATCAACGGCCCTGGGCTACCCGATCTCAGCCTTACCCTTTCCATTGCCTTTTTCCTCTTTTCATTTTTTCCACCCCATCTCTTAATCTGCACCATCCGATCGCAAGATCCAACGATCGCGTAGCCACGCAATAAGCCCTATTTTCACCTTTTAACCCGCCCGCTACATGACAAGATGCCTTACGTCATCCTGGACCCCACTACTCCACTCATCTGCATAGCTTTCCCCGTCGTGTGTGATCCGCACCGTCGGATCTACACCCATTCATTCAACGGCCAGAGTTCTGTTTCACGTTTTTTTTGCGCATTTAGTTTAACACCGAAAAAAAACATGAAATAGGCGGTATTGAAGGAACGCGTGTCAGCAAGTTTGTGGAATCAAGTTGTTTTTGGAAAAAATTTGAAACCGCCCCAACGCTGTGTGAAAACCATTTTGGTTTTCTACCTTACCACTTTTCTCCACAACATCGACTTTTCAGTTTTTAATCTTGGCTGTTGGTTATTCTCATCTGACGGCTTATATTACATTTCTACCCCAAGTCTTTTTCCCTTCATCGTTTTCCCAAATGTTTTCACCAAATGATCTCGGTAGTCAGATATTCTAAACCGACGGTTCCAATTCAACCTCGCCCTCATTTCAATTTTCACCTTATTTTCTCCAAAACATCTCATCGATTGATCCCAACCATCGGATATTCTAATCCGACGGCTCTCATTACACTTCATCTCCAATTCATTTACCCTCCATCTATTCTCCGAAAGGTTTCATCGCCTGATCTCCGCCGTTCGTCCTTTTAATCCAACGACCCGGAATTAATTTTATTGCCATTCATGTTTCCCCACCATCTAACCTCCTAAATGATTTCATCAAGAGATTATAGCCGTTGATCAATCCAAATCAATGGCTCCGATTTAATCTCACTCCCAAACCGCCCAAAGCTGCCTTAACCTATTTTTCACGGGATTTTCTTAACTTTGTGTGTTTTTCGCAGTTTTAAAGGGTTTTTCCCACAGTTTTAAAAAGAAATGAAAGGCCAGGGATGACAATCCACAGGCACTTATCCACGAAGAAAAGGGATCTGCAAGGTTTCAAACTGTGATTTTACCGATGTCTCATAAACATTGGTGATATCCTGAAACCTTCTGCGCACCTGCAACACAGTAAAACATAGAAGACATCAATCGAACAAAGAGTATCAGTGTCAAAGGATAAAATCAAAGCAGAAATGGAGAATTAATAATTTTAAAGGGATTAAGGCACAAACTCAAGAAATCAAAGGCCTAATCCACAGAGGTAAAGACAGTGTTAAAGGATAAAGACCTGAAGAGGAAGATCAGGGGCTGATTAAGCCTAAAACACAGATAAAGAACAGATTCAGGTGTTTTAAGGTAAAACAAAGGAATATCAGCTAAAGGACACCTCGGAGCCTCATAAAAGAGGCTAATTGAATTCTCTCCAACTACCAAAGAGCCACCTGTTGCTTCCATGAATCAACAGAAGGCATAGTTATTGCCTATTCAGAAGATATTTTCCTAAAAATAGCTGAACAGTTACTTCAAACAAAAGAACTTATTTAAAACTGTCAGTGAAGTTATTGAAAGGATAAGAAATAACCTTAAAGTCAATCTTCTCATCCACTAAGCCTAAAAAACTGAAAACAGAGTTATGAGACAGAGTAATAGATAGAATGCATTCTTGCCTTATGCCTTGCATGGTTTTCAAGGCTAGGAATTGCATTAAGTGTAGAATTAATGATACTTGAACCCTAGAAACTATTCCACCTCCTCATTTCCTTATAAAATCTCCTTGAGGAGCACATTGTAAAAGTTGGTCTCTGGATATCTATTGCATGTAAATAGTTTTCTGAAGTTGCTGAAGTTCTGTAAATAATGGGAGAAAACTAGGTTGAGAAGAGAAAGTTTTCTGAGTTGTTAAGACCTTTTGGACTTGAAGAATGTACTGATTTGAACATCAATATACGAGTCAAATTCCATGGGATCCTGGTCTACATTAATGGTGATGTTTTTCTTATTGTAAATTGTCTTCTTTCATGTTTTTCATACTGTCCATTTTTCTCTGATAAAGAACAACAAATATATAGCTAGGATTTACCCTTAAAAGTACCCTACTCTCACTGATAAGCTTGATCTCTATGTTTTCCTCCTTTGTGTATTTAAGAATGATTTAATACAGTCTAAACCAGGTAAGGAATGTTGGTGAGCCCATGTCTTACTGTCTAAACTTTAAACATGGCTCTTGAATGATATTTTCATTCCATGCTAAGTAGAGTTGGACTAGGAAAGTTTATGGTTTGCCCTGTCTTCTAGTTCTTTCTCCAAAGGTTGTTTGAAGGTTTCCCTAAGAGCATGCTAAAGCAAGCTTTGATTTTAATGCATCTTGCTTGATCGTAAGCTCCACTTTTTTTACTTATATGTTTTCATCCTTTCTGAAAGTAGTCATGTGGATTACTGGATTGTTTGTCTGATAAGTTAGCTTTAATAAAAGCTTGTCCAAAGAAGTTTATGGTTAGCCCTGTCCTTTGGTTGGTTTCAAACAACTGCTTTGAAAGGCTTTTTCTTGTTTGGAAATTTGATAAATCCTTGTTGAAATTATTGGCTTCTTCCACCTTCACAACACTTTTAATGTTCCATTCCATCATTTAATCTTAAAGGATCTTGAGATGTAGATGACTTGCCCCATGGTAACCTTTGTAGACTTTTTGTTTCAATTAAATCCTCTATGACTCCATAGCCCAACGGATTGAAGTTGCTTCTTGCCTATCTTATTAGCTGAACCATTCTTTCACCTACTTACACCTTCACCCTTCATTTAGACTTCCTTCACCTTCATTATATCTTTGCCCAACCAAAACAAACAAAAACCTTGTTCTTCATAACTAGCCTAATATCACATTTCATACCTTCAAAGATAAATCAATCTTTGCACTAATAAGAGAGATCCCTCTCTAGATTCAGGAGGGCTAGATCCTAGAATCCCAAAGTGGTTCATATGTAGGCTTTGCAGTTTGTATTTGCCAATCTTGCAAATAACAAAGACCCTAACATTCTGGTGACTTCGCTGGGGACTTCTGAGTAAAATCTTTAAAACACAAAACTCAGAATTCAGTGCAGTATAAGTAGCTCTCTTCAAGCACTACCAATCATGTTGGTAATCATCATAGGACTTATTCGAATCAGTGACAAACTAAGTAACCCTTAGGATTCTCATAGGCCTTATCAAACCTTGAAGTAATCAGCTAGCTAAGCCATAAGAGTAAACTCTGTTTGTCTCATCACCATAGCTAAGTGTTGAAATAGATTTAGGACACTCTCATAACCCATAGGACTGAAAGGAACTCATAAAACCCAAAACTATTTCAGATTGGTATTCATAATAAACAATGGTGGTGGACCATAAAACATTTTACCTCCAAAAAAAGCTAAAACTTTCCACCTGGTGACTCCACTGGCCTCCAGTAGGCCTATTACCCCTCCTGTCTTTGTAGACTCCTTTGGGAATACATTGAGTAAACCCAATCATACTGTTGGTGGACAGAAAAATTTAAATCATCCACTTGGTGACTCCACACTCTACAACTCTCAGAAGACCAAATGACTCCACTGGTAGAAGACTCTGAACTGGTTAACCAGACACAATGACCTCTTTCCTGATTTACAAACATGATTCCAAGGATACAACGAAGATATGCCCCAATGAAGAGAGATCATATCCCTGGGTTTCCACATAAAATGCCCCAAGTGAATTGGGATGATAACCTTCTTGTCTTTCAGGGTGAAAAGTTTGATAACCCATTGTTACATCTTATCGAATTTCACATACATGTGTGGAGGTTAAAGGTTGAATGGCATGAAGACTGCCTAATGAAAATGTTAATGTTAAAATTAGAAGGAAAAGCTAGGGATTGGTATGAATGGTTGAAGTCTAGTAGTTTGTTTTCTTTAAAAGACCTTGAATATATGTTTTATGAGAACTATAAAGGAAACACTACATCATTATCATGGGGTGAAATACATTATGATCCATTACAAAACATCACCCAACACATTATAGACAATGATAAGGATTTGGAAAAAATACATCCTGAATATCTTTTAACAGCCATTCATGAGTTTAATATCTTATTGAAAATTTTTAAGAATATAGATGAATCAGTTGAGGAAGAGAGGAAGAAATCAATCAAGGAGCAGAAGAAATTCCTCAAGAGATTCCTGCAATCATGAACAATAATTCACCATCCCTTATAGCTGAGGCTCAAGAAGAAATCCAGCCTCAAAATCAGTCTTCACAAGAGACAGAGAACTACTGTACTCGTGTTCAAAGGAACATAGAAACATCTTCCCCTTTGATAGAAAAAGAGATAGATCAGACTATTAATAAACAGCTAGTCTTTGAAAATTTTTGCAAAACAATAAGCCACTTGGAAAACACAGAACCTGAAATAGAGGAAAAACCAATACATATGGAAACTCTCCCTCTATGTTATAACTCATTTTAGATTTTAAGAGGAGAGTGGCATCCTGTTAATGTAGAAGAAACAACTCATGAACCTTCTATTCAAATTGGTCATCATAACAATCATGAGGAATTGTTTGAAACAGAAGTAGATCAGGGAATAGTGGAAAATCCTCAAATTTTCCCTTCAAGCACAAGTCTTGATTCACTAGAAGAGGCTTAAGAAGATATCCATCCTCAAGACCAGTTAACCCAAGAGAAGAAAGTTTGTTGTACTTCTATCTATAAGGAAATCTCTCCTTTGACAGAAGAAGAAATTGATCAGATACTAAACAACCAGCTACCCTCCAAACCTTCATTTGAACAAGACAATCATCAACATAGTGCCTACTCCATAGAACAACCCAATTGCACTCAAGACAGAGAGGATAGTAAGGAAATTAATGATAATGCTAAAACTAGTCCTCTTTGGAGTATGAACTTTGATGGGTCATGTACTAAAACCAGTGCAAGTGCAGGAATATGGCTTTATAATATAGAAAAAAAATATTCTAAAGCCTATTCATATAAATTGAATTTTCAATGCACAAGTAACATCATAGAGTATGAGGCACTTCTTTTAGGGTTGCACTTATTGAAGAAATTAGGAGCCCAGAGGATAACAGTTCATGGAAATGCAGAATTGGTAATTAAGCAAGTGAATGAAGAATGCATGGTTAAACATCCCAGACTTAGAGCCTATAAGGATGATGCCATGTATTTGTTAAAAAATTTTAAAGAATTCCAACTTACCCTTGTTCCTAAAGACCAAAACAGTTTTGCCAGTGGATTAGCTCTTGTTGCTAGTATATGTCTAAAACCTTGGGAAAGAAAACAATATGCAATTCAAGAAAAATTCAGACCAGTTGTCCCAAACAATAAAAGGTACTGGAAAGTCTTTTGGGAGGAAAAACAAATACAAGACTATCCTACTGAGGATATATTATCTTTTCAAGAGAAATCCTCTCCCATTGCTGATATCAATCTGTTATCCAAAGAACCTGAATTCACACTAGAAGCAAGCATAGATTTAGAGAAAGAAGAAATTTCACTGCTTATTGATTTGCAAGTTAAGGATGATGATGCTTCCAAGGAACATGCTGAAGGTGCAGTCCTCAAAGCTGATATCCTAGAGGCAGACAATCTACCAATTGTGGAGGGCAAAAAAGAAGAGAATTCTCATCTTTTCTTTGTTGATCCTATGGAAAAGTGTGTGGAGGTCCCAATTGGCTCAAATTCTCAAGCATGGATCCTTTGCAGGAGCCAAAGACATAAAATGTTGTCACCTCCTGTGACAGCCTTGATTTTAAAGATTAAAATTCACTATGTACTGTGGTTACCTCTGACTAGTAGCCAATTTCTCTATTCCTTTTTGTCACTACTCAACTGGCTACATTGGCACTATTCTATCATATGAAGCATGTAAATATTTCAAGAGTTATATTAGGTTAGATAGGAATGTCAATAAAGCTCAACTTTGAGCATTTAGTTAGTTGTTGATTTTTGTCTTGAAGAAAAAGAAAATTACAAAAACAATAGAGAATAGAAAAGAGGGCAGAATGAAAACAAGGTATAGCCCCATACCAAAAAAGAGAGAAAATGTCTAAAAGTGTGCAAGCTCGAATGCCACTCCTAAAAACACACTTCTAGTTAGTCATACAACCTAATCATGACTAATTAGTTTTCAATTTACTGCTGATAGGTTAGTGAATTAGATCTTCCAAACAACATAATCTTGGCTTATCAGTAAGATAGATTAGGATAGAAAACAAAGGTTCAAACAAGCTCAAATCTGAACCTATGAATCTCAAAAGAAAAATGGCTCTAATTAGATTAAAACTTGATCCAAAGAGAGAAAATAAACTGGTTCCAATATACTCAAAACTTGAACTAGGAAAGAAAGAAAGACAGCTCAAACAAATTTAAAAAACAGAGTTGAAGAAATAATGAAGGATGTTTTAGTTTTCAGATCTTAAGCCTTCAACATTTTGCTTTAATTTCTGCAAATAAAAATCTATGTGCAGCTTGTTTTATGCCATATATCTGCAGCAAGTCAAACTGCTTAATCTTGGCTTGGTTGCTTTTAAATTTTCTGTTTTAGAATTTAGAGAATAAAGCCTGTCAGACAGTCTAATCCTAACAGACAGTAGTTAGGTAGAGAAATTTATGAATTCAACTGCTTAATCTGAATTCATGGAGAAATAAGAGTAGACTTAGACTATTTTTATGTTTTCAAAAAGAATAAAATGCTGATGTTTAAGGTCTGCAAGTCCAAATGCACCTTCTAAAGAAAAAATGTTAGGTAGTAGGTTGTGTAGGTAGGTAGTTGTTTGGGGAAGAGTTTTTTCTACTGATATCAAATGTTCTAATCATCTTTCAAGCAGCTAATAAAAGAGGAGGAAAAGGTTGTCAAGGTGCAAAGCCACTGATCAGCATCTAGAGATGAATTTATGTGGTTCTTGACACCTCCAAAGGCGCTGCCATCCCAAGTTGGAGCCGCTGTTAGCCACCTATAAAAATTTGTCATATCAAATGGTGGCTAAATTCTTTTTTAGCCTTTAAGAAACAATTCATGTCCAAATTTTTAGTTCTTAAAGTCTTATGAAGATCTTTTTCCTTTGAAATAATCTTCACTGCTGTTTCCCTCATAAATCCTAAAGAATCTGCTATTTTCCAAGAGAAAGACTGCTTAAAACCCCATTTTCCCTTCATTTTACTCCTCCTTCCACTCATAAAAAAATTACATTTTTCACCCCTCTTTCCCCCATAAAACCCTCTAGAAACCCTTAATTTGGCTTCCAAATCAACCAAAACCCATTTTAGACCTTTTATCTACCACTCATTTGGTTTAAAAATGCCTTCATTTGCCTACCGGAACCCCTAGTTTGGTTTAAAAACACTGTTTTTTAGGCCTAAAATAGTCTAAACGTGTTATAATATTCTTAAGCCCCTGAGGGCTTATTTTCTTGGCACCTATCCTCATAAGACTTACAGCCCCACAGTCTGGTGCTAAAAGGTCCTAAACCCCGTCATAACCCCTCATTTCCTTTATTCCTTTGTATTTTCATATTCCCGTTGTATAAATGTTGAAAAGGAATAAGGACTGTTGATCTCTGTAGATCAACGACCCTGGGCCACCCGATCTTCGCCTTACCCTTTCCATTGCCTTTTTCCTCTTTTCATTTTTTCCGCCCCATCTCTTAATCTGCACCATCCGATCGCAAGATCCAACGATCGCGAAGCCACGCGATAATCCCTATTTTCACCTTTTAACCCGCCTGCTCACGACAAGATGCCTTACGTCATCCTGGACCCCACTACTCCACTCATCTGCACAGCTTTCCCCGTCGCATGTGATCTGCACCGTTGGATCTACACCCATTCATCCGACAGCCAGAGCTCTGTTTCGCGTTTTTTTTGCGCATGTAGTTTAACACCGAAAAAAAATGTGAAATAGGCAGTATTGAAGGGATGCGTGTCAGCAGGTTTTTGGTATCGCATTTTTTTTGGAAAAAATTTGAAACTGCCCCAACACTGCGTGGAAACCATTCTAGTTTTCAGCCTTATCGCTTTTCTCCATAGCATCAAATTTCCAGTTTTTAATCTTGGCTGTTGGTTATTCTCATCCGACAGCTTATATTACATTTCTACCCCAAGTCTTTTTCCCTTCATCGTTTTCCCAAATGCTTTCACCGAATGATCTCGGCCGTCGGATATTCTAAACCGACGGTTCCAATTCAACCTCACCCTCATTTCACTTTTCGCCTTATTTTCTCCAAAACATCCCATCGATTGATCCCAACCGTTGGATATTCTAATCCGACGGCTCTCATTACACTTCATCTCCAATTCATTTACCCTCCATCTACTCTCCGAAAGATTTCATCACCTGATCTCCATCGTTTGTCCTTTTAATCCGACAGCCCAGACTTAATTTTATCGCCATTCACGTTTCCCCACCATCTAACCTCCCAAATTATTTCATCAGGAGATCATAGCCGTTGATCAATCCAAATCGACGGCTCCGATTTAATCTCACTCCCAAGCCGCCCAAAGCTGCCTTAACCTATTTTTCACAGGATTTTCTTAACTTTGTGTGTTTTTTGCAAGTTATAAAGGGTTTTTCCCACAGTTTTAAAAAGAAATGAAAGGCCAGGGATGACGATCCACAGGCACTTATCCATGAAGAAAAGGGATCTGCAAGGTTTCAAACTGTGATTTTACCCATGTCTCATAAACATTGGTGATGTCTTGAAACCTTCTGCGTGCCTGCAACATAGTAAAACATAGAAGACATCAATCAAACAAAGAGTATCAGTGTCAAAGGATAAAATCAAAGAAGAAATGGAGAACTAATAATTTTAAACAGAGTTTAAAGGGATTAAGGCACAAACTCAAGAAATCAAAGGCCTAATCCACAGAGGTAAAGACAGTGTTAAAGGATAAAGACCTAAAGAGGAAGATCAGGGGCTGATTAAGCCTAAAACACAAATAAAGAACAGATTAAGGTGTTTTAAGGTAAAAAAAGGAATATCAGCCAAGGACACCTCAAAGCCTCATAAAAGAGGCTAATTGAATCCTCTCCAGCTACCAAAGAGCCACCTGTTGCTTCCATAAATCAACAGAAGGCATAGTTATTGCCTATTCAAAAGATATTTACCTAAAGACAGCTGAACAGTTATTTCAAACAAAAGAACTTATTTCAAACTGTCAGCGAAGTTATTGAAAGGATAAGAAAGAACCTTAAAGTCAATCTTCTCATTCACTAAGCCTAAAAAACTGAAAACAGAGTTATGAGATAGAGTAATAGATAGAATGCATTCATGTCTTATGCCTTGCATGGTTTTCAAGGCTAGGAATTGCATTAAGTGTAGAATTAATGATACTTGAACCCTAGAAACTCTTCCACCTCCTCATTTCCTTATAAAATCTCCTTGAGGAGCACATTGTAAAAGTTTGTCTCTGGATATCTGTTGCATGTAAATAGCTTTCTGAAGTTGCTGAAGCTCTGTAAATAATGGGAAAAAACTAGTTTGAGAAGAGAAAGTTTTCTAAGTTGTTAAGACCTTTTGGACTTGAAGATTGTACTGGTCTGAACATCAATATACGAGTCAAATTCCATGGGATCCTGGTCTACATTAATGGTGATGTTTTTCTTATTGTAAATTGTCTTCTTTCATGTTTTTCATACTGTCCATTTTTCTCTGATAAAGAACAGCGAATATAGAGCTAGGATTTACCCTTAAAAGTACCCTACTCTCACTGATAAGCTTTATCTCTATGTTTTCCTCCTTTGTGTATTTAAGAATGATTTAATACAATCTAAACCAGTTAAGGAATGTTGGTGAGCCCATGTCTTACTGTCTAAACTTTAAACATGGTTCTTGAATGATATTTTCATTCCATGCTAAGTAGAGTTGGACTAGGAAAGTTTATGGCTTGCCCTGTCTTCTAGTTCTTTCTCCAAAGGTTTTTTGAAGGTTTCCCTAAGAGTATGCTAAAGCAAGCTTTGATTTTAATCCATATTACTTGATCTTAAGCCGCACTTTGTTTACTTATATGTTTTCATCCTTTTTGAAAGTATTCATGTGGATTACTGGATTGTTTGTCTGATAAGTTAGCTTTAATAAAAGCTTGTCCAAAGAAGTTTATGGTTAGCCCTGTCCTTTGGTTGGTTTTAAACAGCTGCTTTGGAAGGATTTTTCTTGTTTGGAAAGTTGATAAATCCTTGTTGAAACTATTGGCTTCTTCCACCTTCACAACACTTTTAATGTTCCATTCCATCATTTAATCTTAAAGGATCTTGAGATGTAGATGACTTGCCCCATGGTAACCTTTGTAGACTTGTTGTTTCAATTAAATCCTCTATGACTCCACAGCCCAATGGATTGAAGCTGCTCCTTGCCTATCTTATTAGCTGAACCATTCTTTCACCTACTTACACCTTCACCCTTCATTTATACTTCCTTCACCTTCATTATATCTTTGCCCAACCAAAACAAACAAAAACCTTGTTCTTCATAACTAGCCTAATATCACATTTCATACCTTCAAAGATAAATCAATCTTTGCACTAATAAGAGAGATCCCTCTTTGGATTCAGGAGGGCTAGATCCTAGAATCCCAAAGTGGTTCATATGTAGGCTTTGTAGTTTGTATTTGCCAATCTTGCAAATTATAGAGACCCTAATAGGTTGGATAGGCAGAGTGGGCTGCCATTGACAAACATTCATGTCAACATTAGTTTGACCAAAAAGTGACTAAGTACATTCATATTGGGTGACAAAAGGTTTCCCCCCAGCATAAGGAGGATAATAAGTCGGAAAATATTGTTCCCTGAATGCTGGGAGTCCAGTTGATATGGTACTTAAAGGAATTGACCCATAAGGACCAACTTGATATTGCCCTGATTATGGATGTAATGAATCAAGTCGTTCAGTACTAACGATAGGACTACCAGTTAAAACACCAGATGATGACATTGGCAAAGACCATTAACGTGAAGATGCACCATAGAAAGTGCCAGATAATGATCTGCAACCTGTTGGGACCGAAGGGCCACTGTGAAAATATGACTCTGGTGATGTTGTAAACATCGACGGAGTAGCAAGGGTAGGAGCTGACTTAATTGGAACAACAGACCCAACCGAAGATGTTGGTTCAAACATGATTGTTTGAATAAATGTATACCCTTGAAAATCGACGGGAGATTGAGTGGAAATAGGATCAACAAAAGCAGATGGAAACGATTGAGGAAAAGACTGGTAAAGGTAAAGGTCTCCCCCAAAAAGGGTTGGACTTAAAGGTGTATTAGGTTGTGGGATTTCTTCAATCGCAATTAAACCAGGAGGAATAACTTCACCGTCAGGCCAAACATATATTTCAAACAGTTGATTGTGCGATATGGGAGTTTCAATAGCTACAGAAATTTGTGGAATGACCAAGGTAGGAACAACTTCCGGTTGTTCAACTTTAGGATTCAAAGACAGGAGTTGGATCAATTTGTGATTGAACAACGTCAGGTCCAAGAGGTATGGTCTGAACGATTGAATGGATTGTGACCACGGGTAGCTGTGAAGACTCTGTTTTGACAACAGTAGATGAACTGAGATGTGTGGAAACAATTTGAGCTAACTCTGGGTTAAAAGATGATGTTTCTCCAGAGGTACGAATTTTACTTGATTCGGAAGATCGTGATCACCTTCGCCTACCAGAAGTAACTTCCGGTGGTAAAGGTGGTTTTAAAGCTAATCTACGTGAACGACAGGGGATAGGATTTTGTTCTTCCACGATTATTAATTTATTTTAATCAAAAACAAATAAACAAAAAGAGGGTAATGCTAGGAAAAAGGGTTTACCAAGAAACTGTGAACTGCATAATACCTCCTGGCGAACCAAGAAGTACGGACAGGTAATCTCCTCGAATTTTGTGTTTTGTGTATCACAATTTCAAGGCGGCCGACTCAGTTCACTATGGATGGATAGCACCTAAAATTTTTCCTCCCAAATATACCCGAAGGTACATGGTCTGTGAAACCAGAGATTCTGGGTTCGATCCCCAGTGGAGTCGCCAATTTGTTGGGCCAGAATTGTAATCTACAGATAAATTACACTTCCCTAAACCGGTGCTAGTCTAGAACAACAAGTGAAAGACTATACAACTATTTATCCTAACTGAGAACAGATACACAAAGAGGATTGGAGGCTTACTTATTCAGTAACTTCCAAATGGCTCCTTCTATCGCTTCCACTGCAGCTTCAAATTCAAGCGGTTTGTGAGCTGAATGCTTCCTACAAGAAAGAACACTAAAACAACAGAATATGCAATAATACAGATATCTATTCAAGATAGTTAGCTAAATCAGTAAAGCATAAACCATATACATCAACTAAGATCTTCCAATATGGAAAATCAAAGCCAATACAAATGCATATAGGGAAAAATAAGAAGTACTCTTTATTGATGATAGAAGGAGAGGTTACAACCTAGTGACTAATTTGAAGTGACCTTCCAGCAGATTTCCCAAGCCTCATCACAGTATAAATCTCTCTAGTAGTAGCTTCACAAATCAAGCTCTCAATTGAAAATTCTCCAGCATTTCTCTACTCAAATTCTTCCTCCTAAAGCACTTAGATCTGTGCTCAATTTATAGATGAATTGTAGGTTGTTTTGCAATCAATAACTTTCTAGAAATAGGCAAGACATGTTTCCAATCATGTAGATGTCAAATGGACACTTGGATCCGAAGCTTGACACATGTGAACTCTTCTAGAAGGCACTGGCCAAGTGGAGATTCTGGAACAATGATAATTTCGCTCCCAATGTGACCAACGCACCTTTGAATGTCGGGAAGTGCTTTGCAAAGCAGCCTTGCATGGGGCTACCTGCATATGCAACACACTTAGGCCCCTTAGAGCCTGCGTTGGTGAGCTCTCATATGCTAAATATTAAGCTTCAAACCATGGAAACCTTTGCTTGATGAAAGTCTTGTTTGATTTGTCTTGTTTCTTTTCTTAGAGCATATAGCAACTGAAATGATAGGGAATGATAGACCCTTGATCATCGGTCCTAGAGATGATGCCCAGTTAAGCAGGTCATTTGGAATGGCACCCAAATTGACCTATAACAAGGGGTTTTATTTAAAAAGCACATGTAACTTATGTTTTAAAGTTACTTTATGTAATAGTGGTTCTCACCCATTATAAAAAATGAGTCACTTACCTTCTAAAGTTACTTTATCTTTTATTTAAGTTGCAGTATATTTGGTTATTAGTTCATAAAGTAATATTGTAAAAGTGACTCTCACTTATTTATAAAAGTGGGTCACATAAAGTAGTATTTTTTTCTTCTAAAAGTGAGCTTATTATATTAAGTTTGGAAAATGTGGGGAAGTTTTTTTTTTAAAGTACAACTTCATCATCAAATTTCAACCTATCACGTGACTACTTTGCATCTACTACAACTTTTCTTCAAAAATACATAACTTCTTCATCCACAGGCGATTTTCAAAGCCATTTTTTTTTAACCGGCCCAATTTTTCAAGACCTTTCCATTGGCGTAGTTAGTTTAAACCTTTTCAGCTTCAGTTTTAAAAAATAAAAAGTGCATGCCCGATTATTCTTAACAGCACCAATTATTTCCAATGGTTATCCTACATGGTAGACTTACTTAGAAGTAAAGGCTTTATAGAATAGCCTCAAGACTAGAATCTAAACCTACCAATGTAGATAAAAAGGCTAAATGGGAAAATAAACAAGATCAAGCACGAGGGTTGATAGGAATGCCCATTGCTCAAGATCTTAGATTTCATATCTAAGAAATTGACTCCCCTAATGAAGCTATGAAAAAGATAAATATTGTTTTTGGAATTAAAAATGAAATCAGAGCCCACCAACTTGAAAATGAGTTGCTTACCTTGGGCCCCAATAATTTCTCCTCTATTGAATATTTTTTGTCCAAATTCAAGGCCCTTAGACTTCTCTTAGAAGGTTGTAAGGTAAAAAATGAATATGGTAGTCTTATCTATTCCATTATTGCTAAGTTAGGCCCTACATGCTCTGTATTTGTTTCCACCTTCCATTCCACTATAGAAGCCCTCATTTCTCAAGGAATGCCCTACAAGTCCCCCTATTTTGATGTCTTTTGTGTTTCTTTGATAAGAGAATAAGAAAAACTCTTATACCTTGGTCTTATTAATACTGGAAACTCTTCTAAGAAAGCCTTAGAATCCCAACAACAACCATATCCAAAGAATCCTAAGAAGCAACGTCCTAAAAAGAATGGTCCTAAACCAAACAATGGCTTTTAGCAATCTCAGCTGCAAACTGAAAAAACAACTCAACAAACTGATAAGGAAAATAAAAACAAAGGGAAGAATACATATAGACATTGAAACTTTTGTAATCATGATGGCCACGTAGAGTCAAAATGTTCTAATATGGAAGCCTTCGAAGCAACAATGAATAAGCACAACATCCATTTGGATAACTCTTCAACTTCATCTTCGGGAATGGAACTTTCTGCATGTGGTTGTCAAGCATCAATGTCTGGTTATGCATTGAATGTATCTTCTTCTTCTTCTCATTCTCATGAGTAGCTCATTGATTATGGAGCCTCTTACCACATGGAAAAAAACAAAGCCATGTTTTCTTTTTTAAATGATTGTAACACCAAAAATATTTATGTTGGTGATGATAGATCTCTTAGTGTTGTAGGGTCTGGAACCATTCATCTAGATAATGGTCAGTTTAATGATTTATTATGTGTTCCTACCTTGTCCTGCAACCTTCTCTCTGTTTATCAGATAACGCATTCAGGTGAAGGGAAAATAGTAGAATTCTCACCTCATGATGTTGCAATTAAGGACCTAAGAGATTCTAGACATATTTAGCAACTGGCATTGCTAATGATTCCACAAGGTTGTATAAGTTTGACAAATTTGGGTCATCATGTCTTCCCTCCATTTTTGTTGCTCATAATGATGAAGTAAGCAAACTTTGACACGAGCGATTTGGTCACTTCAACTATCGTCTCTTCAAACTCTATGTAAATAAAATATGGTGGCAGGTCTTCCTATGATATATTTCAAAGATGGTGTTTGTTCTGGTTGTGTACTCAGAAAACATCATCAGGATAGTTTTGACAAATGTGCCTCTTGGCATGCTTCAACCCCTTGCAGCTTCTGCACAGTGATTTAAGCGGTCCACTCCCAGTTGTTTCTTTCTATAGCTACAAGTACTTCTTAACTTTCATTGATGATTTTTCAAAACTTACTTGGGTATACTTATTAAAACTCGAGATTGAAATATTTAACATGTTCTTGGCCTTTAAGGCCTTTTTTGAGAAACAATCTTGACATCACATTCTTAAGTTAAGATCTGATAATGGAGGGGAATATTTTAGCAAAAAATTTATCAAATTTTGCATTGAGCATGACATTCAACTGCAACATACTGTTCCATATACTCCACAACAAAATGATGTAGCTGAAAGGAAGAATCACACTTTAAAAGACATGGCTAATTATATACTTCAATCTAAAGGACTTAGTCTTAATTTTTGGGCAGAAGCAATTAATTGTGAAAATTACATAGTAAATCGCACTCCTACTAAGGTTTTAAGGAATATCACTCCAGAAGAAGCCTGGAGCTAAATCAAACCTGATGTAAGTCACTTTCGTGTTTTTGGAAGTGAAGCTTGGGCCCATATTCCCGATGAGAAACATAAAGCCTTAGAACCTAAGAGTGAAAAATACATTTTTTTTGGATATTCTGAAGATTTCAAAGGATATATACTTCTTCAACCCAAAGCCAAAAATGTAATCATTAGAAGAGATGTAAAATTTGATGAAAATATATCGACTTGTGAACCTAGTTCGATGGGTGCGCCAGCTTTGGCCTACAAGCCTAATTTTGCATATGTGCCACCTCTCTCTCTCTCTCTCTTCTGCTTCTCACAACATTTATTCTACTTTGGATGATGACAACAAGGATGAAAATCCTCCTCCACCTCCTCAGGATCTTCCTTCAACTCCACAGCTTCCAAAATGTGTCTTCTCTACTTGGGATGCAGCAGGTTCTCTTATAGGTGATCCTGCAGATCAACGTCATACACGTTCTTAGATCGACAGAGCCTCTTCATTATTGGCTCAAGTTCCATAAAATCATGATCTAGATACTTTTGAAGAAGCTTCATGTCATCCAGATTGGGATGCAGCTATGACTCAAGAATATCGTTCCTTATTGGAAAATGATACTTGGGATCGTGTTCCTCTTCCAAAGGGAAGAAAACTTGTCATATGCAAATGGGTTTACAGAAAAAAGTTTGGAATAGGTGGAAAAGTGGATAAACATAAAGCTCATCTTGTTGCTAAAGTATTTTTACAAGTTGAAGGCATTGACTATACTAAAACCTTCTCCCCTGTTTCCAAAATGAATTCTATTTTCCTTTTTCTTTCCCTTGATGCCTCCTTTAAATGGGAATTCCATCAGATGGATGTTAAATCCATCTTCTTACATGGGGACTTGCACGGAGAAATATACATGGAACAACCCCCTCACTTTATCCAAAATTACTCTAGCCTTATTTGTCACCTTAGGAAGTCTCTCTATGGTCTTAGACAAGCCCCTCGGGCTTGGTATGCCAAAATGGATAGCTTTCTCTTAGATAATGCCTTTTCTAGATGTCATTCTGATAACACTGTCTACACCAAGAAAGTGGGTGAGTCCTTAATCATCCTTGTTCTTTATGTTGATGATCTTATCCTTACTAGTAGTGGTCCCAACCATATAAACCATGTGAAGTCTAGCCTCCAAAAGAAGTTTGAAATGAAAAACTTAGGACACTTGCATTATTTCCTTGGTCTTCAAGTCTCGCAATCCAAGGAAGGTATTACCCTTTCTTAGTCCAAGTATGCATGTGATATTCTACACCACTTTCACATGGAAGGCTATAAGCCAGCCCCTTCTCCCTTTCAGTATGGAGTAAAGATTTCAGTCACTTGTACTTCCCTTGAAGTTGATGCTACCTTATACCATCAACTTGTTGGTAAAATTCTATATCTAACCCATACCCGTCCTGACCTTTTCTTTGTCATTGGTCTTATTGCTCGGTTTATGCACAAACCTCATGAAAGTCACTGGGAAAAAAATAAAAGAATACTTCGATATATACAACGTACAATTCAGTTCGAGATTCATTACAGTGCAAGAGCATCTCCATTGTTGGTTGGTTTCACTGATTCTGATTAGGTTGGTGACCCTGATGATCAAAAGTCTATGGCAGGTTATGTTTTCACTCTCGGTTCAGGACCTATTACATGGTCTTGTAAGAAACAAAGTGCCATCTCTCTTTCTTCGGTAGAAGCAGAGTATCATGGTGTTGTTGAAGCCAACAAGGAAGCCCTGTGGCTTCGTTATATTCTGTCTGAATTTGGTCTTCATCAACAGCATCCAAATACACTTTGGTGTGATAATTAGAGTGCCATTCACCTATGCAAAGATCTAGTTCAGCATCAATGCATGAAACACATTGAGCTACACATACACTTCATCATAAAGGTCATTCATGATCGTTTTCTTGAAGTGAACTATTATTCAACCAATGATCAAGTCACTGATATCTTTCCAAAGGCTCTCACAGAAGTGAAGTTTACCACAGTTCGATCTATGCTTGGAGTTCAGGAAAATTATCATTAAGGGGGGATAGGCTCTAATGCCTCCTTCCTTCTTCTATTGTTTCACCTTTGTAAATCCTTCAATCCTATCCCAAGTTGTTCTTAAGAGGGGATGTTAGTATATTCCCACACATATGAAATATTTGAGTATAACTTGGTATAGCATAGAGTTAGGTAAAGTGTGTTTCTTTACTATGTACTTTTGTAACTTATAATTTGATGGTCATGATATGTAGTGATCCGACGGTTCATTCTCTCCTTAGTATTACCGACACTTGATCCATGGCTTAATACTTGATTGGTCCATGATCTCTATTTAAATAACATTGAGGGCCATTTGTCTAGTGCCCATTTATGAGAGAATATTATGTAAATTTTCTTTCTTTATATTAATAAATTTCTTGAAGTGGCCGCATTAGCTCAGACCGTGGATTGTTTCCCTCTTTGAGGGTTTTAACCACATCAAATACTGGTGTACTGATTTCCGATCTATTTGTGAGAGGCGACCTTTGGTGTTTGATCTAAGGAACTTACCCTATAAATTTCTACAAATAAAATATGATATGATTTTAAATGATTCATAATTTTTTTAGACATTTTATTGGACATATATGTTAAATTTATATTTAAAAATATGAAATTATACACCATTGCAGTTTTATTAGATTGTTGGATCCCAAGATTTATTGTTAATAGTGCACACATGCGAATTAAAATTATGCAGAAAATAGATAATGGAAAAAAAAATGTTCACACACACATTTGACACAAGATACACTCTTGGAAACCCATTATGTAGAAGAACCTAGCTAGAAAGTGAGGTTGCTCCACTCTCTTTCCTTGAATGGAAATATGACTGCGAGTGAAAATAAGTATGGCTTGTGGACTGTGAGCTTCTATAGTGCAAAAATATTATGTGTGTACTCTATCTAATATCTCTCTCGTCTATTTTTTCTCTCAGCTATGGAACAAATGCACTAGAAATAATGGAACCCATTTTCCTCCTAATTACCCAGTTATAACACAACCCGATAGCCTACTAGTGGTTAGGTTTGACTACCTCAGCTCTTAACGATAATTACAATATAGACTCTTCAAAAGTATTCTACATAATAATTGTTGAGGTACAAAAGGTATCTTTTTAACACCTATTTATCTCACATTAATTATCAATCCAAGAACGAAATTTTTGCCTTTCCAAGAGTGTACTCTATTCAAGGTCAAAAATTCAATCTAAGAGTAATGCCTTGTAAGGTGTAGTACAATGTTCTAAATACAAGAGTAAATGGATGCTTGGAAAAGAAATCTAACTACAATAACATAAACTCAAATCCTCTCAAATCCAATCATTCACTCAGCAAACATCAATCAAGGATACAAAAGAGCGTCGATAACTCATTCCTCTAGGAAATTGATGCAACAAGATAATCAATCCGAGAATGTGGGAGCAATAACCAGCGTATTCTTTATAGTTGATGATCCTGTTTTAAAGCAATTGAATGGAAATAAAATCTGAACTAAGTGTTGCTAATGAAAGGAAACTAGGAAAGCTCTCAAAACCAAACTCTTCGGGTAATTAACTTCAAACCAAATGAACAACGGCTCTAGAATTGAAATATAAATATAAATGAACAACAACCGTAATCAAAGGAATCAACAACAAATCCTATTTAATAAATCCGAAATAAAGAAATCCTTAACTAATGGAATCAAATAACGAATCCTATTGAATAGCAAACTGTAACGAATATCAGTCAAACGAAACAGCAAGTGGAATGAAACCATAATGAAAATAGAACAGTGAAGCTCTGTTAAGATATAACAAGATAAATTATACAAAATTAAGATTCTTGTTAAATAATAAAAGAACAGCAACACGATTTTTTTATATAACACATTGATATCAAAGAAGCAATGAAAAATAAACCACTTACTTGCAAACTGTAATGAAAACAATTACAAACTGTCACACAATGATAGCTGAAAGGTAATAATACAAACAAATGATCGTATCCACCGTGCTTTCCGGCCCTCAACCACCAAAGTGAAACGCCTTTACTGGCTTTACTCCGTTGTTAATAAATTAAATGGCAACGAGCTCTTGTATTAATCGTGCATAAACAATGTTTACGTTAGCCGCTTCCCAACGCTCTAGAGTTAAGAAATTATAGAGTTACGAAAAGAGAGTTTAATCATCAAATCATTTGCTCTGCAATACATAATACATGCTCTCACACCAAAAGAGGAGAATGTAAATAGTAAATATGATCCCTCATAACAATATTGGATTGTCCCTAACCAATTGATCAACAAGAAAATATATTTCCATCAATATTTCAACAAGAGCAAGTCGAATTTGGATTTGCAGCTGAGATAATTTGGAGGACGGCCACAACAGCAAGAACCGAGAAAATCGTACTCAAAGAACCTTCTTTTCTCTCAATACAGCTCTAATTTGGGCAACCGTTTATTTAAGTTAATTCGGTCCATTCCGTGACAAAACTACGTTCCGTATTTTCCAGATTCTTCTCCATTTTCCCATAATATCAATCGTAAACTCTGCTACTTCTATTCCAAATAATTTCTAAGTTGGAATATCAGATGATGTGGCCGGAGATCAAATCGTTAAATCTAGCAAATATCTTGGAGGCTAAAATGGTGACCGTTGTTACAAAATATATTAATAAACCATCATTGATAAAATTATGATAATAATCATCAATTTATTAAAATAAAGGAGAAGAAATATTTATCCATAAGAGCATAAATAATTATAAAATTGATTTATATGATAAATTATAATAAAATTACAGTATGATAAAGAAAAGTAGAATGGATGAAATAAGTAGAAAGTGGTCATATTCGGCGGCCCAACATACCCCCAACCGAATATATTACATGTCCTCATGCAACTCAAAAAAAAAAAAAAAAAAACCAATATATTGCATGTCCTCATGTAACCCAAAGACAAAACCCATGTGTTAACCAAGCAAAAAAAAAAATCGTTTCCGTCCCAACTCATGAAATGGATGGAACAAATGAATTTTTCCTCAAATAATGAATATTCAATTTTAGCAATCTTGATGAGCGTTTAACAATTTTTACGTTAACGTTCAACTATATGTATGAAATTGCGTAAAAATGTGACATAAGTAACAAATATCCTGCCAACTATTTTCTCGTAAAATCGATTGTTTTGATGTACGATCATGAGATATAAACAAAATGGTTGTAGGTGATAGTGCATAATTTTCAAAATTTTATGAACTTAATTTAGCGGGAAATTATTCGGTTTTGTATTTAATGATACTCTCTTGTTATCCGTAAATCAAGGCACCCGCTCATAGTTTTAAAGATATATGCAAATTAATTCTTCAGACCGTAAAATGAAATTGTAAGCCTTAAATGAGAAAGAAAGTAGAAAACATCCATCATGTGTAGCAATTCCTCTCCCAAATCAAGAATTAGCATGTCCTCATGCAAGGCTAGAAAACAAAAAGAGTGGTCGCTAAAATCTCGTTGAAATCGATGCTTGGTGTAAAATAACATGGAATAAGGGAGTGTGTTGAAAATGAATAAGAATATCAATGGGATGATGGTAAAGAATATTACTAACATGGTCATAAGAAAGAATAAAGGAAAACAACACTCCCCCAAACTCAAAGATGATATGTTCTAAAATGGGAAGTGGTAAAGATGTGGAATGAATGATGATAAATAATGCTCAATGGATTTTCATGAAATTCTCCTAAATTCATAATAAATAAGAAAATTATGCTATTTTACCTCAAGTGTTATCCAAAAAAGTGGTTAGTCATGAAATCGGTATTTGTTGAAGCCGATGTAGGCCGACCTGACATCGAAAGTGATGCAAAGGTAGTCGGTGGCAAGCACATCATGTCCAAGGAATTGTATGTGTTTATGAAGCATGGAGCTTCCTTGCTATTAGTTGCAATAGTATGATCGTGGTCAGAATAGCACTTCCATACTTGTTGTTCTCCCGTAAAACAAATCACGATTTCCCGTATGCAATTTTTTTGAATCCACAATGTTAATTTTGAAGAGAAACAGAGCAAGGCAAGTTAAAAGTTCAATCGTAAAAATTGGGAGAATGCAAGATAAATATTGTGGCAATCAAAGAAATAGAAGAGCAACGTATCGTACGCAATTGTACAAGATAGAAAGGTATACATACTTATGATATGATCAAAATTATCGCATTAGTAAAATCAATGCATATTTGGAAATTGTGAATAGATATAAATGTTTATGTAATGATTCAAAAATAGGGGAAAATGACAGCTTGATGTAAAAAAATATCCTACTATTATCCACATAAACCATTATGATCGATTTATAAATAAATTTCATGCATAAGAGGTTCGAATAAAGGGTTTAAGAGCATACTCTCATTTGATATTAGATAAAGATATAAGAAAAGGATTTATCATTACTATTGGATTTTGTGAAATATATAACTCCAATACTATCACAGAGCTCTATGTTCGCCAGTGTCTATAACCTTGACAAAGCGGTTTTCTCACCTTGGAACCATTATCCTTTATTTATGCCTAAGGAAGTGCTGTGATGTCATGATAGAGGCCACTAGTCCTGGCTGGGAACTTGGGACATGAATCACAATGCCATCTACCAGGAAGGAGTGAAAGGTCAGACAGGCTGGCTCATGATGAGACCTCCCTTGCCTGAAGGACTTTTTATTTTTCTCAGTTGTCCACGAATATATCCCTGGTGTGGTGGCCATAATGGGAATGTCACTTCACTGCTCCCTTATGATCATGGTAGGCTGGCTCTTGATGAGACCCCCTATCCTCCATCTGCCATATCATAGAATTGTTAGTAATCATATAAAGATTTTTTCTTTTTCTTTTTCTTTACATATA